>JAZKJV010005768.1:0-546432 GCA_037367405.1 Ottelia alismoides
TTCATGTGAATATCCTCAGAGAGGTATTTATAGAGGAATGCAATATTGACTTACATCTTGAAGATGCAATAGTCAAGTTGTGTAGCTAAGGTTAGCAATATTCTGATGGTTTTAAGCATGGTCACCGAAGAGCAAGTCTCATCACAAGCAATGTCTTCTCTTCCAGTGTGTAGCTCATGGCTACGAACCGTGCTTTGAAGATCTCTACCTTCCCATCAGGTTCTCTTTCTCTTGAAGATCCATTTACACCTTTACAGGTCTTACCCATATAGGTGGATCCTCGAGGGTCCATATACAACACTTGTATATGAAGTCTACATTAGACTTTTATTGCTAACATCTATCTATCCATGTTATGATCTTCAGAAGCTTCATCACATGAAGTTCGATCATTGTCAGATTTCTCTAACACATGGAATCCATCCTCAAACTCATTTGAAGAGGTATTAGTGTTTCATCCTTAATTGTCCTTTTAGTTTCCAATTTCAGGAGCCTTATTATCTTCTCAAGATTAAATGAGTTCCTATGCTTCATTTTATCTTGATTCTCAAGAGTCTCAACCTCTAAGAATCACATTCTCAGAGATGAGATACTTTAAGAATCTCAAGGTCATAAAGTAGGTATCCAATACGACTAGACGAGTCGGGGTAGCCGACTCGACTAGGCCTAGTCAGCTATTAGTCGGTCAATCATACTAATTGGATTTACATCTATTACAAGTAAAACAAATTGTGGCTACAGAACTATGCCCACAGAAATGGGGTTTGTGGCCACATAATTGAACTCTGGACACAATACGTCGTGGCCAGTAGTTGTAGCCGGTGTTCACGAAAGCGGCCCGTGCGGCCGCATATGCGTATGTGGTGCCCTCAGCGCACCGCTTTCTTGAAGCCCCCCATTATATGCCCTACGCGCCTATGCGGGCCGTATATGTGGGCTATGCGATCGCATATGCAGTCTGCGCGGCCGCATACACATTATTTATTTATTTTTTATTTTTTAATTTGTGCCATGTTTTGTTGTGTTATTTGTGCCATGTTTTCCTTACTTTTGCATGTGTGCCAATCAAGCATTCCATGACATTTAAATCCATCGTCAAAGTAGTTGTATTGCGAGATTAGAGTAAACACGCACGGAAGAAAAAGAATAATATACTAATAATTTAGCAAACTAATTTAATCAAGTAATAGTTATTATGAATGCAATATATTATATGTAAAGTTCAGTACTTTTGATGGAGGATCGATTATAAATATAACGACAGAGATAAATGACATTATATTCAACAATAGAGGTATTTTGTGCACTAACTTTTTTATTTTGTTGATTGTTGTCAATTATTTATTGTGCGAACCGTTCTATTGAAGTATTGATATTTGATTGATAGAAATTGTTTTGAACTCTATATGAAAGTTATTTTTCTTAGATCTTCTGTTGGACCACTATTATACATAAATTTAGTTTCGTTGTAGTCACTTTTGTATATATTTATTTTTAAATAAAAAATTAGGAAACCGCGTAGAACCGTATATACCCGCATAAGCTCCTGCATACCGCTTAAGCACTATTCAATGACCTGTCCGAACGCATACGCATACTTCTTTCCTAGTTCCTGAACCTTGGCTGTAGCTATAAGTTTCGTCGCGAGAGTTCTCTAACCACGGATGTGTCGCGACCATTACAAGTGATCACAGAACTTATCGTGGCAACAACTCTTGTTTAAAGACTTTGACCACAGATTGTAGCTACGAAAAACTAGTGGCCACGGAATTATCGTAGACACAAGTTTCCGTAGCCACAACTCATTTTTCTTGTAGTGATCGAACTTTTTATTTTATTTAGTTTTTTTGCTTTTTTAAGCAAACTTATACCAATATGCTTAATATTATATATATATATAGAGAGAGAGAGAGAGAAAGTCAAATACTTCTTTGGATTAATTATAATATAGAAATGTATAATTCTATGTTAATATATAAGAACATATGTATAAAAAATGATTTATATATTTAAAATAATTAAAAAAATCAAAATCGATTAATGACCGATTAAATTCGATTAGTCGTTTGACTGTCAATTAATCCTTAGTCAACGGCCCTGCCGATCAAGGATGGACTACCCGTTTTTCTGCAACCTTGATAATTCTAAATTCATTAGTAAGGAATTTTTAATTCATCACATATATTTTGGATTAAGTTGATCTATTAAAGTTCTCATCTTATTTTTTTAATCTCAGATAAAGGTCATTGTTAGCTTTCACAACCCTTTTTATATCGACGTTAAACAAGTTTGTCTCCCCTCTTTGTTAAATTTGAAAGCTAAGCCTTTTAATAACGAATAGTTGAGGTTATTTTTGCTTAGCAAAAAAATAGAGGTTATTTTTGCTTAGCAAAAAAAAAAGTTGAGGCTATTTTTGGTATGAAAAAAGGGACGGACAAGCGGATATGATACAAAATCAAGAACACGTCGAATTCTCTGCAGGGAAATCGCGCGGGCCTTTCGATGGGACGCACCGGAATTTCGACTCCACCGAAATGGGAAATATTCGGATCGAGATGGAGACTCGATCGGCAAATTTCCAAACGTTTTAAAATTTCGCAATGCGTATAAACGTTGCGGTCAGCTGACTCCCCATAGACACCTGTCATGATATGGGTGGTCGCTGCGAAATGGCAGACGTGGATGTTAGACCACATGCTGTGGGCTAAGAAACGTGCGCCACGTTGGATGTCGACAGGACTTATCCACATTATTTTCGCACTTAATCCAAGAAAGATAAGGAACATTGGAGTGCCAGTAATCAAGGACCCTACCATCGAATCAGATCTCTCTTGGCCTCATCCCATGTGCTATTAAGGTGATAATGATGTATTATTTTGGATTTTTACTCACGAATTTATAAACTTTATAAATTACTTTTTCGACTTTTGAAATAATGTAATTTCTTCTTCGGCTTCGTAAACTTGCTAACTCTTATCTTCATCAACAAGATGGTTAATCTGTTTGAAATTTTTGAGAGTTCTTGAAGTAATTTAAGTGGTCATGAGGTAATTACATTGTGTAAAAGGCCGTAGAGGAATTTTAATAGGTTTCTAAGGTTCGTGGGTAAAGATCCATTGTTATTTTACTGTTTGGGTATGGGTTTATCCGAGGATAAATGAATTAGTTATGATTCAATTCATGTTAGGGTCTAGGTTCTGCATCTTTACAATCATGGATTGGAACTCATGTTATTGGTATCTAATTTCATTCAAATAAAAAGTCAAGTGAAAAATATGTTCTAATTATATAAATAATTAATATAACATATAAACAATATAATTTTATATCACATTTATTAGCTCAACCTTGTTTTATCCAAGATGAAGGATTATGTAAGAATCCTCAAGCGCATCACGGAAGCGTATGGATCGTATCGTATACAATCGAGATTGACTAGTCGCACTAGTTGCTCGATACAGCGGAATTTTAATTTTTTTAAAAACGATGAAACCACATGATCCAAGAACACTTCTTGGATCGTTTCATCTAACCACATAATTGATAAAGGAATACCTCTTGTAGCGTGGTTGCGATCAAGCCTCTAAGAGAAGAGACCTCTAGTCTCAGGTCCGATCCATCGGAAAAGATGCTTGTGAGCGCAAGGATGAATCGTGTGCTTCTCGCAATCCAAGTTGATGATCCAAGCAATGGATATACTGATCTCGTTTCACGAGATCGAACGCCTTCTTCATGTGCGAGATGCACTAAAGAAGACAGAGATCGGAGAGTCGTCGAAGTGGCAACACAACAGCTATGCATCGACGAAAAGAGCCTTCTCTCTTTGAGAAGAGTGGACGGTCACTCTTATAGAGAGAGGAGTTGGCGTGAGTAATGAGAGAGAGACGTTGTCGGAATTGTGTAATCGAAGAGCAAGGGATGTCTCTTCTTTTATAGGGGTTCGAAAGTTCACGGATCCCAATCCATGGTTAACACCAAATCAACGGTCGATGTTGATTTGTGTTTAATCCAACGACCATGATTTGTGTTTTTAAAAACAACGACATTTGATTTAATTTAAATTAATATATTGATACATCAATATAATTAATTTCAAAATTAAATCATTTAATCTTGGAGATAATGGTTGAAGAGATTGTCTTATCCCTTAAAAAGGGGAGAACGACCGCCAAGCCACATGGCACAATGTGAGATTACATTATCTAATGTAATTCTCAAGATTATCTCACAATGATAATTCATAATTATCTTGTGAAGATTACAATCATGTCATTGGAAATATGTGAATCACATTCATAACCCAAAACAAAATGTAATGATATTTTCAATTAATCATCCAATGTGAATCCAATTAACACCAATAATTAATCAACAAATATAAATCACAATTAGTCTCTCTTTTATATATATCATAAATCACATTTATAATATATACGAATAACTGGATAATATTATCCACATTATTCATATCTATAATAATAAAATCACCTTTAATTATATTGGACAACCATTCTCATGCATCTAAATAATATGAATCAAATTCACATTATTCATGATAATAATATCACATTTAATGATCCATTTCTCTGTGCTTGGATAGAATTATTTCTGAACTCTTTCAAGAATAATGCACTTTCTCCGTAGATACTTGGAGATAGAAACATGGCAACTGTACATTCCATATATAGAGACTTGGATATTGAGATCACATCTCAAATCTAGATCCATTGGACCTCTCATAGATGCTTGATTAAATCAAGACCGCAAATCTAATCTTTTTATTGCATCTGAATCTCATTCAGATCAATGTCCAACACTTGGATCAAGATCAGATTGCTTCTCTACTGAAAAGAGTCACTAAAATCTAGACATGTTTCATCACTCCTACGGAATGGAAGCGTCATGGTTATATAATTGTTTATGATCACATCAACCTCAGGTATTCCTAATACATGTGCATCATGCATACTGGAAGACATATGATAAACCCGAAGATATAGATCAATTTTACACTATCATCTTTAGGGTTGTATCATCAAGTTTCTCAATCTTGATCATTGGAAGTTGGTATCGATCATATGCTTTCCCAAAAGCATATATCATACCTAGAAATTCATGTCATGCTTCCAAAGCACGACGACCATGCATGGAATTCGATTGGATCCCAATACCTCATGAGTGAGCTCATATCTTTCGGTTCACAAGTGAACATGTATGATCCCTTTGAGAGATCGTAGTACTCATATGCTCTCATATGCATACCAGCTCGTCAGTATATAGACCTTGGTTAGGTCATCAACCTATTGGTCTACCAAATATATATACTCAGATATATAGCAACACATATGTCTCCGGTCAGAGGATGTGTGCCTATGTCGCGACAGTATACCATATAAGGCTTTGATTATCTCTATCTCGTTAAGTTAACCCTTTGACCTAACCAATCTGACACCTCTGAATCTCTATTCCCATGAAGAGTACCTACATCAAGAGATCGGTCAGATATTATCTTAATGAGAAGGATTGACATCTCCTACTCAGGCTGGAGATCATCTCTTAATAATCATTTGACGTACTTAATGAGTCCTCAATCTAACTCCTCAGATATTCATCCAAGCATCAACCTCTATGATTTAATTATTGAATCAATATATGAATTGTACAGAGGGACCTTATAGTTTCATTTAATCTCAGAAAGGGAGTGAAATGAATCAATAACTTTTATTTATAAATCAAATATTACAATAATATTTATTGTAAGAATGATTTACCTCAGGCTCTCGTGGCTAACAATCTCCCACTATCCCTCAAAACCATTCATGTATAATCCGTAAACCCATGCTTATTACATGTTGGTCAAAAACCTTCTGTGTTAGAGATTTGGTAAGGGGATCAACAACGTTGTCAGCAGAGGCCACCTTGGTGATGATGATGTCGTCACGTTTTTGAATATCCCAAATGATGTGGTATGTACTTTCCACTTGCTTGCACTTTTGATGCCATTTGGGTTCCTTTTCCTGGACAATGCCTCTTGTGTTATCCCATAGTAACAGGATGGGAGTATCATAGGAAACTATGTCAAGCTCCAGGATGAACTTGCAAAACCACACCGCCTCCTTTGCAGCATCCGATATGGTAATGTATTCGACTTTTTTTGTTGAATCTGTTGTATCATGCTTCTTGCTTCTCCATCTCACAGCACCACCATTCAACAAGAACATAAATCTCGATGTCAACTTTCGATCATCTATGTCCGACTAGAAGTCTGAGTCTGTGTATCTCAAGACTTGGAGATCACCATCTGCATAGACCCAGATGTAATCTCACGTCCGTCTTAGATACTTGAAAATGTTCTCCATTGCTTTCCAGTATTGTACTCCATAGTAGGATTGGTGACGACTTACCACTCCCACTGCATGGCAAAATATCTGGTCTCGTACACATCTTGTCGTACATTAAGCTTCCTACAACTGCTGCACAGGGGCATCCAATCATGGCCGTCTTTTCCTCAATACTTTGAGGAGCCATTCCTTTAGATATGTGGATACCATGTCTTAAGGGGAGGAAACCTTTTTTAGAACTATTCATACAGAAACGTTCAAGAATTTTCTTAATGAACCCAAATTGTGATAATCCTAATATCCTCTTTTCTCGGTTTCTGAATAGCTTCAGACCCAAGATGTAAGAGGCTTCTCCAAGATCTTTCATCTCGAAGGTATGTGATAGCCAAATTTTAAAACTTGTCATCATCCATGTATCATTCCCAATGATAAGGATGTCATCTACGTAAAGCATGATGAACACAATGGAGCTCCCACTTAGCTTCTTGTACACACAAGGTTCATCAGGATTCTGTACAAAATTATAACTCTTTATGGTTTCATCATATCTGATGTTCTAGCTACGGGAAGCTTGTTTGAACCCATAGATGGATTTCTTTAGCTTTCATATTTTACCTTCCTCATTTATGAAGCCTTGGGACTACTCCATTTAGATATCCTCTTCGAGGTATCCATCGAGAAAAGCTATCTCGACGTCCATCTTCCAGATGTCGTAGTCAAGAGATGCAGCTATATCTAGCAGTGTCCTGATAGGCTTAAGCATAGCCATAAGAGAGAACGTCTCATCGTAGTCGATGCCTTCTCTCTGTGTGCAACCTTTGGCTATGAGTCATGCCTTGAAAGTCTCTACTTTCCCATCATCTCTCCTCTTTCTCTTGAAGATCTATTTACACCCAAAGGGTTTTACCCCTTCATGTGGATCCTCTAGGGTGCACATACCATTCTTATGCATGGAATCAATCTATGACTTCATTACTAGTATCTATTTATCCATGTCATGATCCATGAGTGCTTCATCAAATGAAGTAGGATCATTATCAGTCTCACCTAACACATGGAATCCATATCTTTCAGGTGATGCAACCACCCTTAAACTCCTTCGAGAGGTATGGATGTCTTATCTTTATTTATCTCTTCAGTTTCTGGTTCAGGAAGCTCAGAATCCCAGGGAACTCGATGAGTTCTTCTACTTCATTTTTGTCTTGACCTTTAAGGAAGTCATCCTTCAGAAATTTCACATCTCTAGAGATGAAAACCTTCTAGGTCTCAGGGTCATAAAGCTGGCATCCAATACCATCTTTAACATACCCAATAAAGTAACACTTACGAGAGTGAGATCCTAGATTTTGCATCCATGTTCTTCGCATGGAATAAGCAACCCCATACCCTCAAGTGTTTAACATTGGTTTCGTTCCATACCATAGCTCATGAGGAGTCTTAGGCACAGATTTGCAAGGAATCTTGTTTAAGATATATATTGTAGTCTCTACTGCATATCCTCAGAACTAAGTGGTAAATGTGCTTTTCTCATCATTGAATGGATCATACCCATGATAGTCCTGTTGCGCCTTTCAGCAATACCATTATATTGGGGGGTTCCAATAGGAGTGCGATTGGAGACAATTCCATTCTCTTTAAGGTATTTCTTGAATTCATCTGAGAGGTACTTGCCACCTCAGTTAGATCGAAATCGTTTAATCTTCCTATCGGTTTGGTTCTCAGCCAAAGCCTTGAACTCTTTGAACTTTTCAAAGGTTTCAGATTTATGATACAGTAGGAAGATAAACATGTATCACGAATGATCATTAATAAACATAAAATAATATCGATATCCATTTCAAGTCACGATACTGAAGGGACCACATACATAGGTATGTATTAGGTCAAGAATACCCTCGTATCTTATAACCTTGTTACGGAAAGGCGTTCTAGTCATTTTACCTCGATAACAATGTTTGTAGGTAGGCAAGGATTGAACCTGTAAAAAATCTAAGGATACTTCCTTTATCAATCTATTGATCCTATCAACAGATAAATGACCAATCATTTGATGCCAAATCATATTTGAATGATTTTCATCCTCCCTAGATCTTTTAGGGTTTTTCTTAGTCGTAGTAACATTCGTGACATGTTCATCAATGCACAATTCATGTAGTCCACCAGAAGTCAAGACACCATCCGCAATATCTTTATCATAATGACTTATGACTAATTTATTACACAAAAGAAATGAATATCCACTTATAATAAGCTTAGATACATATATTAAATTCCTTTTGACTTCAAGTAAATAAAGACACTCTTTAAGTATTAGGGCCTCTTTGGATGCTGGGTTGGAGTGAGATGGGTTATCCCCCACCTGATAGGGATGGGGAGGTGGATACCCTGATTGTAATAGTAGGTGTTTGGTTGCTGGGGTGGGTTAGAGTGGATTATTCATGTGGTTTTAGTTGTTTTGATTGATGTTTTTTTCATGTTTGACCGTCATTGTGCTATTATGAATGGGAGTCCATTTGATAATGTACACTACACAATATACGACGATGAAATGAATTCTCCGAGAGGAAGGAAGTTGTACCGTGTTATATAATCATCTAATTAACGGATCACAATAATTTTTCTTTTTAGCGTTTCATTTTAGCAACAATAACTTCCTTGCGAGCAGTAAACATTATTTGAGTTAGTAGTAAACATCTCTTTTGCAGCAATAAATTTACTTCGCATGATTAAGCAACAGGTAATACTACCACGTACGCCAACACAGTTTGCAATACGATATAAAGTCCTAAGATAGAGAACATATTACCAGATCACATTAAACACCCCCCCAACGCCATCGAACCAGCTTCATTCCTACATAGCGACAACTTGCCAAAAGGAAACAGACAGATATCCCTCATACGACATGCTTGTCAACAATACGATCGTCCACGGTGTCGATGCCTGCATGTTGCAATTGTATGCGTAGTGTCTCCACCATCTCCTTCAGCGAACTTGTTGTCTCCCCAGCATCGTCCAGCTCTGAGTAAACGAAGGTAAGTTCGCAGTCCTTGTCGTCTATCGTCGTTGCAACACTTTCAACTTTTTGTTGTAGTACAACATTTTCCCGCTCGGCGTCCCACAAACGTTCGGCGATAAAGGAGAACTCATCTGCTTGATTGTCCTTTGTCTTTGGAGCATGCGCATAAGGCAGGCGATAACCGCATTGATTGGTGGAGCAGACATAGAAAAGGTACCTCACTGGGTGCTCTTGGCCCCCTTCGTAGCTCAAAGTCAAAGGGGTACCACATCAACATATCGCAGTACGGTCCATTACCTGATACATACAATTTGAAAATTAATGTGATGAAAACAAAAGTCCTCAATTCCAACACGGAGCAATAACTTCATACTCCAACTAACAACATGTAATAACAACTACAAACGTAGACATTTAAAGAGTAAAAGTAATATTCGTGGTGTTTACATTATTCGGAGTGTCTACTCCGTACTCCTCCTCCTATTATTCCACATTGCACGGGCTATCTTGTCACGGAGGACCTCCCCCCGTCTAATATCTTCCCGAAGAATGCCAACCTCACGAAGTTGGTCTTCGTCCACGGCCTCCGGCAACAAGTCCTCGCCGGTGTCGTAGTCGGATATTGAATCTCCTCCATTTAATCGTACGAAGTTGTATATGATACATGTGGCTCTAACTACGTCCCTCTGCACTTGAAATGGATATGAGGGCATATGTCTGAGGCAAATAAACCTGTTCTTCCACACTCCGAACGTGCGCTCCACTACATTGTGCAATTTCACGTGGCGATGGTTGAATAGGTCCTTGTGGTTCTCATATATGCATCCACGTGCCAGCCAAGCCGGTAGATGATAAAGGGAGCCGCGGTACAGAGCGATGAATGTGTCTGTATTCGCGTAGCCGCAATCGACTAAGTATTTGCATCCCTCTGGTACAAGTAGGGAGCCTCTCTCAACGGAGTCACGAAGCACCGTCATGTCGGCACAAGAACCCTCCCATCCAGTAACCACGTACGTGAAGCATAAGTTGAAGTCCACAACAACCATTACGTTCTATGCTGGAAATAGTTTCATGCACCGATACGCTCCTTGCATCTCCAGATCCACATGTGTTGGAATGTTACGTCCCATCTATTGCTCCAATCACTCCCTGTGCCACGAATGCAAATTTAGGAACAAAATTTCGGACTTTAGGTTAATAAAAGGATGATCCTTACTTTGAAGTATGGGTAATAGCGAGGATCTCCAGTGATCCTAGCTGCAGTGACCGACGAAGCCAATCGTATATATTCCCGCTCCAATGTTAGTATCTTTGATAGGACATTTCTAATATGGCGGGAAATGATCTCAGCGCTATGCTGGAATGATTCTTGGATTACCCTATTTGAATGGCCATTAGTGAATGTGTAGAGGAACATGCAGACCTGCTCGTCGACATCCATATACCTTGTCTGTGTTAGCCCATGTTCCGATAGTACACGCACAAATTTCCTCAGCATAGGGGGCCTCATCCGGAAGTTCTGAAAGGCCCTATCGTCATGGCCATCAAGCATCTCCCTAATCTAGTCACGTCCTGTCAGAGGACGGGTATGCAGTGGGCGTGGAACTTGTCGGATATGTGAGTCCCACTCTTGTATAGCAATTGCTCCTACTACTGCAGCACATGCTATGAGGACTTGTTCCTCGACATCCCCAAACGGATTGTAGCCACGTAGTGCCATATCCGTGCAACGATCCCTGTTAGTTTATATCTGTTGTAAGGTATCAAAATTCAAATATGTAAAGTAAATCATGGCTGGTGTAGCCAATGACTGCAGCTCCTGAACTAGAGAAACAATTGTAGAACTCTACCATAGCTAATATTCCACAAATTGTGGGTGTGTGTGCGAACGACAAAACCAAGGTCGCTTCGCACAAAGCGAGCTTCTACAGTTACCTGTGTTGGGCAACAATTAACATGCAATAAGTTGTAAGTACTTTGAACTATTAAACAGAACGTTCAAATAGTTGCTCTTCCCTTCACCTGTTTAACGCTTAAATAAAACCTGCAAAGTAAAAGCATACGGGTAACCTGCAATGCACGGCTTTGGAAATGATGTCCAACTAATGTTAACTACAAATAAGATAAGTGTGTCCTACGAGCAACCAAATAGTTAAGACAGGTTCATCAAGTCCCCGTGAATGTAAAATTAATGTCTAAAGAACGGAACTAAATTAACGACGGATGGTCTTCTCAATCCAGGCTTT
This sequence comes from Ottelia alismoides, assembly GCA_037367405.1. Classification (NCBI taxonomy): domain Eukaryota; kingdom Viridiplantae; phylum Streptophyta; class Magnoliopsida; order Alismatales; family Hydrocharitaceae; genus Ottelia; species Ottelia alismoides. Next base: position 11,607 of record JAZKJV010005768.1, read on the forward strand.
GAGCTTCGCAGGATTGTCCTTGACGTGGTAGAATACATTGCGTCCACTTGTTGTCGCCAATTTCTCTGCAATCCTCTCGAACTCGTCAATGTCAAGATCGAGGTGCATCTTACTGATTTCCATGCACGCATCGTTAGCCAACTTGTCTGGATCGTCCCTAGCCCCAGCGAAGGTTTTGGGGAGATTGGCAAGGAACTTCTCCAACATATCTTGCCCAGCTGCGCTCAGGGAGCCCCCACTCCTTGATTTCTTGCTTGCTCCACATTTCCCCGCTACGTTTCTTTTTCTTGGTAAAGGTGTAGGCGTAACTCCGTCATTGTCGTACGCCTATGATGAGCCCAAAAATCCGATCAATCCGGATCAGATAAAAATAATCACACTCAGATCGTTGCAACCCGGATCGATAGAGATCTCAGCTCAACAAGAAAATTGTAAGATCAGACCACCAAAACAATATAAAAATCAAAGAAACTCAATAACGGTCCTGGCTATTAGATTAGCCTGGTATAGCGACCAGGGTCGGACTCATGGAGCACGTGATGGCCTTGCGGCCTACGAAGTAGTCTAAAAAAGAAGAAAATATAAACAAGCAAATTTTTGGTGGGTTTTTAATATTTTTATATTTTTTGGATTTTCAAATAGTAAGGAAAATAGGAGAACAAGAGAAACAAGCAACTTCACACAATTATTTCAACATGCAAAATTAATTCAAAAATTCAAACAAAAATATTTTTATGTTTTATATATTTTGTACCGTTTTGGTTAATTTTAGACAATTTTCTGATTTTTAGGGAATTTTATAAAAATAAAACAAGACAAGAAAACAGTGCTGCTGTCCAGCCGGGCTTCAAAGGCCAATATAAAATAGATAATGGCCTTCAACTAGCCTGGAGGTATTTTTCTTATAAAATATAAACAAGAATGAAAATTCAGCAGCTGAGTTTATTAATTTTTTATTTTTCTTTTAATTACTACAATTTTTATGGGTTTTTAGGGGTTTTTCAATTTTTGTCTTTTTTATAAGTCGAAAAATGACCAAACTTGGTCAGAAAATCAAACACAACAAAACAAACAAAATCTAATTTTTTGTAATTTTTAAAGGTGCTTTAATATTTTTTTGTGAATTTTATATCTGAACAGTAAGAAAAAAAGATGTTTTTGAATTTTTAAAAATAATAAATGGTCTCCAAAAATTTCCCAAAATTCAATGAAAATTCTACACTGTGGCAGGAGCTATGTTTAAATTTTCACGCAATTTGGATGATATTTGGTATTTTATTTACAACAAATACAAGCCCACAGTCACAATGACCTATTTGTTATAAAAATATACTCTGAGGGCCTAACAGTAACAAGCAAAGAAATCCAGGGGGTCCGATGCAAAATTTCCAAGATCTCACGTGCCAAGCGCGTGACCCGGGTACTCAGGGACCTTTTTGTAATAAAACTTAAGTCCCTGGACTAATTAGTAACACGTACTAAAAGTCTAGGGGTGAAAGTATAAAATACCCACGATATTTGGCACATGCACAATTAAAACACTCACAGGGGCATATCTGCATATACTAAAAATATATTTTCATTCATGAACACCTCAAAACGTCAGGCCCATACAAGCAATTATCCCAAGAAATCACGTGTCGAAGCACGTGTCCCACAACGTACAGGGGTATCAGTGCAAATAAAAGAAATGACAAGGTCCACTATGCAAAAAGTCCAAAATAAAAACAACGGAACTCAATATTTACAGGACTAAATATTAACAACTAAAAAGCTAAGGGCCTAAGGGATATTTACCCTTTATTAAGCGGAGGACTGGATGCGCGCCACGTAGCGAATCGGACGGTGGAGGAGGCGCGACACACAACAAAGGCACCCCGCTTGGATCAGATGGCTGAGGACCTCCCACATGGAGGATCTGACGGCTGTGAATTGCTGTGGGTAAACAAAGGGTCCCCTGCTCTGATCTGACGGAGGAGAGTTTGCCATGTGGATGATCAACGGCTGCTGTACGCCGTGGCTAACTCTCGTGGATGGAGGGTCCAGATCAGTCCTCCAATAGATCGGACGATGGAGAGCTCCTCAAATGGATGGCCAAGATCGTGTCTGGAGCAGGAGGAAGATCGGACGGCTCGGGAGGATACCCGAAGAACAGGTGGCCGGCGAACTTCGCTGGCCCGGTACGCGCACGGTGATTCTCCTCGCGGGCTACTGGTGATCGAAGAAGAAGCGCCTGGGCCTCCCACGTCTGAAGAGCCCCTCCGATGGCGCAACGGAGCTCCGGATAGCTCAGGCGACACCGGCGGAGCTGGAGCTGCTGCTCCTGAACGTCAAGTCCTCAGATGAGCTCGTCTGGACCTGCAAAGCAACGCAACAGACTCCTTGGTCGAGGGCAAAGTGCCTCGACGGTGGTGGGGATGATCGGTGCGTCGAGATGGGGGAGCTCCGACAAAGCGACGGCGGTGGAGCCCCAATCCCAGTTCCTTTGCGAACTGGGTTGAATGGTTGGGCGGAGAAGGTGCGTGGGGGGAGTGCGAAGGTGATGGTCGACTCTGATGGTCGAGATGTGGGCGTGAATCGAAATTAGCTAAGGAGAGAAAGAACTAGGTGTACCTGATGGACGAGTTCGACTGGGGATGAGCTGATGAAGCTCTAGGTCCTAGCCTCGAGGGTCGTCGATTCCCGAGGCTCGAGCACCATGTCTGGGCGGCGCATGGCGGCGCTACGTCGCCGGGTCAATGGTCTGGTCACCCTCTCCTTGCTGCAACACCACCGGCCGACTGCTATCACTCAGGCGGAGATGATGGAGGTATTGGGGTGGAGAATGAATGAGCCAAAGATGCGTGAAGGAGCGGCGGAGCTGGGTATTTAAGTGGCTAGGGGTCCGAGAAGATGGGAGTCGGGTGACTCGATCGGCGCGCGAATCCCAAGAACCTCTGCCGGGCGTGGATCAGGGATGATCGATGAGAAAATGGAGCCCGGGGTTTGGGTGTTTGACGATCGGTCGAACGGGGAGAAATGGTAGAAATCGGGTCGGGCGTCTCGAACCCAGCTCTGGTGGTCCTGGGGGGAGAGTTGACCAGGGGTCAACATCCCCCGTGGACCAATCAGAGCCCGCCAATTATTAGGATTTTGTAAATTAAATAATAAACAAAAAATGATCGAATTTCGAAAAACTCAAAACATAAAAAATATTTATTTTATTTTAAACTATTTTTTGTGATATTTATTTATTTATTTTATAATAAAAATAATGTATGTACAATATAATATTATATATAGGTATATATACAATATTGTATTTTTTATTTTTATTTTTCATTACTTATTTTTATACATTTTTATTCCAATTTTATATTTTATTTATTTATAAGATAAAATTTGGAATAAGAATATATTTTTATTTTATTTTTAATATTTATTTACAAGGGTAAATAAATAGATATATACAAGTATGTACATGGTATATACACAATGTTTATTTTGATTTTTATTTTTATTCTTTTTGTTTTATTTTTGTTTTTATGGTTTTTATATTATTTATTTACATTATGAAGTATAGAATGTGTACAATTTTTATGGGATTTTTATTTATTTATTTATCGGCCAAATAAATAGCTAGGTGGTCTTATGTACATGATGAATATACAAGTGAAGAAAAGATTTTTATTTCTTTTTAATTTTCTTATTTTTGTTTTGGTTTTGTATTTACAGATATATATAAATATATACAAACCCATTTTTTTATTTTTAGAGGAAAATATTTTTATTTTATTTACAGGTATATGTACACATGAGCTTCCTTATCTCTCTCTACTTGGGCTTTTATGCAGTCAGGCCCATGCTGAGCCCTCCCTTGGGATTAGGTCGCTCAATATTTATTCTAAATATCTCCCTCTTTTTCTTTTGTCTCTTTATTCTTTTCTTTATGCACAAAAACATGCTAATTATTTAATTTTATACAATGCATGCTTTCTGATAATTATTTGTATTTACATGAATATACATGTGTTTGGCAAAAGGTTTTGTAGCTAAAATAAAAGAATGAAGAGTGAAGAATGGGTATTCATCAGCCTCCTCTCCCTATTCCGGCATACATTCGTCAAGATTTTCGTCAAAATCCAACTCCCTCTGCGTTGAAGCTATCCGTGAACTACCTTCCACAGTCAGCCTTTCCCTTGAAGGACGTGAAAATGTTGCATGCGCTCCTGTTGCGATGTCTTTGATCAAGAACCTATGAATCTCACCGAAATACAGGAAAGGTTTGTTGCGGTATTTGCGATATCTGTCAGGTACCTAATTGTACAATAGTTAAAGATTAGTGGCATTGAAGTGATATTTGTCAGGTCCATAATATGAGAGAAACGAAGATCATAGCTTACCTCAAACCAAGCACTGTCTGAAGGAGGAATTGGCTTGTTGTAGATGCTATCCCACCCCCACCCAGACTTGTTGCAAAGGTATAAATATGAGGAGTAGTCTTTCTTCAGGTTTTTCCATTGATATTGCAATTGTATCTTCGTGTAGCTACGACAAGCGACTTCGTTGAATCTCCTCACGATAGAATGCCAACCGGGGACTGTGAATGTGCTTCCCACCCATGAACTCTAGTGCTCTAGTATAATGTCCACAAATATTTTATCTAGGCCGGAGTTCCAAAGTGCATTTTGTGCACTTCCTGTATTGGGTACATCCGATGGTCCTCCTACATCTCCATCGTGTGTACCCATCCCGTCCGACATTTCTCTTCGTAATTGGGAAGAAATCATCGGAGTGATTCGAATGTGTTAGATCGTCGGAGTGAAAGAAAAAACTGGCTGATTAATAAATCATATGCTATGGCGTCTGTAATACGCAGATATTAAAGCACATGTTTTGCTATGGTTGTATGAGGGCACAGTTTGATACAGTGACAGATCTAAAGCCACATATCATTTCCCTGGTTGTCATTGGTGCTTCTACAGACGACCACATAAACCAAATACCACAATAACCAAATCACCAACAACCCAAACAAACAACTTCCCCACCTATCAAAGCCCAGGTATTCAGAGGAAGTTATAAATGCTTTATCACATAAGCCACTCTGTTCTTCTTGAAATAAATAACGCTCCACAAGAATATTTAGATTATTAAGAATCTGGTTATCACAAATTTGTCTGGTTCTCTGTTTCTTATTGAAATTCCAGAATTGTCATATTCGTCTTCCTATAATTCTCCACATTGGCTTAAAATTTCCAAGTGGCACAATTATTGCTACCTGTTCAGTGCACTTGAGTTTCATCGAAGGTGAGAAAGTCATTAGTCGTCATCTTATCAAGTATTTGTATGTGCTTTCATATTCATATGAACTCAGTTACTCAGATGACTAATTATCCAAAACCAAGCATAGCAGATAATCAAATACCCCAATAAAGAAAATACCTCAATGCCATATCGAAGAACCCCAAAACTTGATTAAACAATAACTTGATTAAACAAATACCCAAATACACAGGACAAAGTCATTCAGTTATTGGTCACCCTCGAAATGGTTTCATTCGTTGTATGCTTTGATATTCTTCACGAGAAGCTCTGCTATACCCAGTAAAGCAAACAACCCAAAACAACCAATAACCCCAATTACAATACTCAAGACAACACCCAAAATCAAGAAAGAAGTTCTCAATACCTACTGGTTCTCACTTCACGCCTCCTCCTCAAACCCCCCCACCCCCGAACACGTTAACACGGTGGCAACCAATTGTGGATTTATCAGTATGTAACACCAGTTGGGGGCATATCTCAGAATAGCAACGACTTGTGGATTTATCTCGCAATGGATCAGAATAGCATATCAGCAGGCACACAAATATTATCAGTTACACTCCTATCTGGAAATTGGTATCAATATCCATGTGTGTTGCATAGCAGCATCTACGAGGGTCGTAATGGAAAATGTAAATTAGCTCAGCAGTGCAATAAAAATCGAGAACGCAGGAAATGCTAACGACAATCATCTCTTCCAACTCACCCGCTCGAAGCACTTGAAATGCATAAAAATAGACAACAGCTACTCAGGGGAACAAAGGACGTGGACATACCTTCCAAGGACGAGCTTCAAGCACCGTGACTGCTGTAAGGAGAGATTGAATGGCGAGAAGGACGGTCGCACACAATTTAAAGGGGTAGATCTCCTCCTCTACCCTAGTTTGCCTTCTTCCCCATCTCAATGGTTTGGGAGATAATGCGGGTGCTGTGGATTCGCAGGAGCTTGCGTAGCTAGGCATGTCTTCCACTTAATGCAGATGGAGATGCCCATCTTCGAGAGGTCTTCAAGAGCGCGGGTGCGTCCTCTGCGCTGCCCATCGTCTTTTCTCAATCCATGTGCAGCATCTGTTGTGAAGTGTCTTCAGGGCTCCCTTGACTACACGCTTGTCCTCTAGCGGGGGCACGATGTCGGGAAGGCTGGTGCGAAGGAGTAATGGCAGCCGCTGGGAGGAGTGACGAGCCGCGGATCTACCCTTGTTAATATTGTCTAATTGACTAGTGCGTTGCAGTCGGATAGATCCACGTCGATCAAAAATAACCGCACAAATCGAATAATCAACGAATGAAATTAAGCGCGGTTTTATATTTATTTAGCCTGGGCAAGCCCCAGGGTCTACTCAAGGAGGCAAAGGAACAACTCGGGATCAAGTTAGAGTGATTATATTGCAGTTTTCCAAGTGAGAATTTTTTTATTTTTTTATGCGATAAAAATGCAGAATGCAATGTACGAATGAACTAGGTTATTAAGAAAATCAACAAATTAGCCAAATTTAATTTTAATATGAAATTAATTCAAATCAGCCAAGTGATATTTTTTATTTAAACCTAATCCAACAATGAATGCAAAATGTATTTTTTTTGGAATTTTTGGATTTAAATACATAAATGAAAAATGCAAACTTTTTTGGAGTTTTATGCAATTTTTCTTGCAATATGCAAAAATTATGAAAAATTTACTGGAAGTTAAATATGATGCAATGAAGCTACATTAATATTTTTAGAATTTTCCGACACTTTTTGATTTTTTTATTAATATCTTACTGAAAACAGAGCAATTGCGGGTATTTAATTTCTAATTAATCCACGAAATCAAATTATCCATAGATTAATTTATCTCAAATAGATAGTTCAATAAGGAATGCAGAAGACTTGAAATGTCTCAAAAATCTAATTTGTGGAATAAACTAAAAATCAACTACAGAAATCGCTCTACAATTTATTTTATGCAAATGACAATTCCAATTTTGATGAAACTTGGATAGTATTTAAAGTACACTAAAAGGCATCATTCACAATTTTTTCGTAATTTTTGGATCAAAATATATATGGTTGTGCAAATTTCAGAGAGTAATTGGGTAAAATATCTATGATTTTCAGTCTCTAATTTTTAATAAATTATCCAAGGCTCACAAAAATATAAATAAATAGCTGAAAGATAAAGAATTAATTTCTCATCAACATGATGTTTTTTTGATTAAAAATTGATAAAAATAACTGTCCAAAATAATGCCCAAACTCAAGGGTGTCAATGCAATAAAGAATTGAAAACAAATAAACTAGCTATGCATGGGGGCACTTTTGGAAACTCGTAAACATGCAGGGGTGAACATGCAATTTTCACCAAAAAATAATAAAAATTGAATGGACCTTTTCTTCTTGGCTTCAATCCCACGCAAGGATGCGGTTAGGGCACAAGGTCATGGGCGGCGGCGTGAGGGGAGCTCGGCGTTGAGGGTGGACGACGGCTTGACGCTGCCACGGAGGAGGGCGTGCGCGGAGGCGGCTGCTGGGCTGAGCGCGTGGCCTTCGCGGTGCTCGGAGATGGCGGAGGAGGTGTGCGGGTGGCGCGACGTCGACGCGAGCGGAGCGCGGCCTCGACGGGAGGTTGGCGTTGGCGGCGCCAAGCCGCGGTGGAGCGCGGCAAGGCCGAGCCGCACGTTGGTGGCCTGGCGGGCTCGGGAGCGAGGGGAGTCGGGGGGAGAACTGGTGGCGAGGTGGTGCAGAGGTGGCCGCTGCGGGCTGGTTGGAGATGGCCGCGAAGCTTCGCGCGGGGCGAGGTGCTGGAGGGGCGGAGGTGCGCGGGGGCGCACGGCCTGGTGGGACGGGCGGCGCCGCGCGGCGGTGGCTGCGCGGGGTAGAACGGTGCGGGGTGGCTCGCGACCTGGGGAGCAGCAGCTCTGCCTGCGGAGGAGATGGTGGAGCTCGGTCGCTTGGGTGGCTGGTGCGAGTCGGCGGCCTGATGGTTGCCGCAGAGGCGCGGGTGGCGGCGACAGATGCGACGACGACGCCGACCACGGGGAAGGCGCGGTGGGACGCACGACCGACCTGGAGATGCAGGACCTGGAACTTTTTTTTTCTTTTAATTTTTTTTGATTTTTTTAAACAGGAAATGAAAATATGAAAAGGTAGGGGGGTGATATGGATGGTTGTGGTGATTGACGGTGATAATGTAATTTTTATGTGATGATGATGATAAATCAAGGAAAGAAATTTGTTAGATAAAAAATTGATTAGAAAAGATAGAGTACTTACCTGCGGTTCGCCGGATTGTGGAGCCACGATGTACGGCTTCCGGTTGTGGCTTCGATCCGGTTCGACGAAAAATCGGAGAAGCTTTGCGATCTTTATGGGAAGTTCGCTACGCGGATTTTAACCGCGGATCTCGCCTGAAAGGTTGTCGTCGCTCAACTTGTCTCCTTCAGCTGTCACCTGTAGGTTGAAGGGGCTCGACCTCTCTTCTCTCGAATCGACGGATGAAGATGAAGGGAGGAGGTGATGAGAATATAAAGAGGAGGAGGGAGTTAGAAAATAGGTGGAGACAGTGGAGTAGTGGGAAGTTATTGGTGACTTGGAGTGGGGATTAAGAAAAGAAGGGGTAAAAGGGAAAAATAATATAATATAATATGAGTAAAATAAGTAGGCTACTAAAAATAACAATAATTAAAATAATAATAATTAAAATAATAAAATCTGAAAATAATAAAAAATAAATCCGAAAATAATAAAATAAATTCGAAAATAAAGAAAATGGGGTGACATGTGGCGGCTCCAGGAGCTACCACATGTCGCTCCTAGAAAATTCGAAGATTAAATGTAAAAAAAATCAAAAAGAAATAACAAAAGGGATTAAATCAAAAAGTGCTCAACATGAAAGTTGCTCGTCTCGACGAGATCTACAACTTTTGTGAAGTGCCGAAAATCAAATAAAATCATCTGTATAAAAATGTATTTTTGGGTGGTACCTTATATGTATAAAATACCACATTTTTTCTTTTTGCATTTTTTTATCATTTTTCAATAAGAGAAAAATCAAAATAAAAATAAAAAAATATGAAAAGAATATTGACAACTTAATCTAATTTTTTGTATTTTTAATAATGAAGAAAATAAAATGAGAAAATACAGGGGTAAAACGGTCATTATGTACAATGTACAAAAGGGGCCCAAAACCCAACTTTTGCATACGAGCTCCGAGTTTATTGAAATTGGTCTTGTTTCGAAGGTCTCTGAATGTATATTACTTTAAAAGTGAGTAGACCTAATTCGGACACTGTATGAGAGAGATATGTGCATTTTAAGGCTCCTAATTTCAATCTTGGATTGAGGGTTTATTGGTCAATTTTACAAGTTAGTATTTTTTTTGATATTTTTAATTAGTGTTAGTCATATATACACAATAGAGGTGGTTTTATTAGATTGGGAGTTAGTATAAAATATATACAAACAAGGTATTTTATCTAATATACATGTGAATATTTACAAGTGAAATTGGCTTCTTGTTTTATGCAAATATGAGTGTTAAAATGTAAATGTTATCAATGCATGCATGAATGCTAATTATACAATATAAGTAAAAATGTGCCTCTAATTACTCGGGAACAAAGCTCTATTTTCAACTTTTAGAGTGATGAATTGCAGATTCATCAACCCCCTATACTTAAACTTTGCTCGTCCCCGAGCAACTAAAATGAAATGCAAGAGTGAAATGAGATTGGGTTCCATACCATGGTCATGAACAAAAGTTGAATATGGAGCTTGGCTCAACCTTTGGATTAATTGTGCGGCGGAACCTCATTGGGACCTGAACTTAAGACCTAACAGACTTCAAGTTCCACAAGTTTTCTATTCAAGACGCCTCAACAGTCAGCTCAGAACAAATCATCAAACGCAAATTTCTGATGACTATGATTCTTACTTGTACTGTGTAAGTGTAAAATAGCTCTCCACATCAGAAATGGCTCAGAATCAGCCTCCTCTAACAAGGTAACTCAATAACCCGGTCCAGCAACTCTTTCCTCGAGGAGTGGGGTATTCCCTTCTAAGTTCAAGTGCGACCAGCTCAAGAGGAAGGGGTGGAGAAAAGAATGGACGGTAGCCAGTGTAGCTACCTATCCCGGGATGCCTGACCAGTGTAGCCAAGTCATCCAGCTGCAGGCTTCTTGCTAATATACATACTCCGACAGACAATTTTTTTTGGCCTGTCTATATTTTTTTGGAGTTCTTGCATTTTTCTATTTTTTTCTTTTTTTTGAACTATATACAAGGTGCATCATGTACATCAGGAGTTTTTCCTCTTGAGCCAGTAGACTATCCCTCTTTTGAAGCATTATTGCAACCCACATCGTCCTGTCCTTAGACTTCAACACCACCAGACTAGGTTGAGATGCACTACCCTCCCTAGAGGAGGACGGATGTTTCTACCCGTGTGCTACTCCAAGCTAAAGGATTCTACTTCCTCACCACCCCATCAATGAAGAGCTACGTGCATTGTGCTTGTTCAAGTTAGGTCACTGTCTAAAAGAATCATGCGTGTGCACGAGATATTCTACTTAGACTAATCAAGATGACATGTGAACATAGACTTGCGGACTCAAAGAATTAAGTCACTTGACCTGAAAAAATCTTAACTCCAGTTCCTATAAGGTTCCTCTGAGATCAGGTGGATTAAGGTCAAATCAAGTCCATCCTCAATATCTACTCATAACTCGGTTCAGAACCCACTAGCTTTTCACCTTGCATATGCAAGATATGCAAATGAGAGGTAGATGACATGCTATGTATGAAATGCAAGACTTTTTTTTGAAATGCAAGGATGATGCAAGAGTAAATAAGAAGCCTATATTTTATTTTCTGTTATACAACAATTTCTATTATTTACAACAATTTTTAGGTTATATAATTTGTACATAATATACATAGTATACAAGTTTTTTTGGTATACATCCTATTTTACAACAAATTTACAAGAATTTTACACCTTTTTATACAAGTATTATACATATAGTAATTTTTTTTCAATTTTTACCCACCCCGTAATTATTGCATAATATATACAAAAATACGCGAAAATACGGGAAAGTACGAGCTATGGGTAAAATATATATGTAATATATACACGCCCCCTATACTTAACGTGTGCTATGTCCTCAGAGCACGAAAAGCGATTAAAAAGATATAGCTCGGGCTAAGCGTATGAGAGCTAAAATTACAAAATGTATAGAAGTCGCTCTGCCCCCCTATACTTAGGCTCTGGCAGCCTAAGTGTAGAAGAAGATCAAAAATGGGGCGAACGAGGACAAGAGGAAAAAATGGTTGAGTATATACAAGGCAGGCATCGATCCCCCTATACTTAGGCTCTGGTCAACCTAATTATAGTACAAGAGTGAGTATGAGAACCGATGTGATCTGGAGGATGTACAGTCAATAGATGCGGGTCACTCTCCCCCCTATACTTAGGATCTGGTTATCCTAAGTATAGTTATAAAATGAAATGAGATGAGCCAGGGCGAGTGATTCAGATCACTGGGGAGGGAGGGAGAGAAAGTATATACAAGAAAGAGTGAGAATATACAAGGATTAAGAAGGTTTGTGACGAACCTTCTTGCAGACGCGAGGAGGTGGATAATATACATATGTGTCGTCGGAATCGTCCTCAGATGAATAATAGTGAGGTGTAGGGATCGTCCAACGAGGGTCGACACACGACTGCTTGCTTAGATAAGGCTTGAGAACAGCCGAACTGAGCTGACTCATATAAATTACCTTGTTCGGGCCAGATGAGGACTCCTCAGAAAATTCCTTCTCCGGTGTGTTGAAGGAAACTTTCTTAGTCGGTTTTCTAGAACCTGAATCATTGAGAGGGAGATGAGAGAGACGCACCTTGAGAGGTTCGGGGGAACTCCTCGAGGAATCAATTCTCGACTTCCTCTCACTAAATAGCTGACTAGAAGAGGGAGCAACCGTGTTTTTATGTGGAGTCAATTTAATCTTGGTTGCTTCCTTTGAAGGTCCAGGACGTGGTGTGGTGCTGACCATGGGGTCCTCATCAGACGAGTCACCACATAGATTATAATATTCCTGAAGGGTCATCACATGTCTCGGGAAGGTGCTAGTGGTCTCAGTTGGCTTGGCATTATTGGCCTCTTGTGTCGGATCATCAAAATGGTCAAGGAAATCAACAAAGGTCATGTCCGACTTAATGGTAGCCTCTAGTCGTGAGTCCTTCTTAGAAGCTGTCATGGTGGCGGTGCAAGCAGTTGATGAAGTGGAGGTGTGGGGAGTCTCAGAACCAACGGTCATTCGGACAGTCGGTCTCTCAGGTGTAGCAGAGAGGTGGGACTCATCTACCTCTCGACGGTTACGACTATCAGCGTATGTGCGTGTCACCTTAGAGTAAAGTGTATCAAAGCACGGGTGAGGTCAGAGTGCTCCCAATGCTGAGAAATCGATTTCCCGAGTCTCGCTATCTATAAACGCTTTAGCTGAGGCTAAGAACGGCTTCCCGAGAATAATCGGAGACTGGGTAAACTCTCCTCGGTGCTCGATGTCAATAATCGTGAAGTCCACCTGGAGTAGAGCACCTTGGAAAGTAACGATGACTGAAATATTTCCTCTAGACCGTTTGATGGATTGATCAGCCAGCTGAACGATCTCTCTCGACTTTCTGATTGGCCTGAGTTTGAGCTTGTCAAACATAGAGGTCAGGAGGATATTTATTGGAGAGTCATCATCGATTCTCGCATGGGTAAAGATGGTGTCTTTGATTTCACACTCAACTCGGGGCAACCGCTTCACTCTGCGGCTCTTAGTCTTTCTCCCCATCACCAAGGAAGTGGCCGTAGACATTATGTGTCTCTCAGTCCTTTTTCTCTTCTTACCCGACCTCTTGGGCATCAATTTACTCTTTACAAATCTCTTGAGATCGGGGAAGTGATCTATGGCCTTTATTAAGGGAAGTTTGAAAATCAACTCTTCATCGAGTGCTTCCCTTAGGGTAGAATCCAATTTTTTTAGGTCTTTTTCATTTTTAATTTTTATGTGGTTTTTTGATTTTTCATTTTTTGGTGTTTATGGTAGATGAATAATCAGACTCTGGATTGGAGGGCAAGTGGTTATTAGAAGAGGGAGATAGAATGGACTCCAGCTGTACAGACGGTGTGGGTTCACTGATTCTTGCTCGATTTTCAACATCAGATCTACTTACTTCCTTCTCCACTTTCATACCTAGGCTGGCAGAAATTGAGTGTAATATTACCATGACATCTCTGAACTCGTTACCAAATGATTCATTTTTCTTGATAAGTCTAGAGATGTCATCCTCCACAAAATTCTCATGACAAATCATGGGAGAGTTCTGATCAGTTGGAGGATACTGCTGAGATATTGAGATCTCATACTCAACATACCTAGACTCTGGCATGCAATGCTGGGTTGAGTATGGACTATCCAAATGGCAAATATTGGTCGGAGCCTCATATGATGGAGTCAATGAAACAGGGACTGATAAGTCTAGGTCATGAGTCCAATCTTGTGAATATGTAGGCTCTCCAAATGAAGGTTGGTTAATGGAGGCTTGATCACTAAAGTCAATCAAGTCTGGGAAATCAGGATGTGCAGGCCTCTCCTTTTGGTACGTTCGATCGACCATGCTGTGTCCCAAGGTCAAGTCGAGATTTGTATATGTAAATTGTTGTCTGATCCCTACTTGAGGTGAGAATGGGGGCATATAATTTTGCCAATCGTCTATCTCAGCAGTGGCTTGCTCTTCATTCGATTGTTTGATTCCTGCAAGCTCTCAAGAATAAGGACAGTCAGCTCAAGGTGGAAGTGGATCCGGAGTGTTAGAATATGGAGTAGGTGAGAAATGCGAAGAAGTGGAGAATTCAGTTGAAGTTCTGACTTCATAATCGGATTGAGGTGGAACCGATCACGGGTACGGGTCTCCCGTGGATGGCAGAGGATACATGGAAGAAGGAGAAGGTGAAGATGAACGGTATATGGTCGAGGAGAAATGACCAGAGGTGTATGGGCATCAATATTCCGACATCTTGAGGAGGAGATGATGTAAGCAGAATGAGGTAGAAAATGTGCAATTACACAGGACAACACACACGGACAGACACGAAGACAAATGCAAGAGCAAACCCTGAGTTCACACTTAACACGGTACCCGAAACTGAGTCCAATTTATCTTGTCAATTTTAAGTGTGATTTTTCAAGCAAGGTAGCAAGGAGTTACGTGGCCTATAGGGAAGTCGGCTCAGAGCCGGATGCATCTTCCTTGTTTAACCTGTCGCCTAAGATACCGCCGATCCTTCCTTTCTTCGCTCCTATCCGAAGTTGGGGACTCAAAGACCGTGCCCCTATCTACCTGCAAGCAGGCGGAGGCTGACAAAGGTAGGCCTTGTCGCGAAGTACCGCTAGTTCGCCACTGACTACCCACGAACAGGCGGAGGCTACTTGGTACTGGTCAATGAATCTAAAAGTATCCAACTCGTGATATTTGCTAGGATCAGTTGGCCCGTGATATGGAAGGCGGGGATTTGGATTCTGTCTTAAGGTGTTCACACACACTCAAGTACCCTCACTCAGCCTGAAAACAAGGTCGGGGTTACTCTCCCGCAGACAAGGGTTAATTTTAGTCAAATTTTTTGGTCCAATTCAATTAGCAGTCCCGATTTTAAAGATTAGTTGTCACTGATATTAATCCACACAAGCAATCACATCTACCGTCCAATCCCAATTCCTTTATCCTAGGTTAGAAAATCGAGAGAGAGAGAGAGAATCGAAAAAAAAAGCCGATGCAATCGAGAAACGATGATGAATGCTTGAGTAAGAAGACTTACAATACCTCCAGCTCTCTACAATGCAGGATGCAATACTGAATTGAAATTTTTACACTAAACGAATGTAATCGATGAAAAGCCGCTCCTAGACAGGCAGTTCTATTAGCGAGTGAAGCACAGGTTGATTTGACTAGATCTGCGGTCTAAGTGTGTCTTTTAAGTGACGTGGTCCTAGAAAATTACGAGCACAAGCAAATCCTAGAGTGGCTCGAGGAGCCGCTAGTGCAAGCCTAGTCTAAAAATCAAACCACACAGAAGACAGGGACACAGTTTCACTAGGTTTACACAAACGAGGACCCAAACGGGAACCGCTGTAAATGCAGACACTTTTTTTACAAAAATCTTTTTGACGTCCCACAGCCGACTTGATCCACGAATCGTGGGCCTCCGATGCACTTCGAGATGCGTCGACTTCAAGAAAGCCGCTCCAAGTCCACCAGGCCCTCGCACAAAAAGATGGAATTATGTCAGAAAGAGATATATACAGAAATGGTCAGAAAAATAATTAAAAAAGAAATGGGTAATTACAATGCGTCTCGGGGGTCAGACTACCCGAGTGAATGGAAAACGTAAATCTAATTTTCCTAAAGTGATCTTAAGTCGTTTGCCTCCCCGGCAACGACGCCATTTGACGAGCCGTGGATCTACCCTTGTTAATATTGTCTAATTGACTAGTGTGTTGCAGTCGGATAGATTCGCGTCGATTAAAAATAACCGCACAAATCGAAAAATCAACGAATGAAATTAAGCGCGGTTTTATGTTTATTTAGCCTGGGCAAGCCCCAGGGTCGACTCAAGGAGGCAAAGGAACAATTCGGGATCAAGTTAGAGTGATTAGATTGCGGTTTTCCATGTGAGAAATTTTTTTTATGCGATAAAAATGCAGAATGCAATGTATGGATGAACTAGGTTATTAAGAAAATCAACAACTTAGACAAATTAATTTTAATATGAAATTAATTCAAATCAGTCAAGTGATATTTTTTCTTTAAACCTAATCCAACAATGAATGCAAAATGTGTTTTTTTGGAATTTTTGGATTTAAAATACATAAATGAAAAATGCAAATTTTTTTGGAGTTTTTATGCAATTTTTCTTGCAAATGATACGCAAAAATTATGAAAATTTTACTGGAATTTAAATATGATGCAATGAAGCTACATTATTATTTTTAGAATTTTCCGACACTTTTTTTATTTTTTATGAATATTTTACTGAAAATATAGCGATTGCGGGTATTTAATTTCTAATTAATCCACGAAATCAAATTATCCAGAGATTGATTTATCTCAAATAGATAGTTCAATAAGGAATGCATGAGACTTGAAATTTTTCAAAAAAATATAATTCGTGGAATTAACTAAAAGTCAACTACAGAAATCGCTCTACAATTTATTTTATGCAAATGACAACTCCAATTTTGATTAAACTTGGAAAGTATTTAAAGAACACTAAAAGGCATCATTCACAATTTTTTGACAATTTTTGGAGCAATAAATATGGTTGTGCAAATTTCAGAGCGTAATTGGGCAAAATATCTATGATTTTCAGTCTCTAATTTTTAATAAATTATCCAAGGCTCACAAAAATATAAATAAATAGCTGAAAGATAAAGAATTAATCTCTCATCAATATGATGTTTTTTGATTAAAAATTGATAAAAATAACTGTCCAAAATAATGCTCAAACTCAGGGGTGTCAATGCAATACAGAATTGAAAACAAATAAACTAGCTATGCATGGGGGCACTTTTGGAAACTCGTAAACATGCAGTGGTGAACATGCAATTTTCATTAAAAAATAATAAAAATTGAATGGACCTTTTCTTCTTGGCTTCAATCCCACGCAAGGAGGCGGTTAGGGCACAAGGTCGTGGGCGGCGGCGCGAGGGGAGCTCGGCGTTGAGGGCGGATGACGGCATGACGCTGCCGCGGAGGAGGGCGTGCGCGGAGGGAGGGGTCGCTGGCGCGACGGAGGCGGCTGCTAGGCTGAGCGCGCGGCCTTCGCGGTGCTCGAAGATGGCGGAGGAGGTGTGCGGGTGGCGCGGCGTCGACGCGAGGGGGGCACGGCCTCGACGGGAGGTTGGCGTTGGCGGTGCCCAGCTGCGGCGGAGCGCGGCAAGGCAGGGCCGCACGTTGATGGCCTGGCGGGCTCGGGAGCAAGGGGAGTCAGGGGGCGAACTGGTGGCGAGGCGGCGCGGAGGTGGCCGCTGCGGGCTGGTTGGAGATGGTCGCGAAGCTGCGCGCGGGGCGAGGTACTAGAGGGGCGGAGGGGCGCAGGGGCGCACAGCCTGGTGGGACAGGCGGTGCCGCGCGGCGGTGGCAGCGCGGGGTAGAACGGTGCGGGTGGCTCACGACCTGGGGAGCAGCAGCTCTGCCTGCGGAGGAGATGGTGGAGCTCGACCGCCTGGGTGGCTGGTGCGAGTCGGCGGCCTGGTGGTTGCCGTAGAGGTGCGGGTGGCGGCGGCAGATGCGACGACGGCGCCGACCACGGGGAAGGCGCGGTGGGACGCACGGCCGGCCTGGAGATGCAGGACCTGGAACTTTTTTTTCTTTTCAATTTTTTGATTTTTTTTAAACAGGAAATGAAAATATGAAAAGGTAGGGGGTGATACGGATGGTTGTGGTGATTGATGGTGATAATGTAATTTTTATGTGATGATGATGATAAAACAAGGAAAGAAATTTGTTAGATAAAAAATTGACTAGAAAAGATAGAGTACTTACCTGCGGTTCGCCGGATTGTGGAGCCACGATGTGCGGCTTCCGGTTGTGGCTTCGATCCGGTTCGACGAAAAATCGGAGAAGCTTTGCGATCTTTATGGGAAGTTCGCTACGCGGATTTTAACCGTGGATCTCGCCTGAAAGGTTGTCGTCGCTCAACTTGTCTCCTTCAGCTGTCACCTGTAGGTTGAAGGGGCTCGACCTCTCTTCTCTCGAATCAGCGGATGAAGATGAAGGGAGGATGTGATGACAATATAAAGAGGAGGAGGAGTTAGAAAATAGGTGGAGAAAGTGGAGTAGTGGGAAGTTATTGGTGACTTGGAGTGGGGATTAAGAAAAGAAGGGGTAAAAGGGAAAAATAAAATAATATAATATGAGTAAAATAAGTAGGCTACTAAAAATAACAATAATTAAAATAATAATAATTAAAATAATAAAATCCGAAAATAATAAAAAAATCCGAAAATAATAAAATAAATTCGAAAATAAAGAAAATGGGGTGACATGTGGCGGCTCTAGGAGCTACCACATGTTGCTCCTAGAAAATTTAAAGATTAAATGTAAAAAAATAAAAAAATAACAAAAGGGATTAAATCAAAAAGTGCTCAACATGAATGTTGCTCGTCTCGACGAGATCTACAACTTTCGTGAAGGGCCGAAAATTAAATAAAATCATCTGTACAAAAATGTATTTTTGGGTGGTACCTTACATGTATAAAATACCACATTTTTTCTTTTTGTAATTTTTTATCATTTTTCAATAAGAGAAAAATCAAAATAAAAATAAAGAAAATATGAAAAGAATTTTTACAACTTAATCTATTTTTTTGGATTTTTAATAATGAAGAAAATAAAATGAGAAAATACAGGGGTAAAACAGTCATTATGTACAATGTACAAAAGGGGCCCAAAACCCAAGTTTTGCATACGAGCTCCGATTTTAGTGAAATTAGTCTTGTTTCGAAGGTCTCTGAATGTTTATTACTTTAAAAGTGAGTAGACCTAATTCGGACACTGTATGAGCGAGATATGTGCATTTAAGGCTCCTAATTTCAATTTTGGATTGAGGGTTTATTGGTCAATTTTACAAGTTAGTATTTTTTTGATATTTTTAATTAGTGTTAGTCATATATACACAATAGAGTTGGTTTTATTAGATTGGGAGTTAGTATATACAAATAAGGTATTTTATCTAATATACATGTGAATATTTACAAGTGAAATTGGCTTCTTATTTTATGCAAATATGAGTGTTAAAATGTAAATGTTATCAATGCATGCATGAATGCTAATTATACAATATAAGTAAAAATATGCCTCTAATTACTCGGGAACAAAGCTCTATTTTCAACTTTAGAGTGATGAATTGCAGATTCATCAAGGAGGTCGATGGGAAGACGACGAAAGGGCTGGTAGCTGCGGAAAAGGCTGCGAAAAAGGCTGCTCCCTTTTTCAGAGATGGGAATGATGCAACTTTGCCCTATGACCCCCCTCCCCCACACCACCTCCACCCAACCTCCAACCCGCACACACCGCAACCCAAACGCGGGGTGGGTCGACCCATCCACTTCCACACCCGCATCCAAACGAGCCCTTAGGACTCTTCCACTAGATAATGATAGTTGGCAGGTCCCAACCGCGACTGCTGCAACACTTCCATCAGATCCCATCTAGATGAATATCTCCCCTTCTTCGAAATTCTTGGTTTCCTGAAATAGATGCAACAAATTGCATACATGAACAGAAGCACTGAAATCAAAGACCAAACTTCCTTCTCATCCAACGAGAAAACTAGTTTCAATGATAAAAGTAGATTTCATACATGCATGGGCTTTATCTTTGTCGCAGACTTCATGGATTCTGGGTAGTTACGCCTCTAGTGCCCTAGGTTCTTGTAGTACAACAGACGTCAGTTTTCTTCGACATTATCAATATAGATGCATTGGAAGATGAGCCAACACATTGACTCTTCTTTCTCTTTCGGGTCGGGCCCTTCCGAAAACCATGCTTCTGACTAAGTCTATGCTTTGACATGTGGAACCATTATGCTGACAGAGGGGTCATCATTCTTCATTACGTTTTTAGTAGACTTTAATGCAACCAATAGCCCATCATAATTAAAATCAACTTTGCTCATATGGAATGTGGCCACAAAGATGTTCAAAGACTTAGGGAGCGAAAGCAGAATGAAATCAACCTGCATGTCTGAATCCATGAAGGCTCCCAAGGTTTCCGGTTCAGAGAGGTACCCAAACATTTTGTGTACATGTTATCTGACAGAATCCCCCTCATGCACCTTGCAGTGAATAAGCTCTTTTATTACATTATAACTCTGAGTGCGGTTTACATCACCGAATAGTTCTTTCAAATTCAACATGATCTCTTTGCAAGTGTTCATCTCCACATCTTGCTTCTTAAGAACATTAGATAATGAACCAAGAATGTAACATCTTGCCAAAATTTGATTTTCATCATATTTTTCATTATATGATATTTCTTCAGAGTCTGCGGGATTGTGTACTTGTCCTTTGTCAGCACATAAGAGATACGTTCAACAGATAGGACAAGATCCAAATTTCGGATCCAATCCGAATAATTTGGTCTGGTCAACTGATTCACCTCCAGGAGCCTGCTAAGTAGGTTCATGGACTTCATTTTCTGAAATTAAGAATGCACTATATTAGAATATATAATAATATTATATTCTATTATATTTCTTTGATTAAAGAATTTTGATCAAATTAGTCTTGCCTTTTTAACTTTGAAAGTTCATTTCCTTAATCACTTTCAAAGCAAGAGATATACTTACCATTATATTTCTAGCAAGAACTGGGATCTCCTTTTTACTTTGTCATATCACAATAATATGAGAACATGCAACTCGGATAAAAAAGCGGGAACATATTCCGCCTTGCAAGTCCAACTCGCATTTCCCAATTCGATCTTTAAAACCTAGGCCCATCACTCCTAAGGTGATGTTGACCCATCATTAATTAAACCAACCATCAACAGGAATATAACTTGCTATGCGCAATCCAATATAGCGCCAATAATATGAGGACTCCATACTGGTGTCACTATTCATACGTCCTTACTCTTTCAAGAAGCAAATAGCCTGATCCAAATGCACTTGTATGCAGGAGTTGTCACTTCGGACATGCGTCTCTGAAAAATGAAGGGATGGGAGTTGCTAAGTAATGGCCTGACAAATCAGACTCATTGTCACTGAGGCGACTACTCGAATCCTCTCATTGTTTCAATAATTAACCCACACAAATAATTAAGTAATTAAGATCAAGAGTTAAAATTTATTATACCACGCTGAGAATATATAAGGACAAGAAAGTAGGGGTCGAACATAAGAAGCAAAGGAATAAAGCAGGTAAGATAGAAATCAAAGCACCAACTATCTCTCAAACACTTAGCCAAGTTGTAGTTATTTTTGGGGTTTTTATTTTTTATTTTATATTTTATAATTTTATTTTTAATTTTATAATTTCATATTTTATTTTCATATTTTATTTTTTGTATTTTCTTTTTTTAATTTATATAAAGTTATATATATGATATATTAATAAGACAGACTAGGGTATATATAAAAAGTAACAAAAATAATAAAAATAAATAAAATAAAATCTTTTTGGTTTTAGATAATTTTTTACTATTTTTGTGATTTTTAAGAAAATTTTGCTAATTTTTATATATTTTTAAAGTCAAATATACCTAAAATCAGGGTTACAATAAATATCCAAAATTAAAATGGAGACTAAAAAATATAAAATAGTATCAAATTTACTCCAAATTAATTTTAAAATAATAATATAAATAAAATTTCGAAATAAAAATTATTTTTTGGAATTATTATTATTTTATATATTTTGATAAATGTTTTTATAGTTTTTATATGTTTTAAACTTTTCTTTTGTATTTTTAGGGATTTTTGGCCTGAAGGTTAAAAATACTTAAATAGACAAAATATTTTTTGGAGAATTTTTCAAAATGGTTATATAATTTTATGCATTTTATAATGCAAAACAGAGACAAAATGGATGTTTTTTATTTTTTATAAATAATAAATATCTTAAAAATGCATAATAATAATTTGTGTGTGAAAGTGTGTGCAATTAGAAAGATATCATTTTGGGATTTTTAGACTTTAATTGCTATTTAGAATAAATAGAGGGAAAAAGGAGAAAATGCAATATTGACATGGGTATTATTGTCAACGACTAAAAGTCCAAGGGCCAAATTGCACTTTTCAAAAAAATTATAACGCATACACAAAGTTACAAGAATAATGTAAAATAATTAGGGGCCTCTGTACAAAATTGCCACACTCACGTATATGCACATGTGAGCCACTAGCGGGGACCAAAATGCAAATATCAACAAGTTATGGGCCTAGCTGTAATTTTTACAAAAATAATTGATGAATCACGTATTCATCATGATAAAATTGTCATTTAGGCTCTGTTCCCCAACATTCACATGCATTTAATCATTAATAGAGCATTATTAGCATCCATACATGTGTGAATAATATTTGCATTTCATCATGCATAATTGCATTAAAAATCCTAAGTGTAAATTAGCCCAAAAAGCCCCTAACTTCTCATATTTTTAGTTAATTCATCCTAACTCCGATTGACCCCAAACCAATCCATTGTGTAGATATTACTAACATTATTAAATAAAAATACAAAAAAATTACTAACTCCAATAAGCGTCAAATAATTCCAAAGTCTAATTTCACATCTGACAGACTAAAATGAGCATATCTCCCTCATACAATGTCTGATTTTGATCTACTCACTTTTAAAGTACTCCATTTTCAAATACCTTCAAAAGAAGACCAATTTTGTTAAATTTGGAGCTCATATGTGAAAGTTGGCATTGGGCCTCTTTTGCGCATTTTGTCTTTTTGCTATTTTTGACCTGAGTTTTCATGTGCATAATTAACCCTTTTAATTTTATTTCTTTATCATTTGTGCTCTTTGATGAAAGTTTTATTAAGTTACATAAAAATCCAAATCCAGATTAAAACTAAATTCAAAGAAACTGACTGAGTCCAAGTGTCTGTTGTGAGTCTGTACAAAAATTGTGTGTTTCTCACTTCTATTTTACTTTCCTACTTTATTATTTATTAAAAATCAAAAAAATTCAGATTAATGTGTAAATAATCTGTATTTTATAATAATTTTTTAGATTTTCATTCTCTCTAAAACCACCAAAAAATTACAAAACTCCAAAAAAACTGGTTTTTTATACACATGGAAAACCACCAAAAATACCATTTCGTACAGATGATCTCTTTTGCTCATGGATCTTTCGTAAAAGTTGTAGATCTCGTCGAGACGAACAACTTTCGTGAAGGAAATTTTTTGATCTGAGGTCTTCTTCTATCTTTTTTTCTCTCTTCAAATACGATTTTTTGGTGCCACGTGGCAGCCCCTGGGCATGCCACGTGGCACCCACATTTACCCCCACTCTCTTTCTTCAGGGTCACGTGCCCACCACGTGACTCACCTTCCCCTACCTCCAGCCTGTAGCAGCGGCCATTGCAGGTCCCCGCCATTTCCCTTCCTCCCCTTCCATAACTGCCAGCGGCCCCTTCTCATCCCCCTCTGCCGTTACACATCCTCCACCTCCCTCGTAACGCATGACGTCCCTCATTGCGCAATACACCTCCCTTTAAATACCCCTCGTCTCCGTTCAGACATGACATCCACCATTTCCCCTATAGAGCCGGTGACAACATCTCATTCGTCCCCAAGCGTGATCCAAGGGGTGGATCTCCTCCTCCCTTTGCTGCAGCAACCTCAAAGAAGTTGCAAGGCTTCTTCGAGCCCTTCGCCAGCTCGAATCGAGGCAAAAATAGAGCCCTCGTTGAGGATCTCAACTCCCAGGAGAACTGAACTCATCTATCTCATGCATCTCCCTCAGACGACTTTGCAACAGCCTCGACAACCCCCATCGACCGTGTACCTCCACCTCCAGCCATTCACCCTTCCTCCAGCCACCCTCGTCACCTCCAGCCCGTGACTCCACCCGCTTCACACTTGCATCCGGCCGGCTACATCACGCTCCTACGCCTGACGTCGCATCCTGCCACTGCCTCTGCTCCAGCAACTAGGCCGTATATCGGCCGAGCTCCCGCCGACCCCTCCGCTGCTTCACTCGCCACCTCCGCGTACGCAGCGGCACCGTTTCCCCACCTTCGTGTTGGACATGTGAGCCCAGGGCGAGCCATTATGCAATAAATGTTATTGCGAATATCATTCCCTGATCTGAAATGAAGAATGAATAATTTGCATAATAGGTCCCTTAGTACAATTAGGGTTATGTACCATGGCCATCTTAATAATCATACAGCTGTTGATTCAACTATTGAATCATAGAGGATGGTGCTTGGATGGATATCTAAAGGGTTAGATTGAGGACTCATCAATCACCATCAAATGATTGTTAAGAGATGATCTCCAGCCTGAGTAGGAGATGGCAATCCTTTCTCAGTTAGGCTGATATCTGACCGACCTCTTGATGCAGGTCCTCTGCATAGGAATAGAGATTCGGAGTTGTCAGATTAGTTAGGTCAAAGAGTTGACTTAACGAGATCGAGATAACCAAAGTCCTATATCGTATGCTGTCACGATACAGGCACGCATCCTCTGACCGGAGACAGATGTGTTACTATATGTTTGAGTATGTACATTTGGCAGACCAATAGGTTGATGACCTAACCAAGGTCTATACACTGGCGCGTTGATGTGTATATAAGGACATATGAGTAATACGATCTCTCAAAGGGATCATACAGGTTCAGTTACTGAATCGGAAGGCATGAGCTCACTCATGAGACATTGGGAAGACTCAAATTCCATGTGCACGGTTGTCTCGCTTTGGAAGCTTGACTGAATTTGTAGGATTGATATATACTTTTGGAAAGTATATGATCAAGACCTAGGTGTGATATATGCTTTTGGAAAGTATATGATCGATACCGACTCCCAATGATCGAATGAGAAACTTACTGATAAAACCATGAAGTAGACAATATAAAGTTGATCCAATACTTCGGGTTTATTCTGAGTCTTCCAGTATGCAGGATGTACATGTATTGGAAATATCTGAGGGTGATGTGATCATAAACGATTGTATAACCATTACGCTTTCATTCCTAAGGAGTGATGAAACGGGTTTGGATTTTAGTGACTCCTCTCGGTATAGAAGTAATCTGATCTTAGTCCAAATGTTGGACATTGATCCGAATGTGATTCAAATGCAATGAAAAGATTAGATTTGCGGTCTTGATTTAATCAAGCATCTATGGGAGGCCCGCGATCTGGATTTGAGATATGATCTCAATATCCAAGTCACTATACGTAGAACAATACAATTGCCCTGTCCTTACCTCCAAGTATTCGCGGAGAAAGCGCATTATCCTTGAAAGAGTTCAGGATAATTTCATTGTTGATATAAGTATCCGAGCATTAAGAAAATAGATAATTAAATGTGATTTAATTATCATGAGTAATATGAATTTTATTCATATTATAAAGAGAGTTATCTTAGATAATTAAATGAGATTTGATTATCAAAGATGTGAATAATATGAATGCAATTCATATTATTTGGGCACACAAGAATAGAGATCTAAGATGATTAAATATGATTTAATTATCATAGATATGAATAATGTGGATAGCAATATCCATATTAGTCATATATATATATATATTATAAATGTGATTTATAATATATAAGAGAGAGCTATTTGTAATTTACATTTGTTAATTAAATGTTGATGTGAATTGGATTCACATTGGATAATTAATTGAAAATGTAATTCACATTTTATTTTGGGTTGTGAATATGATTCACAATTTTCCAATGGCAAGATTGCAATATTCACAAAATAATTATCAATTATTTTTGTAGAATAATTTACAACAAGTGTTGTTGTAAATTTTGGAGATTTCCATGGAATAATGTTATCTCATGAGATCTCATGAGATTATATGAGATTGCCACCAAATCCAATATTATGGAAGGAGGCAATCTTCATTCCATAATCTCCATGCTTGATTGATTTAATTTGGGATTGATTTATATTGATTTATCAATATAGATTTAATCTAAATTAAATTAATTGTTGTTGGTTTTTACCAACACAAATTTTAGCCATTAAAAGAAACACAATCAATGAGAGCCATTGGATTTGTGTTGTCCCATGGATTGAGATCCATGGATCCCAAAATATTATAAAAGGAGAGGCACCACATTGCTCTTCTTTACATAATGCTTGAGAAGCACATCTCTCTCTCTCTCTCTTTCTCTTCACACGCCTACTCTCTCTCTCTCCCTCTCATGTGGCCGTCCACCATGGATGCCCTAGAGAGATTCTCCATCGTCGCGGCGTCGTTATTATGCTGCCCGATGGTTTGCTCGTGGATCTCCGTCTACTTCAGCGTGCCTTGCTCGTGAAGAAGATGTCGGATCTCGTGTGTCGAGATCAGGAGATCTGCCGCTTGGATCATCAACATGGATTGCGAGAAGCATACGGTTCATCCCTGCGCTCGCAAGCGTCTCCTCCGTCGGATCGGACTTGAGACAGGAGGTCTCTTCATTTAGAGACTCGATAACAACCACGCTTCAAGAGGTAATCCTATTACTTGTTTGTGGTTTAGACGAAATGATCCAAGAAGTGTTCTTGGATCATGTGGTTTCGTCGCATGAAAAGTTTTTAATTTCCGCTGCATAGAACAACTAGTCCGACTAGTCGTTATTCGTCGTATTCGATATGATGCTCACGCTTCCGTGATGTGCTTGAGGATCTAACCATATCCTTCAAGTGGTATCGGAGCCGTAGGTCGGTGGTTTTGGATACGATCCATTAACCGAGGACGACTTGGGTTCATTAGGGTTTGCGAAAGTTTTCTTGCATTTCATTTTCGCATCTCTGTTTTGAGATTATTTTCGATACTGTTTAAATTGTTTAAATACGAAAATAATAATTATATTTTGTTCCCCATCAAATAAGGAAACCGTAGGATATGAGTTTACGTGATTTCGATTCCGTTTGCTCTAGTTATGCTCATTTTAGTGAACATATATCCACAGTTTCGGGGACTGCGAATCTCAATATAATTAAAGAGTTAATTGCGGATTTGAAACGCCTTGAAATGCGTGCAAACTACTTAGATTATGTTGTAAATCAAATTAGCAAACTTTAGAAACTTACTTTGCTTAATTTGGATTTAAATTGATTTAGATATGATATTTTTAGTAAGTGAGGGTCACTGCTGGAAATACTTTCCTAATCAAGAACCTAGTGATTGTCATTTAATCAATTAGTGAAATTAGATTGTTTAATTTCCTGGAATAATTGTGTTTAATTTCCCGGAATAATTGTGCATAAATATTTGTGAAATATTTGATGATAATTATTTCCTTTAATGACATTACCTTAACCAATATTTGATTAGATGTGATCTAGATCACTAATTGGTTACATGATCTACATTCCAACAAACATGTTGCTTGAATATGACTTGGGATTTGTTTAGCAAATCTCATTATAATGTTAATCAAAATTGTTTTGATTATTATTATATGGTATAATTTCGGTTGAATAACCGATGATCATCTCAAATACAAAGTGATCTATTTTGCATTATCCTTTCCCGAGGTGGATATGGTGTCTAGTCGGAGAGCATTGGGGTTACGGGTTGCAACGTATGTGGTCCGTCCCACTCTCGTCGGTACTGTCCATGACAACGGGTAGGGTTAGTATAATGCTTAAGAAATCATGATGTATTTCTAATTATTAAAATTCGAAATAATACGTATTTGAGATAATACCATAATTCAAGTAACAGTAAAATATTTGTTGGATATTAATTGGATCATTAATTTAATATGATTAGATTAATTGGAATCCAATTAAAATTAAAACACTCTGTTATAAGTACAAATGTTATTTTCCTTGGAAGAATTGATCATTATGAATATGATTCATAATGATTAATTAGAATTTGAATATGATATGGAGGATCACATAAGTGACATCCATGGTCTCCCGTCTAGGCGAAGGGTTCCGTCGCCAGGGATTGTATGTAGGAGACGCCTGTCCGAAGTGACAGCTCATGTATGCAAGCGCATCTGGATCGGGCTCTTTGCTTATCGAAAGAGTAAGGCCGTATACGTAGTGACCCCAATATCGAATCCTCATATTATTGGGGCAATATTGGATTGCGTATAGCGAGTACTATTCCTGTTGAAGGTTGGTTCAATTAATGATGGGTCAACATCGTCTTAGGGGTGATGGGCCCGGGTGTTAAAGACCAAATTGGGAATGCAAGTTGGACTTGCAAGGCGGAATGTGTTCCCGCTTCTTTTTATCGGAGTTGCATATTCTAATATTATTGGGATGTAAAAAGATAAGGAAGGAGATCCCAGATCTTGCTGAGATATGATGGTAAGTATATCTCTTACATTGAAAGTGATTAAGGGAATGAACTTTTAGTGTTGACAAGGCAAGAAAACTTTGATATAAAAATTCCTAAATCAAAGTAAAATATGTATATATATGTATAAATATATACACTTATGCAAATTTCTTATTTCAGATAATCCTTCATTAAACCCACTCAATAATATACTCAATAATAACCAGTAAAATATCATGGGTTGGACTCATGATCCATATATTGTACTTGCAGTTGAACACATAATGTATGTGGTTACAAGGTGCAAGTTTCCTCATAATAATGAGAAATGACAATTAAAATAGATAATAGGACTACAACCCTAGGGTTTGTATGTCTCTATAGTCTTGATCTAATCGGATGCACTTTGGAAGTGACATGTCGATAATGATCGCAATTGTCAAATAATCCTTATAAAATCAATGAAGATATTCTAGCATACATATGCGCTCTTGACATTTTTCATGAATGACATGGTTCACTGCATCATGCAGAATGGTAGCTTCATAAGAGATGTTGTATTCAAAATGTTTGAATATCTACCTGAACCAATGTTTTAAGAGTTTAGATGGATGTGGTTACGATGAGTGTCATCATTCTACTGTCTATACTCTAGTCATTCGTGAAGCTTCATAATATTCATATTGTATGAATTTAATGAAGCATGTATAAATATTGAAATGCTCTTACATTGAATTCTTTTGAATTCAGCATAAGAGATCCTTAGTCTTAAGAAATGGTTGTTTATAGATTAAGGGAGCGCAGTGGAAGCATGGGTTGGACCCAAGTGAGAAGTATAGTCAAAGAGTTGACTGTACTTCTGTGACTATGACATCCAAAGAATTGGATGAATGCCAAACTGCAATAAGTTGATGTGTTTATAGTATGACTGTCAAGTCTGTCTAGAATCCTTAGAGAAGGACTCGGATAGAGCATCAAAATAATCTACATAAATCATTGATGTTGACTTGCTTATTGAATAAGATAAAGTCTTGTAATTGTATCTCAATCTTCTACAACACTTGCAATGGGTTGCATATGTTTTAGAAGACTAGAAAATTTGATCTTAAGGCTTATAGTCATCCACATGGATATTGATGCAATTGTTGCAACAATCTCTATTGTATTGAAAGGCTTCATAATTTCAGTGGGAGAGACCTTAGTCTTAGAGAATGTCTCTATGACCTAGATATTAGAATACACTCATTGTTTATTTCTAAATGTTGGAAATAAACACAAATTCTGTAATAAATCTATCATAAAGATTTATTATTTCAGATAGTAATGTAAAATCTAGTGGACTCCACTAAATTAGAAAATTAATGAATGGTTCATTAACATTTCTAATACTGAAATTAAACCTTAAAAGATCAATAGGAGGATAAAGATCATTTAATAATGATCTGACATCAGGCCTTGGACATTTGTCTGTTGATTTGATCAATAGACTAGTGAGAGATGAAACTTTAGATTGTCTAAAGGTTCAAATCTTACTTACTTGTGAATATTGTATTCAAAAGTAAAAATGTCCAATACACCCTTCCTTGGAAAAGGTGTAAGGTGTCAAGGTATTCGGGATCTCATACATATTGATGTATGCGGATCATCTATATCATAGTAAATATTATGGATATGTGATATCTGTTGATGATTATGTATGATATGAGATTTCTTCTCTTCACCTAAGAAACCTTTGAAATGTTCAAAGATTTCATTATTTTTGGTTTAGAACCTAAACTTGAAGGAAGATAAAATGAATTTGATCTAATCTGGGTAGCAAGTACCTTCTAGATAAATTCACAGAGTACCTTATGAAGATATGAATATCATTTCTATCTCAATCCTCCTAACACACCTTGACTCAATAGAGTTATAGGGAGATACAATTGGATCATGTGTGACATGATTTGATAAATGATGAATTTTAGCATAATTGCCTCTTAGTTTCTAGATATATATGTAGTAGATACTACATTATATATCCTTAATGTAATTCCATGCAAGTAAGCTGGAATTCAGCACTTGAGAGTGTTGCTTCATTAGGAAAATAAAGGATGGTATTGGATACCTACTTTATGACCTTGAGATTCTTAAAATATCTCATCTCTGAGAATGTGATTCTTAGAGGTTGAGACTCTTGAGAATCAAGAAGAAAAGGAAGTGTAGGAAGTCATTTAATCTTGAGAAGATAATGAGGCTCCTGAAATTGGAAACTAAAAGGACAATTAAAGATGAAACACTAATACCTCTTCAAATGAGTTTGAGGATGGATTCCATGTGTTAGAGAAATCTGACAATGATCGAACTTCATGTGATGAAGTCTCCGAAGATCATAGCATGGATAGATGGATGTTAGCAATAAAAGTCTGATGGACTTCATATACAAGTGTTGTATATGGACCCTTGAGGATCCACCTATATGGGTAAGACCCATAAAGGTGTAAATGGATCTTCAAGAGATGTAAGTCAAGATTGCATTCCTCTATGAATACCTCTCTGAGGATATTCACATGAAGTAGCCCCAGGGCTTCATGGTTGAGGTAAGCAAGATGTACAAGCTAAAGAAATCCATCTATGGACTCATATAAGCTTCTTATTGCTGGAACATAAGATTTGATGAGATTATAAATGTTATGATTTCAGATAGAATCTTGATGAACCATATGAAGCTTAGTGGGAGTGCCTTTGTGTTCATCGTGCTAAATGTAGATAATATCCTAATCATTTGAATGATATAAGGATGATAATAAGTGTTTTGTAGACGGGCTATTCCATACCTTGAAATATGATTTCAAAGATACCTCTTAGATCTTAGTTCTGAAGTTGTTCAGAAGCAAAGAGAAGAGGATATTAGGACTATCACATTTGTAGTACACCTTGGACACATTCTATTCTTAGAAATTCCCAGAAAGGCTTCCATCCCTTAAGATATGGTACTGACCTATCTAAAGGGATAGCACCTCAAAGAGTTGAGGAAGTGAGTGCTAGAACTGCTTGCACTTGTGCACCAGTTACGAGAAGCTAAGTGTATGCTAGATATGTACTAAAGCCAGATGGCTTCCATGCAGTGGGAGTAGTAAAATACTACTAATTCTACCATGGAAATAAAACACTTGGTTGCAGTAATAACAATATCTTCATACAGGACAAGATTTTTGAGATAGTGATATCAGAAAGTCTTATCTTCAAAAGTTTAAGACTTTATAGATAGTGATCTAAAAGGTCTTAACTGTAGATACCTTAGGAGATAGAGATCTCCAGGAATAAGGGTATTCTGATAAGGATTATGAAAATACTGGTTATGATAATTGTTAAGCTATAGTGTCAAGGACACTGTAACTAACAAAATTAAGTATTGGTTGCATA
This sequence comes from Ottelia alismoides, assembly GCA_037367405.1. Taxonomy (NCBI): domain Eukaryota; kingdom Viridiplantae; phylum Streptophyta; class Magnoliopsida; order Alismatales; family Hydrocharitaceae; genus Ottelia; species Ottelia alismoides. The sequence continues at coordinate 43,338 of JAZKJV010005768.1, forward strand.
AGATGCAACATTAGCATTAGATGCGGACACTGTTACCGGGGATATGAAAGTGCCGTAAAAGGACTTGGCGTAGTCTCGTGGGAACAGAGTGACTGATCAGCTTACCTCGCTATTTTCTAAATAGTCTATGATTGTCGCATGAGTGCGGGTTTAAATGATTAGCCCATTAATGGCTCTTTGGGCTAGTGGGAGATTGTTGGACATGTGAGCCCACGGCGAGCCATTATGCAATAAATGTTATTGCGAATATCATTCCCTGATCTGAAATGAAGAATGAATAATTTGCATAATAGGTCCCTTAGTACAATTAGGGCTATGTACCATGGCCATCTTAATAATCATACAACTACTGATTCAACTATTGAATCATAGAGGCTGGTGCTTGGATGAATATCTAAAGGGTTAGATTGAGGACTCATCAAGCACCGTCAAATGATTGTTAAGAGATGATCTCCAGCCTGAGTAGGAGATGGCAATCCTTTCTCAGTTAGGCTGATATCTGACAGACCTCTTGATGCAGGTCCTCTGCATAGGAATAGAGATTCGGAGGTGTCAGATTAGTTAGGTCAAAAAGTTGACTTAACGCGATCGAGATAACCAAAGTCCTATATCGTATGCTGTCACGATACATGCACGTATCCTCTGACCGGAGACAGATGTGTTCCTATATGTTTGAGTATGTACATTTGGCAGACCAATAGGTTGATGACCTAACCAAGGTCTATACACCGACGCGCTGGTCTACATATAAGGGCATGTGAGTAATACGATCTCTCAAAGGGATCATACATGTTCAGTTACTGAACGGGAAGGCATGAGCTCACTCATGAGACATTGGGAAGAATCAAATTCCGTGCGCACGGTCGTCTCGCTTTGGAAGCTTGACTGAATTTGTAGGTTTGATATATACTTTTGGAAAGTATATGATCAAGACCTAGGTATGATATATGCTTTTGGAAAGTATATGATCGATACCGACTCCCAATGATCGAATGAGAAACTTACTGATAAAACCATGAAGTAGACAATATAAAGTTGATCCAATACTTCGGGTTTATTCTGAGTCTTCCAGTATGCAGGATGTACATGTATTGGGAATACCTGAGGGTGATGTGATCATAAACGATTGTATAACCATAACGCTTCCATTCCTAGGGAGTGATGAAACGGGTCTGGATTTTAGTGACTCCTCTCAGTATAGAAGTAACTTGATCTTAGTCCAAATGTAGGACATTGATCTGAATGTGATTCAGATGCAATGAGAAGATTAGATTTGCGGTCTTGATTTAATCAAGCATCTATGGGAGGCCCGCGATCTGGATTTGAGATATGATCTCAATATCCAAGTCACTATACGTGGAACAATACAATCGCTCTGTCCTTACCTCCAAGTATTCGCGGAGAAAGTACATTATCCTTGAAAGAGTTCAGGACAATTTCATTGTTGATATCAGTATCTGAGCATTAAGAAAATAGATAATTAAACGTGATTTAATTATCATGAGTAATATGAATTTGATTCATATTATAAAGAGAGTTATCTTAGATAATTAAATGAGATTTGATTATCAAAGATGTGAATAATATGAATGCGATTCATATTATTTGGGCACATGAGAATAGAGATCTAAGATGATTAAATATGATTTAATTATCGTGGATATGAATAATGTGGATAGCAATATCCATATTAGTCATATATATTATAAATGTGATTTATAATATATAAGAGAGAGCTATTTGTAATTTACATTTGTTAATTAAATGTTGATGTGAATTGGATTCACATTGTACAATTAATTGAAAATGTAATTCACATTTTATTTTGGGTTGTCAATATGATTCACAATTTTCCAATGGCAAGATTGCAGTATTCACAAAATAATTATCAAATTATTTTTGTAGAATAATTTACAACAAGTGTTGTTGTAAATCTTGGAGATTTCCATGGAATAATGTTATCTCATGAGATCTCATGAGATTATATGAGATTGCCACCAAATCCAATATTATGGAAGGAGGCAATCTTCATTCCATAATCTCCATGCTTGATTGATTTAATTTGGGATTGATTTATATTGATTTAGCCATACAGATTTAATCTAAATTAAATTAATCATTGTTGGTTTTTACCAACACAAATCTTAGCCATTAAAAGAAACACAATATATGAGAGCCATTGGATTTGTGTTGTTCCGTGGATTGAGATCCATGGATCCCAAAATATTATAAAAGGAGAGGCACCCTATTGCTCTTCTTTACACAATGCTTGAGAAGCACATCTCTCTCTTTCTCTTTCTCTTGATACGCCTACTCTCTCTCTCTCTCCCTCTCATGTGGCCGTCCACCACGGATGCCCTAGAGAGGTTCTCTATTGTCGCGGCGTCATTGTTATGCTGCCCGATGGTTTGCTCGTGGATCTCCGTCTACTTCAGCGTGCCCTGCTCGTGAAGAAGATGTCGGATCTCGTGTGTCGAGATCAGGAGATCCGCCGCTTGGATCATCAACATGTATTGCGAGAAGCACGCGGTTCATCCCCGCGCTCGCAAGCGTCTCCTCCGTCGGATCGGACTTGAGACAGGAGGTCTCTTCGCTTAGAGACTCGATCGCAACCACGCTTCAAGAGGTAATCCTATTACTTGTTTGTGGTTGAGACGAAACGATCCAAGAAGTGTTCTTGGATCATGTGGTTTCGTCGCATGAAAATTTTTTAATTTCCGTTACATAGAACAACTAGTCCGACTAGTCGTTCTTCGTCGTATTCGATACGACGCTCACGCTTCCGTGATGCGCTTGAGGATCTAACCATATCCTTCACTCTGCTGCTGCACTCGCTGCCTCCTCCTTCAGGTAGCCATTGGATCGGGCAAGCAGCCCTTGATCCAACGATCCTGATTACGCCACATCATCCGACTCGAGCCTCGGCCCCAACCTCGAGGCTCGGGTCATCCGAAGCGACATCAGTTTGCCACGAAGGCTCGGCCATCCGAGCCTTAGGTCCGGCTCCGAGCCATTGGCTTGCCGCCCGAGACTCCCGCCTCCACCTCCGAGCCTCTGGTTCGGGCTCCGAACCTCAGGCCCGGGCCCGAACCTGAGCCTCCGCTCCGCCTCCGAACCTCCTGGCGCACGTACGACAGACATGCGCTGGTGGAAAATTACAGAAGGGCACTCCTACGTTTTTAAAATTACAGATATACCCCCAGGGGTAAATTACATAGGGCCCCTCCAACTTTTATAAATTACAGATAAGCCCCTTCAGGGACCTTTTTGAAGGAAAAACTTTATTTTATTTACATTTTAGTCCCTGCAATTTCATTTTAGCATATCTTTTCATACGAACTCCGTATTTAGCATATAATATGTCATTTTGAAGCTTTTTTCATTCTCTACCACTTAGCATAGTGTATGGACGGATCTGAGGTTGTTTATTGATAATGATTATTGGAATATCTCTGTAGACTCTTGCAGGCTACTTTTGACATATTAGTGCTTGAGGAATCAATGATATTTTTTGCAGGAATTCAGATGATGATTTTACTCTGATTGAACCATTGCTTATTATTCTCAATAATAAAATATTCACCAAAAATTAATTTACAATTATTCCTCTAAGATTATTATCAACTATTTTGAGGAATAGAATCATATGTATTTGGAGGCCGGATACTTTGCTTCACTATCCTGAATATCAATTGTTTATTATTCTGAAGCATTGAGTCAGATCCATTTTGATTTGTGATTACTTTTGTGATTTTATTGATCCTATTATTGAAGGATTTAACACATTTCAATTCACAGATCTTGGGCTTAATCATTTCTATTTATTTTCTTTGCATAGCTTCTTCATCATTGCATTGTATATTTTCTCAACATAGAAATTAATCAAGAATTAATTAATTATTTAATTTAATTTAAGACCACACAACTAAGAATCATCATTCCCTATGTTCGACCTTGATAGACTTGCCAAATAAAAATTTTCTACAACATCCAAAGATTGTTGTATTTTGATCGACTGAAATTCACCTCCTATACTATGACAATTTTAGATAATTAACGAGACGGATTTTGTGTTCATCAATAATAAAACTTCAAATCCATAATTTCTGACTAAACTACAACAAATCAAACCCACAAGGGTCTAGTTGCAAATTCCCCATGCTTTTTTGATTGGCCTAGATAAGGACTAAAATGTAAATAGATTGAATGCAAGGTCCTTTTTGCAAACTTACAAAATCAAATACAGTGGCATATGAACGTTTTTATGTTAATAAATAAATAAATAACTTGTGTGGGCAAAGCATGTGATGACGCTCCACTTTACACATGTCAATGCCAGAGCATGTGATGACACTTCACTCCCAACATCCCATATTAGAACGTGCGATGGCGATCGAACAACCGGGGGGGGACTTGATCCTACGGGCGTGATGAAGAGGATTTTGCGGAGGTCTAGAGATCTCACAAGGTGAGAAATCCAGTCGACGAGTTGACCTCGTACGAAATCTGATCTTTAGACATCAATTAACCCACAATGATAATTAAACAATAAAAATCAATGCAAAATTAAAATTTATTATAATTCTACAACAAATATGTGTATATGTGCAAGTATGTGTAGAGTGTCGAACACAGGGAACAAGCAGGTAGATCGAGACGAAAATGCACAAAAGTGATTGTGAAGTATTTGTCTATATAAGTGATATTTTTATGGGTTTTTTATTTATATATATTATATTATATTTTATTATATGTTTTTGTAATTGATTTTTAATTTTTAATTTTTAATTTTATATTTTCTTTTTATATTTTATATTTTTTATATTTCCTTTTTCTTTTAAAATAGATATTTAAAGTTATATAGAGTATATATACAATATATACTCGAGTTAGTATAAAAATAAACAAAAAAAGAAAAATAGAGAAAATAAAATCTTTTTGGATTTTAGATAACTTTTTACTGTTTTTATGATTTTCAAAAAAATTTAGTAATTTTTATATTTTTAAAGTCTAAACTACCCAAAACAGTGTTTAAAATAAATATTTAAAATTAAATTTGAGATAAAAAATATCAAACAAAATAAAAAAATCTCCAAAATAATTTTATAATCAATATAATACAATAAAATTCAGAAATAGAAATTATATTTTTCTGATTTTTTAAGAATTTGTTATATTTTTATAAAGGTTTTAGGGGGTTTTCAATTTTATGAGTTTTATTTTTATATTCTTAGTAATTTTTTCTCTTAAGCTGTAAAATATGAAGATCAATAAGAAATATATGTTTTGTAATTTTTCAAAATGATTTTTATAGTTTTTATGTATTTTCTTTTACAAACAGGGATAAAAAGTGATGCTTTTGATTTTTTTATAAATGATAAGATGCTTCAAAAATGAAATGGAAGTAAATAGTGTGAAAGCTCAAGGCAATAGGAACACAATGCTATTTTTGAGGATTTTTTTCGAATTTTGCAGATGCATAAAATAAATAGAGACAACAAAGAGAAACTACACTCTCGGTAGGGTATTTTTGTAAATATCATAAGGTGTAGGGGACAAAGTGTTAATTTCACAAAAATATTAAACACATACAAAAAGTTAATGGATCGATAAGAGATATGCAAGTCGCGAGGGCATCGTCGCAAAATAACCAAGCTCACATGCCTAGACATGTGAGCCTCGCAAGCAAGGGCCAAACTGCAATTATCCAAAAACCCATGGGCTAAAGTGTAATTTTGCACAAAAAAGTTAAAACTGAATAAAAAATTTTAGGACCTAATGCAAATAACAAGATCCACAAGGGTCCGCTTGCAAAATGGCCACACCCCTCATGGGTACAGACACATGAGGTGACTTGGCTGGGGACCTAAGTGTAATAACCACAAAATTCAGGAGCCTAAACGTAATTATAACAAAAATATTAAAGCTACAGACGAATGTTTGAATATTAAATATTAAATACAAAAAAATGTGTGGGCTAAAAATACAAAATACCCACGCATGTGATCCGACGACGCTCCTCTTTTGACTTTGACACGTGTCAGCACGGGAGGAGGCGATGATGCTTGGGTGCGGACGGCAACGATTAGATCCCTCGCGAGACAGTCAAAGTTGCTGGGGTAGCGGGATCCAACGGCAGCGGAAGCTCAGGAAGAACATGCCTTCATCCAACAACAGAGAAGGCAGGAGGAGGAACCGGGTGAACTCCACCGAGGTGAAGTTCCACCAGCCAAATCGCACCACTCCCACATTCTTTGATGCTTCAAAATGGCCAGGAAGATTCCTGGAGTGACACTCCGTTGATCAGCAGTCGTAAAATGGCATGGAGAGTGCCGGAGGGCCACCACGACGTGGAAGAACATGGGTTGCTCCAGGTTGCTCTTTCTTCTGCAAAACAACTCCAAGATGACTCTTCTGGTGCCTGGGACCCGCAGGGTCAGTTCAAGAATGCAAAAGAATGGTTCCCAGGGCTCGCAGGGTGGAATGGACGGTGGATAGCGGTAAAAAAGGTTCGCCGGAGCTCTCAAATGAAGGTGGGAAGCGACAAATAGTGGAGTTAAAGGCGTGAAATGATTCCTACGTCTACAGTAATGCTAAACATGTAAAAAGAAAAATAGAAAATGGACCTCGACTCAGCCAGGGCCGAGGAGATAGACCTCGTGGTGGAGATGATCACCGGAGATAATGGAATCACGCTAATGACTCGTCTTATGCTGCCTAGATCGGCTGGAGGTGGTGCTGTCACCACCACTGGTCCGGAGCACAAGGATGGAGGAGCAAAAATGGGTCAAAATGGTGTTCAAAAATTGGGGAGAATATCAGGGGGTCGGTTATGTACAAGACTTAGGTGGCTCAAAGAACAAGGCGTATCTCGCGATTCGACGATGCAATAATCGATATAATCCCTGGACGTGTAAGGTGGATGACAAAGGAGAAAAAGTCTGGAAGACTACGACACGAAAGGATGCAAGACGCGACCTAGAAAAATGGTCAAAATCTGGCAAAAAAAGGTCAATCAATGGACGAATCCGGTTGGTCCACGTGGACCAACCACAAAAATACTTAGCAAAAAGATTTGTAAATTCGATTTAAAATACGATTTTATTGATTTTAGGTTATAAAATGAAAAATATTTATTATTTCATAAGGTATTTTATTATGATTTTTATTTATTTTTCCGAGGTTTATAATTACAAGTTACCTTTTAAGGCCTATATGTAGGTATGTTTGTCTATATATTTTAATATTTTATTTTTATTTTATATTTTTTAGCTTTATTAATTTAAGTTATTATTTTATATATTTATAACTTATTTTTATAAACTTAAATATAATTTTATTTTATTTTTTTCAATATGATATTTACTATTAAACAAATAGATATAATATCTATATAGGTATATCTATAGGCAATTCATATATATGCTTTCTTTACCTATTTTATTTTTGTATTGCTTCATGTTTTTTATTCCTATTTTAATATTCAAATAAATTATAAATAATATTTACAAAATTATAAAAATAATTAATAATAAATAAAATGAATATTTTAATCGATATAAATATACAATAGGGTCCAAAATCTAACTTTCAAACCGTAACTCCAAAAAAAAATTAAACCACTAAATAGCTTATTAAAAGTTATATGCAATTAAGGTGATTTTGATATATTTTGAGTTTTTATTTGAGATATATGGGTCTAGGAAGTTAGGGTTTCGAAAACTTATTTATATTGTATTTTGTACACTGTATATTATTTTTGTGTGAAATTAATTTTGAATTTTTCTATATTTTACTATCTAAAAATTTATGTTCAAAGTTTCTTTATTCGAAGTATAAAAAGTGGAACTAAAAATAGGTCCTAAAATGAATAAAAATGAATAAAAGAAAAAGAATTTTTATTTGTATTTTGGCCCTTATCTCACCTTACTTTATTCCTTGTCGACATAGTCATCGATATGTATAGGTCTCGGGGTTTAGGGTCATAAAATATTTTCAATATTTTATTCTTTTTTCTTTCCTTTTCTTTATTCTATAATTTTGGCTTTAAAAACAGTATTTTATACACTATTTACACAGTGATGCATGAATGCTAAAATGTATGAATTAAGGGTATTTACTCGCATTTACTAGGGTTTTCAAGGTCAAAATGATAGAATAAAGATGATGAAACATAGATTCACCGTTCCCCCCATACTTGCCTTTGCTAGTCCCTAGCAAACACTTATGCAATAAGTGCAACAAAGAAAAATGAAAAGAAAAAGAAAGAAAATAGATTAAGTTTAATTATCAAACTTTTCTTCACAACATCAAAGTTTGGAGCTTAAGTCGGACCTTTGAAATTTTTGTACGAGCGGAACCTTACTGGGAATCGGATTTAAAATCCAATAGCCTTCGAGAATCCCAGAACTCTGTTCAAGTCTCCTCAATAACCAGATCAAAATACGTCAACTCATACGCCAACCCTTATGACTATGAATCTGACTGACTCGTACAATGTAAGAGGTGGTGGCTCTCCCCAACTGAAATGACAAAAATACAGATTCTCCAATATGACAACCCAATGATTCCCCAATCAAATAACTCTTTCCTTGAGGATCGGGGTATTCCCTTCTAAGTTCAAGTGACAACCAGCTCAAGAGGAGGGGTGAAGAGAAGAATGGAGGGTATCCACTATAGCTACCTATCCTAGGATGCAAGACCAGTGTAGTTAAGTCATCCAGCTACAGGCTCACATGTTTTGACTTTGAAGCTCAAGCTTTCTTATTGACTATACAAATATATACACTCCAACAAGCATTTTGTTTTTATTCAGGCCTTTCCACCTTTTTTGGAGTTTTTTCTTTTTGCTTATTTTTTGAAATACTATTTACAACAACATTTACATAAGGAGTTTTTCCTCTTGAGCTAGTAGACTATCCCTCTTTTGAAGCTTTGTCACAATTCACACTCTCCTGTCTTTAAAATTCATCATCATCAAACAGGTTGGGGTGTACTTCCCTCCCTAGAGGAGGACAAATCTTTCAACTTGTGTACATCTCATACCGACAAATCCAATCCCCTCACTACTCCAACTAAGTTGAGGCAAGTGAAAAGTGCAGATGTCCAAGTTAGGTCATTATCAACAAGAGTTGTGTGTGTTCTGAAATACTCTACTTAAGCAGTCAAGAATCCATTGAACAAAGTCTCGTGATCCTCAAAGAATTAAGTCAACTAGACCTGAAGTACCTCAATTCCAGGTCCTATAAGATTCCTGTTAATTAGGTAGATCTAAGGTCCAACAAAGCTCAAATCTTCGGATTTTACTTAAACTTGTTCGATTATCAAACTCAATCCAAAAAATGCTAATGCTATGCGAATGCTATGCATAATGCATAAAATATTTTTGTGACACAACTTTCAAAGTTTTGAACTTTTTATGGATTTTTGAAAAATATGATGCATATGTATTTTTTGTATTTTCCAAAAAAAAATTCAAATGTTTTTGGTATTTTAGTTTTGCAAATGATTTTCAGAATTTTTGAAAATAAAATGTTTTGGCTAAAAGTTAGTACAAATATTTACACAGGGATGCCTCTTATATTTAAAAGAATTAAGTTTTTTAAGAATTTACAAGGGATAAGCGGTCGATTTTATGAATATATATAAAGGATTTTAGTGTGATGCCTATATTCCTCAAATTTATTTGAAAAAGGTTTTTCAAACAATTTTGAAAATAATAGTCTAAAATAATTTTTACAAACATGTGCACACATTTGAAAATCATTTTGCAAATGTCTTTCAAACAGTGTATATAGATTTTTCAAATATTTTTGCAACCATTTTCCAAGCATTTACAAATCGATTTTCAAACATTTTTATTTCACACAAAATAAAATTTTCAAACAAAAATGTTTTTACAAAGGTTGAAAATATGTAACAAATGTTTTCCAAATAATTTTCAAAAGATTTTTAAAAAATATTTTCCAACTATTTTTCAAACATTTTGCAAAAAAATATTTTCACCTGATTTATTAATCTGGAGGAGGTAGACGTCAATGTTGGCTATGCACTCATTGTCATTGTCATGATCATCCGGAGGAGACCTTCTACCTAAAGCATAACTACCATGTGTCTGTTCATGTGGCCAAGCAGATTGAGCCTACTTACATTTTTACGCCTATTACTGATACGAAGTTGGATGATATTATCTCTAGTCCAGGGGAGATTACGACTCCTGCTACCACCACTATGTGTGCTCCTACGTGCTCTTTTGACATTGCTTCTATAACCAAATCCTCTTCTAGCACCTCAGCTTATTGATGAATCTCCATTTCATCACATTTATTCTTTCATTTTGGACTTCATTCCCTAGCTAAATGCAAGCAAATATCATTATTTTGCCTAAATTAACTCTCATTATTCGTTGTATAAAATAGATGGTTTAAAGACAAAAAAAAGAATAAATAAAAGAATAGAAAAAGAAATAAAATACCAAAGGTATTTTATGACTCTAAACCTCGAGACCTAGGCATGATGACTGTGTCGACAAGGAATAAAGTAGGGGAAGATAATGATCAAATACACACGAAAAACCTATTTTTCACCCTTCAATAATTTATTTTTAGGATCTATTTTATTCTGTACTATTTATACCTCAAATTAAAAAACTTTCTACATGAAAGTTGTAAATAAAAATACATAGAAAAATATGAAATTTACTTTACACAATAATAATACACAGTGTACTCTTTATACTCAAAATAAAAATCCAAAATCCAAACTTCTCAGACCCATATCTTCTCCATATGAGCTCAAAATATATCAAAATCATCTTGATTGTATATAACTTTTTATAATCTATTTAATGAACGTGGTTTCATTCAATTTGGAATCAAGATGCAAAAGTTAGGTATTGGACCCATATTGTACAATAAGCTGAATAAAATATTCATTTTATTTATTCTTTATATTTTCACATTTTTATATTTTATTATTTATAAATATTATGTATAATATATATATTTAGAATAAAATAAAATCATAAAGGAAACAATAAAATAAAAATTGTATATAAAAATACATAGATGAATATACTATACTTATACTTGTATAACATATACCTCTCTTTATTTAAGTGTACATATTACATCAGAAAAATAAAATAAATATATATTTAAGTATATCTAAATAATTTATAATTATATAAATTAAGAATATAAAATAATAAAATCAAAAATACAAAATAAAAATAAAATAATCAAAATATAGGTCAATATACTTATAAATACACTTGTAAAAAGTAATTTGTAATAAATTAATTCATAAAAATAAGTAAAAATAGTAGCTAAATACTACATAAAATTACAAACATTTTTTATTTTTATACCCTGAAATTAGCCAATTCGTTCTTGATTTGTTATCGATTTTACCAATAATTTTCCCTTCAAAAGTTTTTGGTTAGTCCACGTAGACCAACTAGAAGCTAACTCTAGTTGACTTGAGTCAACTCTCTTGCCTCTGGCCACCTGGCATGTTAGACGTCTTTCAAACCATCTTCTCCCAATTTCCCCATTCGATTATTTGATTTTCTCTTCTCGATTTCTTCATGAAAACCTTCTGCAATTTTCCCTTAATCATGCCAACACTTTGTCAAGGTCAAACATGCATCGATTCGTGCACAAATCCTAATCGAATAAGGACCCTCACTTCTTCTTCATGCCCTAGAACCCTTTGTCTCATGTGTGTGTATGTGTATGTGCGCGTGCTCCCGGTGACAAAGAGACCCCTGAGGTCGAGGCGACATTATGAGGAGAGGAGGTGGTCCATGCTGGTGCTCTGACGACACCTCTACTTCATGATCCCAGGTATGAGATACACCTTTTTCTTTATGTTTCTAGGTAGATTTAGCTTCAGGATTTAATTTCCTACATTTTGTTTCATTTTTAGATCAGTAGGATAGCTTAAATCTCAAAAATCAAACTCGCCGGAGCTCCAAGCTCTAGCCATGTTCTGGCATATCTCAATTGTGGTCGACCCCCATTCTCGCCCCTCTCGCCCCATTCGCTTACTTTATGCCTTTTCTATGCTCCACATGCCTTCAGTACACCTGATCCCCACTAGATCAAGATTTGGGTGCTCCATCTCCATCACTCAATGGAGCACCTCTGCCCTCCGCCATTTTGCCACCATTCCACTCGTTAACGGGTCGAGGCAATTTGCCCTCGACCTATCCATCTTTTTATGCATGCCTCAGTAGCAGAAGGGCCCTATTCGAGGTCGATTTTGTCTGGAATACCATCCAGGAGCATCACTAGAAGCATCAACCTCTAGGGCTCATTCTCTAAGCTCTAGACCCATTTGGAGGTTTGAGGAGTTGCGTAGCAGCTGCAGGAGCGGTGTAGAGCCAACCAAAGATAGCGAGGAGGCTAGAGGAGTGAGCGGTGTCAGTTCGAAGCTAGCCTTGGGTGAGTTCTTCACTCCTTCTTCCAGCATCTTCAAGGACCGTCAATTCTTGTGCACCCGCCAGATATAGCAGTCACCATCAGATTGGAGAGCCCAACATAGTCAATTTCATCCGCGAGATCTAATCTCCGATGTTGGCACCCAGGCATCATCATGCAAGGAGAGCATGACATGTGAATTAGTGATGTGTCCTACACTGTTCGATCAGGCGCTATTGGGGCTATTCTACAACCTCTTCCCCCACATTTTGTTTATTATCGTTTAGTCCTATACATTAATCAGAATGCTTAAGATTTTTGTAAATTTGCAAAATAACCTCATATTTTATTTCATATTGCATATGGGCCCATACCAGGTCACCTCACATACCGTCCACATGCGATGGCCATTCTGCAAGTAAGCCCCTACGACTTTTTGTATATATATTTAGTCCGTAAGAAGTAACTTTTTTGGTATTTTACATAAGTAACATTGCCTTTATTTTTTATTACAATTACACCATTCATAGTTTAAAATTTTTTATAGTTGTTATTTATTTTTTATAAATACCATCCATGCTTTAAAATTTTGCAAAAATAGGGTTAGATGCGTGCTAGCATGTGCTTTCATGCCACATACTAATTTTTGCATTTTAAGCATTTTACCGATTTTCTAAAAATAAAAATAGCACATTTTTGTCCCTATTTAAATAAAAATTACTAAAAAATATAAAATCTTTTGAAAAATTTCCAAAAAATATTTTTTTATATATTATAGTATTTTACAACTCCAGAACAAAAATTAAATAGAAATTAGATTAATATTGTATATAAATAAATTAGCATAAAATAAAATTAAAATACAAAAGAATAAGTAAAAAGAAAAATAAATAAAATGGTTTCAAATGGTTTTTAATAGTATTTAACTATGTATAAATGACCTCTAATGGCCCCCTATTTTTTCAACCGCAGGATCTTCTTGGATGTGATTCATCCAGTCATTGATTCATGCCTCATCGTGAGCTGTGCCATCAGCTCTGCCCTTCTTCATCATGTTCGTTCCCTCATGCATAAAGCCTAACTATTGGATATATGATCCAACGGTTCAGAAGTCATCCCTAAGCTCCAGCAGTTCTTCCGTCCTCGACTGATGAAGAGGATTTTACGAGGGTTTAGAAATCTCACAAGGCGAGAGATCTAGACGATGCGGTGATCGCTCACGAATTTCAACTTCAGACAACAATTAACTCACAATAAATAAATCAAGCAATGAAATATAAATGTATGGAGTTAAAATTTATTACTACTCTACAACAAAGATGTGTATAGTGTGCAAGTATGTGTAGAGTGTCGAACACATGGAACAAGCATGATAGATCGGGACAAAAATACACAAAAGTGATTGTGATGTATAAGTCTATAAGTGCTATTTTGCGGGTTTTAATTTTATATTTTTATTTGATTTTTGATTTTATATTTTTATATTTTGATTTTTAATTTTCTGATCTTATATTTTCATTTTATATTTTTTATATTTTCTTTTTCTTATATATATAAGATATATATAAATATAGGATTTAATATATATAATTGTGAATAAAAATAATCAAAAATAAGAGAATGACATTTTTTGGGTTTTACTTATTTTTTTCTATTTTTAGGATTTATTAGATAATTTTTCTAATTTTTATATATTTTTAAAGTCAGAAATACCCGAAATCAGGGTAAGAATAAATAGTTGAAATTTAGATGGAGATTAAAAAAATAAAACAAAGTCGAAAATTCTGCAAATTAATTTTAATATAAATATAATAATATAAAGAAAATTCAAGAATAGAAACTATATTTTAGGGATTTTTTAAGAATTTTTTATATTTTATAAGTGTTTTTAGTGTTTTTCAAATTTTTTAAGTTTTCTTTATATTTTTTAGTGATTTTTGGTCTGAAGTTATAAAATAGATAAATAAATATAAAATATTTTTTCGGAATTTTTGAAAAAGGTTTTCAAAGTTTTATGTATTTTCGTTTACAAATATGGACAAAAATAGAAGTTTTCGATTTTTATAAATAATAAAAGACTTCAAATTGCAAAATAAAAATTATGGAGTGATAGATCAGTGCAACATGAATTTATTTCTAGTTTTGGTATTTTTGAGATTTATATAGATGCATGAAATTAATTGAGAAAACAAAGAAACACTACTACTAGCAAGGGTATAATTGTAAATATCAGGAAATTCAGGTGCCAAAGTGCAATTTCACCAAAAACATATAATTGAATATTCAAATTACAGTACGAATTACAAACTTTGAGACCCGTGAGGGCCTCTCTAGGGGGAAAAAATGTAATATTCAGAAAGCTTAAGGGCATGTTTGTAATTTTACAAAAAATATTATAATGTGCAAAAATTGTTTCTAGACTAAATAATAATAAAAACCAAAAGCCCCGGAGGTCCAGGCGCGAAATGACTACTCACGTGAATCGTCACGCGAGGTGATGTGGCCTGGACTAAATTGCAGATATCACAAAGTATGGGGGCATGTTTGTAAATTTTATAAAAATATAATAAAGGCATTGAAAAGTTTAAGTTCTAGTTAATAAATAACAAAATGGGTTGGGTGAGATGCAAAATACCCAAGCAAGCGGGCATGCAACGGTGCTCTTTCACTTGGACACGTATCGACACAGGAGGAGGCGATACCCCTTCGCAGATCGACGGTGCGGATTAGATCCGAGGCTCGGATCGGATGGTGAAGGTGACGTACGATCGAATAATTGCAATAGACCTAGGCGACAGAGATCGATCCGATGGTGGAGAAGCGATAGGGAAGAACATGGAAGAAGGTCGGCAAAGACGACCTTCCCCGCCTCCGATCTCCCTCCTCCGACGCTCCATGAAGCTCCAAAAACGCTACGAACGTTCCTGCAGGTATTCTCTAGATGCTAGAAGCCTCAAAACTATCAGAGGGGCATTGTAGCTCGTCCACGGAGGGGGCAAATCTGCAGACCTCAAGGAGCCTCCAGCATGGGGGGGGGGGGGGTAAAATGGCTCCAGGAGGCTTGGTGTAGTTCTGTTCCTGCAAGAAAAAGTAATGGGGTCAAGGGCAAAGTACCTCGACCCCATGGCGAGACGGAGAACGACATGGACGAAAGATGGAGGTGTTCGCCAGAGTGGAGCTCTGGCTAACATCGATGGTGGGTGAATCAACATCTAAAGGTGAAGTGAAAGGCAAAAATAGAGACCTGGAGATATGGGTAAGCAAAAAATGTGATAAAAAGGGGAAAAAGACCCTCGATGGTTGGAGAACCAGAGGTGGGAACCTCGACGGCGAAGATTGGCTGGAGATGGAGGTGGAAGCTCCTTTACTCTCTCTTGACCTTCTACAAGGTGTTGGAGATTCTTGTGTCACCGAGATCTATCCGGCGCATGCCTGAGAGGGGCCAAGGCTACGAAAAAGGGTTCAAAATACAAATGGAGGAATGGATTGTCTTTTGTACAAGTGATGAAGCGGCCCCAAATGTCAAAGCGAAACTAGTGTATCGAAGCTCCAATCCCCGAAGCAGACCTTGGGCGTGAATCATCGATACTCAGAGAGAAAAAGTCAAGAAGGATGTATCGCGAAATGATGCAAGGAAACACCTCGAGAAAATCGCAAAGATGGAGAAGAACTCAGTTCTGACAAGGAGCAGACCTCGGTCAGAGAGTTGACCAAGGTCAACCAACGGACAAATCCGGTTGGTCCACATGGACAACCAGAAAATCCCTAGTAGAAAAGATTTGTAAATTCAAGTAAAAATAATAAGAAATTTTATTAATTTTAGGTTATAAAATGAAAAATAATTATTATTTTAGGACTTATTTTATTATGATTTTTATTTATTTTTCAAGATTTATAATTACAAGTTACTTTTTAAGGGCTATATATATCTATATAATTTAGTATTTTAGTTTTTATTTTGTATATTTAATTTTATTAATTTAGTTTATTATTTGGTATATTTATAACCTGATTTTACACATGTAAATATATTTTTATTTATTTTTCTGATATATTATATATGCTTAAATAAATAGATGTATTAATTCTATAGGTATAAATATAAGTATTTTACCTATGTATTTTGTACATATCTGTTTTAATATTTTCTTTATGTTTTTATTCCTATTTTAAAGTATACATAAATTATAAATAATATTTACAAAATAATAAAAATATAAAACTATAAGAATTATGAATAATGAATAAAACGGATATTTAATCAGTACAAGTATACAATTGGGGTCCAAAACCTAACTTTCACACCGTAACTCCAAAAAATATGAAACCACCTTCATTAAATAGCTTATTAAAAGTTAAATACAATTAAAGGTGATTTTGATATATTTTGAGTTTATATTTGATATATATGGGTTTGAGAAGTTAGGATTTTGGAATCTTATTTAGACGTATTTTGTATACTGTATATTTTTTTTGTAAACTCAGTTTTATATTTTTTTATATTTAATTATCTACAATTTCATGTACAAAGTTTCTTTATTTGAAATATAAAAAGTGGAACTAAATATATGTCCTAAAAATGAATGAAAATAAATAGAATAAAAGGGAATATTATTGTATTTCGTCCCATATCTCCCCCTACTTTATTCCTTGTCGACCTAGTCATCGAGATGCCTAGGTCTCAAGGATTCAGGTCATAAAATATTTTTAATATTTTATTATTTTCTTTTCTTTTCTTTATTCTATAATTTTAGCTTTAAAAACCGTCACTACTAAAAAACATAGAACAGGCCACGGTTGAGTATCGTGGCTTAATGTCATATTACCGTTGCCTAAGAATATTGGCCACGGTAATATTACCGTGGTTTATACCACCGTGGCTTATAGTTTACCGTGGCCAAAAAGGTTACTTTTTCGCCACAGTAGACGTACTGTGGCTATATTGTTTTGGCCACGGTAAATTTACCGATGAAAAAACTTTCAAGCCACGATTTAATAGCATGACAAATCTATTTAAGCCACGGTTTAATAGTTGTGACGACAGAGATTTGGCCATGGAAGTTGTACCGTGGCAAAAAAAGCAGACTTTAAAAAAAATCAATGCATGTATCAATTACTCATTTAACAAAATCCCCAATGATATGCATATGCTATTCGATGTTCATTCCCTGTACTGCCATAATCACATGGTGAACATGCATACACATGATAAATCTACATACAAGGTAACAAACAAACTTATGATAAGCATAAACACACAAGTTGAAAAAGTGCATAATCTTCATGTCAACATAAGGTTTTTACCAAAATAAGAGCTAATTAACGTTCAATTAGCTAATAAAACATTAAAATGTATATGACCTTTGACATCTAATAAGATTAGATGTAACATAAAGATCCATCTAAAATTAAATGCTATTCATCTAAAGCGAAATCATTAAAATCTGCATCATCTTCTGAATTTTCATCATCATCTCTTCTTGCACCCATGCCTTTGTTCATTGCAGATGATGAACACTCTCTTTGTGATGAACGACTGCCCTTCGATGATGACGCATCTTGTGCTTTGGCAATGATAGCAACTGATTTTGCTATCTCTCCTAGCAAGACCTCTAATCTTGTGACTCGATCATGTAAGTTACTATCTGGTTGGTCTCTACGTCCATAGTACTTGGATGGATTAACCCCTCCGCCCACTCCCCTCACACGTCCTGGATGTTCAGGTCCAGTAGCTTCTAGATATGCTGCGTCTGGAGAGATAGGAGACCCATCATCTGGGTGTTGAAGTGCCATCATTTGCTCCTGATGCAATGAAATAAAAAGAATTTGAATTAATACATATATTAAATTGAATTTGAAACATAAGTAAATTAACTTACATGTTGCTTTTGCAATTTCTTATCATGCCACATTCTTGAGCCATCTTTTCCTTTTCTACTTTTTGAGTATATAAAAAGATTGCAACGATCAGCATCAATACCCTTTTTCACCTGAATGTAATTATATAAATAAATATATGAGGTAATGCATAAAAATTACTTAAATTGAAAAAAAATAAAAATTACATACCAACTCGTGCTTTAACTGCTTGGTATTTTTTCTACCCATGCGATGAGCTGCATGTGTTAACTTTGATCGATTATGTGCATTCATGCATTGCATTGCCTACAACAATATAATTTCCATAATTAGCACCTATTATTTTCGAACAGAAATCTAAACTAAACAATATCTAGCAGATCTAGGATAATGGAATGTTAACAATATCTAGCAATATCATATATAGGAAACATGGCATAATATAAAGCATAGATTATATGGACGGAAACTCTTTATCACAAATATAAATATAACTTCATGATATATCTTGTCAAATAGTTTTATGGTCATATATTCATGAACATTATTGAACTAACCACTAAATGTTTGAATCTATACCTTATATTCTTTGGATGTCCAATAATCAACCAAAGTTCTCCAATCTTCTTCAGTTATACCTTCCGGTACATTAGCAAGTAGTTGACTTATTGGGATGTTCTCATCAAAGTGCTGCAAATATAAATAACAAGTCTGGATTATAATTCTATACAAGAATTCATTCCAATGATAAACCTATAATGATTAAATAAATTGATTTTCTTACATCTCTCTTAATCCGAAATCGCCAAGTTCGATGTAACTCTGAAGCATGCGAAAGAATCATCTTGTCCAACTCATCATTGACTTCCCATGAAAATGATTCCTGTAATATATTCTGATTAAAAATTTCATATAAAAAATATAAACAATGTTCCAAAGGTATATATAAACATTACCCTCAATCTCTTCATAAGTAGATCACGCATCTCTTTTGTGGCATCTCTTCGAAAATCCCGGATCGTAATTGGGATAATACTACGAGTGAGTATACCTAAATGACTTTGAAAAAGTTCACTATTGATTCCAACAGCATAGCCATCCACAAGATCTACAAAAAAAGTCTCTCCTGGTCTAAGGCGGTTGAGAGCAACTCCTTGAGCAACACCCCGTACTCTTGGTCTTTTGGACTCATGTGTACTTGGAGTCTCTACATCCTCGTCAGATGGAGTAGCTGATGTAGATGATGGTCTTATGGTAGGAGATGGCGAATGATGCTCATCTGGTGTGTTCTGATCATGTACTCTACGATCAATTGCCCGTCGACGAGAGGCTACCTGATGATAAACAATAGATATTATTCATAGTATAAAAATGATGGAATTTACTGACAAATACGATTTTTATGTTGATACAACATTAAAAAATACAACTTTACCGATGCAGACGATGGCCTCATAAGAGGAGAAGGAGATCGATGATCATCTGCTGTGTTGTGATCATGAACTCTATGATCTATTATTTGTCGACGAGAGGCCACCTGGTGTAAAACAATATAAGTTAATCATATTTTAAAAATGACAACCTTTACAAAAAATTACAATTCCCTTATTCATACATCCTTTAATAAGAAAACATTACCGATGTAAAAGATGGCCTTGAAGGAGGAGATGGCGAACGATGTACATCTGGTATGTTGCAATCATGTACAATATCATCGCTCGTCCGTCGATGGGAGACCACCTTTGTTACAACATGGAAGACAATAATTTATACAAAAGTTCATATTAAAGTGAATAATTAAATATAAATATTTACCAATGATGGTCGTGCAGCGAGAGAGGGTGAATGTTGCTCTTCTTGTGTGTTGTGATCATGTACTCTGCGATCAACCTAGGAATTAAAGGAAAATATCGCAGAATCTTTGCCGACTTCCGTCTTCTCTTGTTGTTGATCACAGAATCACAAACATCCTTGTATCTAGAACTTTTACAATGTGGACAAAATTCAAGGTCGCTATTTTCTTGCCAAAATAAAATACAGTCATTTGGACATGCGTCAATCTTTACACAATTCATTCCTAATGTATGAAGAGTCTTCTTAGCCTCATACCAACTTTGCGGATAATTTGGTGGATTCTCTAATACCTCAGAAATAAACTGCAGCATATCTGACATTAAGGCAGTTGTAGCTCGATGCTTAACTTTCAATTTAAATAGTTTTAAGATGAACTTGAATCGAGACATCTTCAACCCTTTGGCAATAGGTTCCTCAGCTTCCATAAAAGCTTTGAGAAATTGATCCCTTCCGTTGTCAGCCTTCTCAACATTGTCCAAATTACCTCCGAATTCAATAGGTTCGTCTGCTACCATCGGAGTAATAATATCTTCCGGTTGCTCTTCGACTTCTGCAACTTCTGATGTTGTTTGTAACCATTCCTCCTCTCCATGTAAATTCCAAATAATATATCATTGCCACCATCCATTCAAAATAATGTGATCATATACTTCCTTTCGTTTATATCTCTTGTTATTCATACACTTCCGACAAGGGCAATAAATACAATCCTTGTTACATCCATATCTGAAACGTGCTCTATCAGAATGAAATGCCCAGTCTAAAAAATCATGAACTCCTCGATTATATACTTCTATATCTGACAACCGCTTAGTCAACCAAATCTTGTCCATCTACATAAAGTATATCAATCCATCAGCTAGATAAATGCAACAGGGGAATCTATAAATATATTTTCATTCCAAACATTTTTTCCACAAGAAAAACTACATGGTATCACAAATATATTTTTCACAGGTCAACAAAGGTTTTTCATTCTAAGCATTTCCTTCCACAAGTAAAAGTGAGAATAGAGGAAGATTGGGCTAAAGCGTATTTTTGGCCATATAGTAATTTGAGTGACTTGAATGTACTATCCATAGTGGGAGAGAGAGGGAGAAGACAACAAAATAGACGGGGGAAGTAATTAGACCTGTCAGAGAGGGCTTGATGGCATTAATACTCGATCACTCATCACTGGCCAATGGCCACCCCAACCTACCTTGCAATACCCACTACCCACCTACATCCCCCCTTCCCCATTGCCTTGGATCTTGTTCTTTGTTTTTAATGCCACCTCCCCCTCCCCTCTCTCGTCGGTGTTTAGTTAATTATGATCCTCGTATCCATTCAAAAAATTCTAGAAGTATAAAAATTATGTAGCTTTCCACTAAAATCTAGGTCAAATTAACTAGAACCAATAAGACACTCTATAAGAAATCTCTATGTGATTGGTATCACGTACTCAATAAAAGTTGTGACAGATTATCACAATATAAAAGAATCAAACTATGATTATTATTATTTTATTCCTTTTTTCTACAGAGTATAAATAATTATATTTTGTATGAGATAGAAAATTTGAAGCTTGTGTAATATTGCAATCAACTACCGTCTTAATTTGAAGCTTGTGCAATACATTTTGGATAAATTTAGAAGTGAATTTTACCTTTCTTTTATGGTTTGATTATTTGACATGGATAACAAATAAGGAGTCAAAATCATTTGCAGAAGCCTTTCCTTATTCTTTCACCACTTTCCGAGATTAGCAACATGTCCTTTGTATAATTCAAGTCAAGTCTCCAGGAATTAATAAAACCTCGAGTGCATACCGAGCATATATAAGGTTACTGTTTGAGGCAAGGACAGACCATTACTTTTTTTGTCGTTTCCATTTACAAACCTTGTTAATCTTGTATAATTAGAGATCGGATCCTCTGCAATACCGCAGAGGCCGGCTGTAATAAGTGGGTTGCCGTGAAACATTCGATCAAGATTGAGTGGTTCACACGGTAATGGCTCAAAAATACCCTGATTTCGTGTGAACCGCTCGATCTTGATCGAGCGACTCACGATGCCCGCTTATTACAGCTGGCCTCTACAGTACTGCAGAGGATCCAACCCCGTATAATTACGCCACAAGGTCTGAGTTTTTATACACAAGGTCCTTGATACATCAACTACTTATATTTTTTAAGAAACTTTATACCACGACTCCTATAAGCTTTGATAATTACACCACAATCCTTCTAATATTCATGTTTATCTATAGTATAGCATGTAAACGACGAACATTTTCATCCTTAAGATAGAAAAGATGACTGCGGTGGAATCCTCCCGTTAAATAAAGAGCACAGCATTACCTAATTAATAGATACCGTACCACATTTTTACTTTTTAAAGTTTTGATTTTTCTGTATAGCAATTGTAATTTCAAATAAAAAGAAAAAATATGAACACAATAAAATCTATAACGCATTACCCAAGATCTTGTCGTTGTTGATAAGTGATTAATAAACTAATATGAATACAAAGTAAGAAAAATCAACTACATTCACAGTACATAGTCTTCAAAATAAATGCATACAACATTATAAAGTCATAAATCTAAATCCACAGCAAACAAAAATGCAAGAAGCAATTTTTTTGTGATGTTGGCACGCATCATAAGCTCGATGCTTTTCTTGGCGGCAAAGAACCACCCCACTCCATGGAAGAAAAGGCTGCATATATCGTTGATATTTTTTATTTCTTCTCAAATAATCAAACTAATATAGATCCAGGACTTCGTTGAAAATCTCAGGAGGGGTATAGCCTTATACTTAAACTAATCTAAATTCCACAACTCTTTGGGGCAAAAATATGTGATAAATCAACTGGAGGTGGAGGAGCATAACATATCAACAATCCAACAGTAAATATATTTATATAAAGTATTTGGAGAAGAAAAGTCTAAAAAAATTTGACCTGAAGGAGAATGGACGAGCTTGGTGACGATGTTCAACTTGGAGAAGAACAAGACCAAGATCGGCTTGACGTTGCAGACGAGCTTCCACGAGTACAGGATGACAAGAAAGAGGGTGTGTGATGAGGAGGCAAATAGAAGAGAGAGGGAGAGGGTTTGGCTTGAGCGGCAGTGGCGGAAAAAATGAAACACAAATAGGGTTTCGGGAGGGCGGATCGTTGGAAAAAAAGGGAAACTCAAATTAAGTTTCGGGAGGGAGAGGGCGGGTCGTTGAAAAGGTAAAAAGAGGAGATGAGATTATTTTAAAAGTAACAAAATTAGTCATGGTTTTTGTCAATCCAAAAAATTAGTGATATGCGTATATTGTTTACAAGGTATATTATATAATATTGGAAGTTAAATCAACATGTCATTAATTATAACCAAGATATTCTCATATTTATGGTATCTAAATACACCTTAGTTGTTAACTAAAACATTCTATTATGAAAAGAATAATCACAAATTAATTATTAACTTAAATTTTCTTATTATGAATATAAAACGTTTTGTATGGTGAAATAATTAGTCTTGTTCGGTTGAAAACAGATCAGATACGAGTCATATATATCTATTTCCATATCAATATTCGATTCACATCTATCAAATACATATATGATTCAGATGTGCATTAAGGAAATCGTATCCTTCAAAATACGAAACAAATTCGAATCATATATTTATCGAATCCAAATATGAATTGAATAAAAAATAGACCTAAGTTGTAAGGATCAAAGAAATGCTGTATTTGGATATTCGGATCTGGATATTCAAGCCCATTACCGCATCATATACGTATTCGGAAAATTTTTACAACCCATATACATATTCGATCCATATTTGATTAGTATTTGGATATATGTATCCATATCCAGAAATTTTTTGAATACGGTAAGCAGATATGTAGATATATCCATATCTGTATTCATCCCTTCCTCCATATATGTTGATTTCAGTGATTAAAAAAATAAAGATTTACAAGTAGAGACATAATAGATGACTAATCATGACGTAATTGTAAAAAAAATATCTTAACATGAGATGAGGTCCTTAACGACCGGATTTTATCTCACATTTATATAGTCTCCAAGAGGATTTGCAGTGGATCCAATAGCACAAATCACAAATTATGAACTCAACATATGCATTACTTAAAATTTCATTTTAATTTTTACGCAAAATCGAAATTATATATATTGATCATTGCATTTCTAATAATGACAGAATTGAAGTCCGATATTCTATCACATGTTGATATGGTGGGCTTAAATTTTTCTTATGCATACTAAGTTTGGCCACAATAAAAGTTTCGTAGTCTCAAATTATTAGTCATGGTAATTGTACCATGGTCAAAAACATTGGCCACGTTAATAGTACTGTAGCCTAACATGTTTGGCCACGGTATTTATCGTTGCAATTAATTTCAGGTTACAGTAATTTACCGTGGTTAATAGCTTTTAGCAACGATAACATTTATTGTGGCTTGATTGCGTGGCTAATGCAATACTTTTTACTAGTGCGTATTTTATACACAAAGATGCATGAATGATAAAATACATGAATTAACCCTATTTACACGCTAGGGTTTTTAAGGCCAAAATGATAGAATAAAGATAATGAAATGGATATTCATCATCCCCCTATGTTTGCCTTTGCTAGTCCCTAGAAAACACTTATGCAATAAGTGCAGAAAGAAAAACAAAGAAAAGAAAAAGAAGAAAGATGGATTAAATTTAATTATCAAACTTGTCTTCACAAAATAAAGTTTGGAGCTTAAGTAGGACCTTTGGAATTTTAGTGCGGGTGGAACCTAAATGGGAATATGATTTGAAATCCAGCAGCCTTCGATAATCCCAAAACTACGCTCAAGTCTCCTCAATAGACATGTCAGAATACTTTAATTTATACACAAACCCTTATGACTATGAATTTGACTCGTACAGTGTAAGTGATGGTGGCTCTCCCCAATTGAAAAAACAAAAAATTGACTTCTCTAGTTTGACAACCCATTGATTCCCTAATCTGGTAACTCCTTCCTCAAGGAGCAGGGTATTCCCTTCTTAGTTCAAGTGACAACCAGCTTAGGAGGATCGCGGACCTCCCCGACAACGGTGCCATTTGACGGGCCACGGACCTACCCTTTTAATGTGGTCTAATTGACTGTTTCGTTGCAGTCGGATAGATCCGCGTCGATCAAAAATAACCGCACAACTCGATTAAATTGTGGAATGAAATTATGTGCGGTTTTATGCTTATTTAACCTGGGCAAGCCCCAGGGTCGACTCAAGGAGGAAAAGGAACAACTCGGGATCAAGTTAGAGGAATTATATTGCGGTTTTCCAAGTGGATTTTTTGGTATTTTTTTATGCAATAAAAATGTAGATGCACTAATGCGGATGAACTAGGTTATTAAGAAAACGATCACTTAGACAAATTAATCTTTGATGTCAAATTAATCCAAATTGGCCAAATTGTATTTTTCCTGTAAACCTAATCCAATAAAGAATGCCAAATGTAATTTTTTGGAATTTTTAGGTTTAAAATGCACAAATGAAAAATACAAACTTTTTGGGGGTTTTTATGCAATTTTTCGTGCAAATGATATGCAAAAATTATGAAAAATTTACGGGAAGATAAACATGATGAAATGAAGCTACATTTTTGGAATTTTCTGACACTTCATGATTTTTTTATGAATTTTATACTGAAAACAGAGCGATTGTGAGTATTTAATTCCTAATAAATCCAAGAAATCAAATTATCTAGAGAATGAATTATCTCAAATATATATTTCAATAAGGAATCCAGGAGAGTTGAAATTTCTCAAAAATAT
Source organism: Ottelia alismoides (assembly GCA_037367405.1). Taxonomy (NCBI): domain Eukaryota; kingdom Viridiplantae; phylum Streptophyta; class Magnoliopsida; order Alismatales; family Hydrocharitaceae; genus Ottelia; species Ottelia alismoides. The sequence goes on from JAZKJV010005768.1 coordinate 69,289, forward strand.
TATTCGTGGAATTAATTAAAAATCAATTACAGAAATTACTCTACAATTTATTTATGCACAAGACAACTCCTAATTGGATGAAATATGGAATGAAATTAGAGCACACTTAGAGGCATCATTCATAATTTTTTCACAATTTTTGGAGTAATAAACAACTATGTGCGAATTTCAGATCTTAAATGGGTAAAATATCTGTGATTTGCAATCTCTGATTTTTAATAAATAATTAGATGCTCACAAAAATATAAATAAATAGTCAAAATATTCAGAATTAATTTGTGAACAACATGCTATTTTTATATTAAGAAATTGATGCAAAAATACCGTCCAAATTAAGGATCAAAGACATGGGTGTTTGTGCAATAAAGATATTAAAATGTCAAACTGAAATGTGCCTAAAGGCACTTTTGGAAATTATAAAAATGTGAGAGAGCGAACATGCAAATTTCACAAAAATAAAATAACAATTGAACCTTCTCTTTTCTAGCTAGGGTTTAGCGTTGAGCGACTTTAGAGGAGGTGGCCAAGGGGGAAGAGCGGCAAAGCACACGCGCCGCGGCGCGCATGGACGATGGAGGCGTCCTCGCGGTGGCACACACGGCTGGGGTGCGCCGCGAGGGACGGAGCGGCGGCTGGTCACGCGAGATAAGGGTCGGCAATACGAGGACGCGAGGGCGGTAGACCTTGGGGCGCACGGCGATCGGATGGCACGGTGGACCTTAGGGCGCACGACGATCGGATAGCGTGGTGGATTCGCGCGGGAGGGTCGGCGAAGGCCGACCAAGCGCCGCGCCTGGTGAGGCGTTGGGCGGCGGCCAAGGGCGGCGCAACACCGTGATGCGGGTGGCTTGGCCTGTCCACGTGGAGGTTGGCAGCGATGAGGGGGCGCAGAGGCTGGCTGGCGGGCGAGCGACTGGGCGGCACAGCTTGGCTGCTACGCGAGGTAAGGGCCTGCTTGGAGGACACGTGGCTGGTTGCCACGCGCGGGTCGCGTGAGGGCGAGATGGGGGGGAGGTCATGGAGCACTGACGAGGAACAGCGGTGCTCGGGGCGTAGGGCGTGGCCGTGCGGAGGCTGGGGCGTGTGCGACGGCTGCTGCCACTGGCCGGTGGTCGTCGCTTGGGGCGGCGCCCAGCAAGGCCATAACCTAGAATACAAAAAAAATTTTGTGTTGTTTTTTTTGCAATTTTTTTCTTGTTTTATATTTTGTAAACAGGGAATATAAAAGTGATAATTTTCTTAAATAGAAATAAAAGGTGGAATGAATGGTGGTGGTGATATATGGTTTATGATGGAGATGATGTAATGTAGTGATTGTGATGATGATCAATGAGAAAAAGAAAATCGTTAGATAAAATAAATTGACAAGATAAAGATAGAGAATTTATCTGTTTTGTTCGTCGGATTGTGGAGCCGCGTCGTGCGGCTTTCGGTTGTAGCCTCGATCCGGTTCGACGAAAAATCGGAGAAGCTTTGCGATCTTGATGGGAAGTTTGCTACGCGGAAAAAAAGCACGGATCTCGCCTGCAGGTTGTCGTCGCTCAACGTCTAAGGGGGAGCTGTCACCTCACGGATTGAACGGGGCTCGAACCTCTCTCACTTGTAGAATGGTGGATGTGTGGGTCACCTTAGAGTAAAGTGCATCAAAGCATGGGTGAGGTTAGAGTGCTCCCAATGCTGAAAAATCGATCTCCCGAGTCTCGTAATCTTTAGTCGCTTTAGCTGAGGCTAAGAACGGCTTCCCGAGGATAATTGGAGACTGGGTGAACTCTTCTCGGTGCTCGATGTCAATGACCGTAAAGTTCACCTGGAGTAGAGCACCTTGGAAAGTAACGATGACTGAAATATTTCCTCTAGACCGTTTGATGGATCGATCAGCAAGCTGAACGACCTCTCTCGACTTTCTGATTGGACTGAGTTTGAGTTTGTCAAACCCAGAGGTCGGGAGGATATCAGAGAGTCATCATCGATTCTTGCATGGGTAAAGATGGTGTCTTTGATTTCACATTCCACCCTAGGCAACCGCTTCACTCTGCGGCTCTTGGTCTTTCTTCCCATCACCAAGGAAGTGGCCATAGACACTATGTGTCTCTCAGTCCTTGTTCTCTTCTTACCTGACCTCTTGGGCATCAATTTACTCTTTACAAATCTCTTGAGGTCTGGGAAGTGATCTATGGCCTTTATTAAGGGAGGTTTGAAAATCAATTCTTCATCGAGTGATTCCCTTAGGGAAGAATCCAATTTTTTTAGGTCTTTTTCATTTTCAATTTTTATGTAGGCTTTTGGTTTTTCAATTTTTTTGGTGTTTTTGGTAGATGAATGATCAGACTCTGGATTGGAGGGTAAGTGGTTAGTAGAAGAGGGAGATAGAATGGACTCCAGCTGTACAGACGGTGTGGGTTCCCTGATGCTTGCTCGATTTTCAACATCAGATCTACTTACTTCCTTCTCCACTTTCATACATAGGCTGGCCGAAATTGAGTGCAATATGTTCATGATATCTCTTAAGTCGTTACCAAATGATTCATTTTTCTTTATAAGTCTAGAGATGTCATCCTTCACAAAATTCTCATGACAAATCATGGGAGAGTTCTGATCAGTTGGAGGATACTGCTGAGATATTGGGATCTCATAACTCAACATACCTAGACTCTGGCATGTAATGCTGGGTTGAGTATGGACTATCCAAATGACAAATATTGGTCGGAGCCTCATATAATGGAGTCAATGAAACATGGACTAATAAATCTAGGTCATGAGTCCAATCTTGTGAATGTATAGGCTCTCCGAATGAAGGCTTGTTAATGGAAGCTTGATCACTAAAGTCAATCAAGTCTGGGAAATCATTCTATCCAGGCCTCTCTATTCGGGTTGTTCGATTGACCATGTTATGCCCTAAGTTCAAGTCGGGATGTGTATATGTAAATTGTGGTATGATCCCTACTTGAGGTGAGAATGAAGTATGTGGGGGCATATAATTTTGCCAATCATCTATCTCAGCAGTGACTTTCTCTTCATTTGATTCTTTGATTCCTGCAAGCTCTCGAGAGTAAGGACAGTCAGCCCAAGGTGGAAGTGGATCTGGAGTGTTAGAATATGGAGTAGGTGAGAAATGCGAAGAAGTGGAGAAGTCAGTCGAAGTTCTGAATTCATAATCGGATTGAGGTGGAACCGACCACGGGTATGGTTCTCCCATGAGTGGCGGAGGATACATGGAAGAAGAAGAAGGCGAAGATGAACGGTATATGCTTGAGAAGGAATGAGCAGAGGTCTCAGGGTATGGGGACCAATATCCCGACATCTTGAGGAGGAAAGTCTGTAAGCAGAACGAGGTAGAAAATATGTAATTACATAGGATAACACACGCGGACAGACACAAAGACAAACACAAGAGCAAACCCTGAATTCACACTCAACACGGTGAAGGACCCGAAACTGAGTCCGATTAGTCTGGTTGATTTTAAGTGTGATTTTTTTTCAAGCAAGATAGCAAGGATTTACGCTTGCCTATAGGGAAGTCGGCTCAGAGCCGGATGCGTCTTCCCTGTTTAACCTGTCGCCTAAGATACCACCGGTCCTTCCTTTCTTCGCTCCTATCCCAAGTTGATGGGTTCAAAGACCATGCCCCTATCTACCTGCAAGCAGGCGGATGCTGACAAGGCTGGAACTTCCCCCCAAAGGGTTACTAGCAACTTGTCGCGAAGTACCGCTGGTTCACCCCTGACTACCTGCGAACAGGCGGAGGCTACTTGGTACTAGTCATAATCTAAAAATATTCAATTCGTGATATTTGCTAGTGTCAGTTGGCCCGTGATATGGAAGGCGGGGATTTGGCTCTGCCTTAAGGTGTTCACACACACTCAAGTACCTTCACTCAGCCTTAAAACACGGTCGGGGCTACTCTCCCGCAAACAAGGGTTAATTTTAATCAATTTTTTTTGTCCAATTCAATTAGTAGTCCTGATTTTAGAGGTTAGTTATCGCTGATATTAATCCACACAAGCATTCACGTCTACCGTCCAGTCCCAATTCCTTTATCCTAGGTTGGAAAACCGAGAGAGAGAATCGGAAAAACCCGATGCAATCGAGAAAACGATGATGAATGCTCGAGTAAGAAGACTTACAGTTCCTCCAGCTCTCTACAATACGGGATGCAATACTGAATTGAAATTTTTACACTAAATGAATGCAAGCGATGAAAAGCCACTCCTAGACATGCAGTTCTATTAGCGAGTGAAGAACAGATTATGTTTGACTAGATCTACGGTCTAAGTGTGTCTTTTAAGTGATGTGTGGTCCTAGAGAAATACGAGAACAAGAAAACCCTAGAGTGGCTCGAGGAGCCGCTAGTGCAAGCCTATTCTAAAATTCAAACCACACAACAAACAGGGACACGGTTCCACTATGTTTACATGCACGAAAACCCAAACGGGATCCGCTATAAATGCAAACATTTTTTTTGTTTTTAAAGTTACAAAAATCTTTTTGACGTCCAACAGCCGACTTGATCCAAGAATCGTCGGCCTCTGATGCACTTCGAGATGCGTCGACTTCAAGAAAGCCGCTCCAAATCCACCGGGCCCTCGCACAAAAAGATAGAGATTATGTCAGAAAGAGATATGTACAGAAATGGTCAGAAAAACAATTAAATAAAAAATGGATAATTACAAGGTGGCTCGGGGGTCATACTACCCGCGTGAATTGAAAACGTAAACCTAACTTTCTAAAGTGATCCTAAGCCGTTTGCCTCCCCGGTAATGACGCCATTTTGATAACTAGCTCCCAGTACCCTTGTTAGTTCGAGCAAATTAATGTTCAAATTAATCACTAATGTTCGTTGCAGTCGAATAATGGGAGCAGATCAAAAACCACTTTCAATTATATTTAAGTTAAAATCTCGAGCGGTAAATTTTTTTACTTGGTGGAAGTCCAAGGTCGAACTCAGGGAGGCAGCTGTTTCCTTAGGTAGATTCGAGGCAAATTTCCAAGGTTTGATTTTCAGAGGAGATATTTTTGGTCTTTTCGGATTTTTTATGCAAGACATATGCAAAATCAGGCCAAATTAGAACTTAATTCAAAAAGATGGACAAATTAATTCCAAAAATTATGAAACTTGGCCAGATGATGAAATATGATGAAATTAAGCTACCCTAAATTTTTTAGAATTTTCTGATGCACGGATAATAAAAAATTAGACTTTAGTGAAAATGACTAAACCAATTTTAATAATTAACAAACGATGCTATTTCTCAGAAACAAAATTAATCCAAATAGATCTAGTTCAGAGCTATCCAAATCAACTTTAATTTCATTAAAAAACTTCACGGTTGATTAATTAAAAATCGATTAAGGTTTCCGCTAAATATTTTTTCTAAAACAATCTATACGTGCAAATGGTGTGATTTTCGGATATGTTGTAGCATAAGCTTATATCTACCAACGACGATTTTTCAGAGATTTTTCGATAAGCAGACAATGCGTAATAAATTAATCAATCAACATGGGTAAAATGTTATAATTTTCACCAAGTTAATTTCCATAAATATTCTGCAAATCAGAAATATACAAATAAATGCTAAAATGATAGAACAAGAGTTATACTACACAATGCAATTTTCGGAATTAAAAATAGATGACAGAATGACGACTAAATAAACATGTAAATACAGGGGTATGTATGCAATACAGAGAAAAGAAATATGAGGTGAAATGAGAACATGGACTTACATGCAATTACTTAAAACTTAAACTTTGTTTGAGAACTTGAAAATTGGTGCAAGTGTCCCCTTTGCAAATGTCCACTTTGTCTTTATTATCCGCTAGTGCTTCCTCTGCTTGCTTGCTTGAAACAGGGGAGGGTGACAATGGAGCCTCACGCTGGCACGAGGGAGGAGGCGGATGGCAGGGCTGAGCTCGGGGAGCGGACACGGCCGTGGGCGTGGCTGGACACGCGTCGGGCGGGGCGGCTCCTGCTGTACAAGCGGAGGAGCGGGGTGACGCGCGGAGGAGATGGTCGCTGCCGTGGGTTGGGCGCAACGCTGCCAAGAACGGTGGAGCGCACCGTGCACGGCCAGGCGTGAGGGTAGACGGCGGTCGACGGCTAGCAGTGCGCGGGTGGCATGCGTGAGGTGGAGTGCCTTGGCGCTGCGGCTGTGGCACACACAACCCGTCGATGATGCGTGGGAGACTCTCGTCGTTTCCCTGGCGATCGGTGGAGCTTGGCATGGTGGATGCGAGCAGGTGGAGGCGGTGGCCGTGGAGAGGAGTCTCGCGAGGTCGGAGGTCGGCGGCGTTGGGTGTGGAGCACGGCCAGGGGGGGCGCGTGGGCGTGAAGATGACCAGTGGCCAAACAGGGGATCTCCCCCTGGAGATGGAATCGGATTGCCTGTGGATGAGGCTCTTGGACAGAGCTCAGGTTGTCGCTCAAAGGCCGCGGCAGGAGGCCGAGCTCAGCGGTGCTTTGGAAGCTCCACGACAAGGAGACTAGATGGTCTCCCTGGATCTCACCGAAGTTGTTGGAGGGTCGTCGCTCGACACCAAATCTGCCTTCAACTGTCACTTGAAGGACCTGGGAGCTCTCTCTCCTACACTCCAAATTGGCGGACCAAGATGAATGAAGGAGTGGAAGAGATTATAAAGAGGAGGAGGAGGAGGTTGGAGAAGGATGGAGAGAGTGGGGTAGTGGGGTGTTATTGGCTTGGAGTGGGGAATAAGAAAGGGGAGAAGTGGTAAAAGGGAGATTAAATAAATAATTAATATAGTAGGCTACTAAAAATAATTAAAATAGTAATAATAAAATACTAATAATAATAAATCCAAAAATAATAAATAAATTCGAAAATAAATCAAATGGGGTGACATGTGGCGGCTCCAGAAGCTGCCACATGTCGCTCTCAGAAAATTCAAAGATTAAATGTAAACAAAAATAAAAAAAGAAATAACAAAAGGGATTAAATCAAAAAGTGGTCAACATGAAACTTGCTCGTCTTGACGAGATCTACAACTTTTGTGAAGGGCCGAAAATCAAATGAGATCATTTGTAGAAAAATGTATTTTTGGGTGGTATCTAATAGATATAAAATACCACATTTTATCTTTTGCAATTTTTTGTCATTTTTCAAAAAGAGAAAAATAAAAAATAGAGAAAATATGAGGAGAATATTTAAAATTTAATCTATTTTTTGGATTTTTAATAATGAAGAAAATAAAATGATAAAATACAGGGGGTAAAACGGTCATTATGTACAATATACAAAAGGGGCCCAAAAGCCAAGTTTTGCATACGAGCTCCGATTTTAATGAAATTGATCTTGTTTCGAAGGTCTCTGAATATATATATTACTTTAAAAGTGAGTAAACCTAAATCGGACATTGTATGAGAGAGATATGCGTATTTTAAGGCTCCTAATTTCAAACTTGGATTGGGGTTTTATTGGTAAATTTTACAAGTTAGTATTTTTTTGATATTTTCCTTTAATTAGTGTTAGTCATATGTACACAATAGAGTTGGTTTTATTAGATTCGGAGTTAGTATAAAATATATACAAATAAGGTATTTTTAGCTTATATACATGTTACTATTTACAAGTGAATTGGCTTCTTATTTTATGCGAATATGAATGCTAACATGCAGATATTATGCTTGCATGCATGAATGCTAATTATGCAATATAAGTAGAAATATGCCTCTAATTACTCGGGAACAAAGCTCTATTTTCAACTTTTAGAGTGATGAATCAGAGATTCATCTGGGGAGAAGAGAAGAATGGACGACAAATAGTGTAGCTACCTATCCTAGGATGCAAGACCAGTGTAGTCAAGTCATCCCGCTGCAGGCTCACATGATTTGACTTTGAAGATCAAGCTTTCTTATTGACTATACAAAATATATACACTCCGTCAGGCATTTTATTTTTAATCAAGCATATCCACTTTTTTGGATTTTTTTTACTTTTTTTGCTGTTTTTTTTTGAAATACTATATACATTAGCTTTTACATAAGGAATTTTTCCTCTTGAGCTAGTAGACTATCCCTTTCTTGAAGCTTTATTGCAACCCACAATCTCTTGTCTTCAGAATTCATGATCATTGGATGGGTTGGGGTACACTTCTCTGCTTAGAGGAGGACAAATGTTTCCACTTGTGTGCATCTGATACCGATAAATCCAACCCCTCACCACTCTAATTGAGTTGAGCCAAGTGAAAGATGCAGGTCTCTGAGTTAGGACATTATCGACAAGAGCCATGCATGTGCTCCGAAATACTCTACTTAGGCAATCAAGAATCCATCGAACCACGTCTCGTGATCCTCAAAGAATTAAGTCAACTAGACCTGAAGTACCTCAATTCCAATTCCTATAAGGTTCCTGTTAATTAGGTGGATTTTAAAGTCCAACCAAGCTCTAATCTCCAGATTTTACTTAGACTTGTTCAATTATAATACTCAATCCAAAAAATGCAAATGCTATGCAAGTGCTTTGCTCTATGCAGAAAATATTTTTGTGATGCACTTTTCAAAGATTTTGATTTATGAATTTTTGAAAAAATGATACATATGAAACTTTTTGTATTTTCAAAAAGATTTTCCAAATGTTTTTGGTACTTTTAATTTTGCAAATGTGTTTTTAGGATTTTTGAATACAAAAGATTTTGGAAAAAATTTAGGTACAAATATTTACACAGTGATGCAACTTATATTTACAAGAAGTCAGTTTTTAAGAATTCACATGTGGTAAGTGCTCAATTTTATATATTAAAAAAATTTAGTGTGACGTATATATTCCTCAGAATTATTTGAAAAAGGTTTTACAAATAATTTTGAAAACTATAGTCCAAAATAATTTTTACAAACAATTTTTACAAACATGTACACTTATTTGAAAATCATTTTGCAAAGGTTTTTCAAACAGTATCTATAGATTTTTCAAAATATTTTTGCAATCATTTTCCAAACATTTTTATTTCACACAAAGAAAATAAAATTTTGCAAACAACATACTTTTACAAAGGTTGAAAATATTTAACAAAACAATTTCAAAATAGTTTTCAAAAGATTTTTCAAAAGGATTTTCAATCTTTTTTTCAAACATTTTGCAAAAAACATTTTCACCTGATTTATTAATCAGTAAATACAAAAAGAGTTTTGAGGAATAATCAACATATTTTTATTAAAGTGTTTTTAATGAATTTTAGTAGTAATAGTTAGTCATAATTATTAAGAAAAATACAAAAGTATTATTTATGGCTAAAGTATATATGGAGTAAATACGACTCACCTATACTTAGCTTGAGTTGTAACCTCATAGATCAGAGAGAAAAGGAGAAGACATAACTCGTACTGAGTGTAGACAAGTCTAAAGAATAAACGAAAGGAGAACTGAATGAACGAATGAGAACTTGACCGTCCCCCTATACTTAGAATCAAATAATCCTAAGTATAGAAGACTGTACACTAAGCTGGGATAGTCAAGGATGGGATTGAACAGATCATACTCAGACTATCTCCCCCTATACTTAGGGAAAGATATCCCTAAGTATAGATAAGAAGAGGAGACAATGGAGAGGATCAAAGAATAAAAGAACTCATGGTGCACACCCCCTATACTTAGGATAAAGTACGTCCTAAGTATAGAAGACTGACAAAAAAGGGAGATACCTTTTGGTAGGGAAAGAAAATAGAAAAGGAAAATAAGAAAATAAGAAAAGAGATCAGAAGATGGAAGAAGAGATCGAGAAGAATGTACACGTCACTCCCCCTATACTTAGGGTAAAAGAAGCCCTAAGTATAGGCAACAACATGAGTAATGAAACGGAACGACGAATGAATACTTGGCTCATCCACCCCCTATACTTAGGACAATGTACGTCCTAAGCAAGGCACATATGAGAATGGGGTAAATGAGTAATGCAGGAGATAGACAGAGGGACACGAAAGCAAATATACAGGATGGATGTATAGAGGATCAAGAAGGTTGAAAGTGAACCTTCTTGCGGTACCCTTGAGGAATAGATCTGACAAGGTGCATGTTGACATCGGGGTCCTCAAATGACACAAACCGATCAGGGTTGGCAGGGCGAGGGTCCTCATTAGCCCTAGGGTGAGGGGGCATAGACGGGATAGTGGAAGAAGTACGGCTAGGTTCAGCCTTGGGTGTCTCGCTGATGTCGAAGTGAAAAGGGACAAACTCATCATCGGAAGAAGTAAGGTCAGTGTCATCCTGCGAGGTCTCATCTAGGTCAAAACCAAAAGGCACGAACTCAATAGTGGAAGTAGTCGAACTATGTTCGTTCTCTACAGTCTCAACTGGGTCATCATTCTCATCAAAAGGCTTGAATTCCTGAATAAAAGCAACAAGATCAAATTCGGCCTTAGTCTCATCAATATCTGTCCTCCATTCAATGGTGTCAATCGTGTAAATCCTGCAGATGTCATCAAGGCATATCCAATCACAGGAATAGGAAACTCCAAGGTCTACACTTTTCGAGTCTTCATCCTTGGAGAGGAATTTTCGGCTCTCATCATCAGTTATAAAGAAAGTCTCTCTAATACCAGCATATATATCATTGACCTCGGGGTCGGCTAACACAAGCACGCTCTCGTGGGATGAAGGTCTATGGTCACTGGTAGGTGTGGTGATCAACACATCGCTCCCAACATAAGAACAGAAGCGAATCTCTCCACATCCATAATCAATAACGACTCTCGCAGAGGCGAGAAAGGGCCATCCCGAGATGATTCGAGGACACTCCATATGGTAGAGGTCTCCATGTGCAAGACAAAAAAGTATATCGTGAAGCTCATGCCCTGAATCAGAATGATGACATTCTCAAGAATACCCTTTGGCCTCTTTATTGTTCCATCAACGAATTGTACGATCATCCTGATTTTCTTGAGAGGCCCAAGATGAATAGACTGTACCAATGAGGAGGGTATTATATTGATCAAAGCATCGACGTAAAGGAGAGTGTTGTCACATAAATGGTGAGAGATGGTGCAACTCACAAGAGGTGTGACAATGTTTCTTTTCCTAGAAATAGAACGATGGGTGATGGCATGGGCAGTGGCCATGGTCAAGACATGACGCTCAGATTTGCTCCTATGCTTTCTCTTCTTATGATGAGGAGCAGATAATTGGGTCATGGCTTGGTAAAGTGGGGCATCATCAATCCCATGAATATCAGCCACCACTTCAGGTTCAGTCGATATTTTTTTGAATTTTTGGACCTCCTCCATATAAGGGAGGATGTCAGAATCAACATCTACACTAGGAATACCAAGAGCAGTATATACAACGGAATCCTCGTGGTCAAAAATGGGATAGGGTGTAAATGAGTGTTTGTCAAATGATCTGGAAAAGGTACCCTCTCCTCACAGTCTGACTCGATCATGTGTCTCGCGAAATATTTTTGGATTTTTAAATTTTACTCATTTTTTGTATTTTTAGTGATTGCACGCTCTCATGGAAATCCTCGAGTGAACCCATATCATCAAATGGTGGAGAATCATAGTCTCACTTATTTATACTAGTGAGGTCGTCAATCCTCTGTCTCATATGCTCCATCATCTGGGTCAAGTTCTTAAGGGTGGACTCCATCAAAGGTGACTCCAACAGTTTAGTCTCAGGTGGATGTGAAGGGAAATGTGAAGGTGGAAATTCTGAGGGTGGATGTGGATAAAAATCCGAGGCCTGAATCTATGGTTGAGGAGGGTATGTACAAAAATCAGGGGGCAAAGTCCTCCTGAAAAAAGTGAGGGGGACCGGCTGGAGTGAATGAGGGATCTACAAAATCCGGACAAAAGATGCTCCAATTGACCATCTCGAAACAAGATAAAATGATCGGAAGAGCATGATGGTCAAGTCAAGAGTAGTGATAAAAAGGCACAAATGCGCAGATGCGATCTAGAATTCACACAAACAATCACAAACAAACACATCCAATATAAAACCCTCAATTCACCTACTCAACTCGGGGAAAACCATGAAAGCTCGGTCTTTTTATCTTGTCTATTTTATAGTTAGGTGAAAAGTCAAAAAGTTGCGCAAACACTTAGGAGGCTGAGTGGGATTTGGGCACTGGTCCTTAGGGTGTGCACGAGCAAGTAAAAGCAAAGACAATGAGGGGATTACTCGTCCTAAGACAAGATTTTTCTTTTTGGTTGATTTTAGGGTCGAGTAATATTAGCAACCCCAATTTTATTTATTATCACTTTTTTTGGATTTTTAGTAAGAATGCATGAACCTAAAAAGGAGTCAATTTTACTTAGCACATAGGTTGGCAAAATTTGAGGTAGAGAGGCAGAAAAGCAATGCAAGCGACAAAAAAGATGATGAATGCTAAAGCATAAATGCTCACCTTGCCTCCAACACTCCAGATGCAAAGAGGCTCAACAAGTTTGAAACCTATATTATATGCAAACCGATGAAATCGTTGTAAGTTCAGAAATTGCTATTAGCGTGAAGAACCAATGCTAATGACTCAGAATGGAACCAAAGTGTTTGGTCTTGGAGTCTCCACAGTGCCCACTAGAATGGGTCATGCAAGCGATGTAAGGAGAACTCTCGCGGCGTAGGGTTCCGAGACTAGGTGATAAATAGTTTAGACTTGACTAAGTCCAAACGTCACTATAGGAACAGGAAAATATATTAAGTGTTTGGACCTAATGAAGTCGATAAGCAACTCCTAAAGCTAAGGGATCAATCACACAAAAGAAAAAAAACAAAATCGAGAAACAAAGGGAAAAAAATGCGACGAAAACACGAGAAACTGCGGTGAGACCCAAGTGAACAAACACATGGAAATCAGGCCCGAATATCCAGAGTTCAAAATTCCTGTATTATCACAAATTATAGTCTCTCTCTCACTTAAAATTACACAAATGAATATAATAAAATAAATAAAGCAAGGTCTTCAAAAATTCTCTAAGTCCCCTTGGTGCTAGGTCGGTAGGTAGAAGCTGGCTTCACGTGGGTGCGTAGGCGCCTTGGGTAAAGCGCCTCCCTTGATCTGCGGTAGCTCGCACAAAGTCAACAAAGAGCAGGGGTTAGACAGCTCAACATATATATCAAATAATGAGAAAATAATGAAGGCACAAAAATAAGCAAATAATCACACTCAATCAAAAAGCTGATCTATGCATTGTTGCTCCCCGACAACGGTGCCATTGGATGAAGAGAATTTTGCGAGGGTCTAGAAATCTCACAAGCTGAGAGATCCAGTTGATGCGGTGACCGCTGACAAAACCCAACCTCAGACAATAATTAACCCACAATAAATAAATCAAGCAATGAAATATGAATGTGTGGAGTTAAAATTTATTATAACTTTACAATAAAGATGTGTATAGTGTGTAAGTATGCGTAGAGTGTCAAATATAGGAACAAACATGATAGATCGGGGTAAAAATGCACAAATGTGACTGTGATGTATTTGTCTATAAGTGTTATTTTGTGGGTTTTTGATTTTCTATTTTTTATTTGATTTTTAATTATATATTTTTATATTTTGATTTTTAGTTTTCTGATCTTATATTTTCTTTTTATATTTTCTTTTTCTTTAAAAATATATAAAGCTATATACAAGATATATATACAATATTGGCTATAACAGATATAATGAATAAAAATAATAAAAAATAAGATAATAAAATATTTTTTGGGTTTGAAATATTTTTTTCTATTTTTTATTATTTTAGATAAATTTGCTAATTTTTATATATTTGTAAAGTCAAAAATACTCGAAATCTTGATTAAAAAATAGCCAAAATTAAGTTGGAGATTAGAAATAAAAAATAGAGTCAAAAAGTCTCCAAATTAATTTTAATATAAAGATAATAATGTAAAGAAAACTCAGAACATAAACTAGATTTTTGGGATTTTTATAAGTGTTTTTTATTTTTTTTCAATTTTTTAGTTTTATTTTATATTTTTTAGTGATTTTTGGTCTGAACTTGTAAAATATATAAATAAATATAAAATATATTTTTTGGAATTTTTTAAAAAGGTTTTATAACTTTTATGTATTTTTTTTGCAAACATGGATACAAATAAATGTTTTTGATTTTTTTATAAATAATAAAGGCTTCAAAGTGCAAAATAAAAATGATGGCATGAAAGATCAGTGCAACATAAAAGTATGTCTATTTTTTGAGATTTTTTAGAGTCATATAGATACTTGAAATAAATAGAGACAACAAAGAGTAACTATACTTCTAGTAGTGGTATAATTGTTAATATCAGGAAATCTAGGTGACAAAGTGCAATTTCACCAAAAATATATAACTGAATATTCAAATTACCGGACCAATTACAAAATTCGAGAACTACGAGGGCCTCTCTGCAAAAATCCACAGCTCACACGTGAGCTACTAGTAGGGGCAAAAATGTACTATTCAGAAATCTAAAGGGCATTTTTGCATTTTTACAAAAATATTATAACATGCAAAAATTGTTTCTGAACTAAGCAACAATAACCAAAAGGGCCGAGGGTTCAGGCGTAAAATGTCCACTCACGTGAATCGTTACGTAAGGGGACGTGGCTTGGACTGAAATGCAGATATCACAAAGTACGGAAGCCAAGCAAGCGAGTCCCCTTTGTAGAGAAAGTTTCTACTGCCTTCATAATAAAGGTAGTAGAAAGTTTAAGTTCTAGTTAATAAATTACAAAATGGCTTGGGTGAGATTGCAAAATACCCAAGCAAGCAGGCATCCAATAACGCTCCTCTTTCACTTGAACACGTGTCGGCAAAGGAGGAGGCGATACCCCTTCGCAGATTGACGGTGCGAATTAGATCCGAGGCTTGGATCGGATGGTGAAGGTGGCACATGATCGAATGGTTGTCGTAGACCTAGGCGGTAGAGATTGATCCGATGGTGGAGAGGTGATAGGGAAGAACATGGAAGAAGGTCGATGAAGGCAACCTTCCCCGCCCCCGATCTCCTGCCTCCGACGCTCCGTGAAGCTCCAAAAATGCCGCGAACATTCCTGCAGGTATTCTCCAGATGCTGGAAGCCTCAAAACGACCGGAGGGGCATTTTAGCTTGTCCATGAAGGTGACGGAGCTGCGGACCTCGAGGTGCCTCCGGTGGTGGTGGAGGAGGTGGTAAATGGCTCCAGGAGGCCTTGGTATAGTTCTGTTCCTGCAAGAAAAGGTGATGGGATCGAGGGAAATCGCCTCAACCCCGTGGCGAGGCAGAGAATGATGTGGATGGAATATGGAGGTGTTTGCCGAAGTGGATCTCCGACGAACATCGATGGCAGATGAATCAACGTCTAAAGGTGAAATGAAAGGCAAAAAAATACCTGAAGATATGGGTAAGCAAAAAATGAGATAAAAAAGGGTAAAAGACCCTCAATGGCTGGAGAACCAGAGATGGGAACCTCGAAGGCCAAGGTTGGACGGAGATGGAGGTGGGAGCTCCTCCGCCCTCGCTTGACCAGCTATAAGGTGCTGGAGATCCTCCTGTCACCGAGATCAATCCGGCACACGCCTGAGATGGGGCCAAGGCTAGGAAAAAAAGTTTAAAATCCAAATGGAAGAATGGGTTGTATTTTGTACAAATGATGAAGTGATCCCAAAGATCGAAGCGAAACTCGCGTATCAAAGGTCGAATCCCCGAAGCAGACCTTGGGCGTGAATCATCGATACTCATGGAGAAAATGTCAAGAAGGATGTATCACGAAATGATGCAAGGAAACGCCTCAAAAAATCGCAAAAATGGGGAAAAACTCAGTTCTGACAAGGAGCATACCTCGGTCAGAGAGTTGACCGAGGTCAACCAATGGACCAATCTGGTTGGTCCATGTGGACTAACTAGAAAAATCCCTGGCAAAAAAGATTTATAAATTCGATTAAAAATAATACAAGATTTTATTAATTTCAGGTTATAAAATGAAAAATATTTATTTCTTTCTGATTTATTTTATTATGATTTTTATTTATTTATTCAAGATTTATAATTACAAGTTACTTTTTGAGGGCTATATATAGGCATATTTATATGTGGAAAGGGAAGTTGTTCTGTGTAACAACCAAGTTGGCTGTTACAACGAATAGTTTCCCCCATTTTTTCATTTTTTTTTCAATTTTTTTCATGTATATTCATCTATATATCCCTCCTACATGTCATTCAAATTTCATGAGAAACAAAGACTCCTAAGCCCTCCATCTAGACCGGGTAATTTTTAATGGTCTGAAATTTGTTGTAATCTATCCCTTCTAGATGGAGGGCTTAGGAGTCTTTGTTTTTCATGAAATTTGAATGACATGTAGGAGGGATATATAGATGAATATACATGAAAAAGTTTTGAAAAAAAATAAATAGGGGAGGGGACTGCCTTGTGTAATAGCCATGTTGGCTGTTACTCAAAACAGCCTCCCCGCCCTATATATATATAGGGCAAAATGGGGCTGCCCCCTCGAGTAGCCAACTTGGCTACTCCCACCCCTATTTTCCCCTCATTTTTTATTTCTTTGGAAATTAAAAATTTGTATATTCATCACTATATTCCTCTAACATTCTATTAAAATTTCGTCAGAAACAGGGACTCCTAGGCCCTCCATACAGACGCCATTTTGTTTAACGGTCGCAGGATTTTTTAAATCGACCCTGTTTGGATGGAGGCCGTAGGAGTCTCTGTTTTTGACGAAATTTTAATAGAATGTTAGAGGGATATAATGATGGATTTACAAATTTTTATTTTCCAAAGAAATAAAAAAATGAGGGAAAAATAGGGGTGGGAGTAGCCAAGTTGGCTACTCCCAGGGGGTAGCCCCATTTAACCCATATATATATTAGTATTTAGGAAAAATGGGGCTGCCCCCTAGGGGAAGCCAACTTGGCTGCCCCCACCCTATTTTTTGTCATTTTTTTATTTTTTTGGAAAAATAAAACCATGTATATTCATCCTATATCCCTCCTACATACCACTCGAATTTCATCAGAAACAGAGACTCGTACGGCCTCCATCTATATGTCATTTTTTTAACGATCGCATGATTTTTTAAATCGACCCTGTCTGGATGGAGGCCGTAGGAGTCTCTGTTTCTGACGAAATTCGAACGGTTTGTAGGAGGGATATAGGGATGAATATACATGGTTTTATTTTTCGAAAAAAATAAAAAAATTGCCAAAAAATGGGGTGGGGGCAGCCATGTTGGCTACCCCCAGGGGGCAGCCCCATCAACCCCTTAGTATTTTATTTTTATTTTTATTTTGTAATTTTAATTTTAGTAATTTATTTTATTATTTTATATATTTATTACCGAACTTTATACATTTAAATATATTTTTATTTTATTTTTTTCTGATATAATATATATATATATGTTTAAAAAAATAGATGTATTAATACTATAGGTATATATATCCGTATTTTACCTATGTATTTTATACAAGTATTATATTTTAATATTGTTTTTATTCCTATCTTAATGTGAACATAAATTATAAATAATACTTATGAAATAATAAAAATATAAAATTATAAGAATAATGAATAATGAATAAAATGAATATTTTAATTGGTACGAGTATACAATAGGGGGCCAAAACCTAACTTTCACATCATAACTCCAAAAAATATGAAACCACCTCCATTAAATATCTTATTAAAGTTATATATAATAAAAGATGATTTTGATATTGTTTGTGTTTTTATTTGATAGATATGAGTTTGGGAAGTTGAGATTTTGAAATCTTATTTAGAATGTATTTTGTACACTATATATTATTTTTGTGTAAACTCAAATTTGTATTTTTATATATTTTATTATATACAACTTTCATGTACAAAGTTTTTTTATTTGAAGTATAAAAAGTGGAACTAAAAATAGGTCCCGAAAATAAACGAAAATGAATAGAATAAAAGGGTATTTTATTGTATTTTGACCCTTATCTCTACCTACTTTATTTTTTGTCGACCTAGTCGTCGAGATGCCTAGGTATCGGGGTTTCGGGTCATAAAATATTTTCAATATTTTATTTTTTTATTTTCCTTTCTTTGTTCTATAATTTTGACTTTAAAAACCTTTTTATACAATATTTACACAAAAATGCGTGAATGATAAAATGCATGAATTAAGCCTATTTACACGCATTTACTAGGGTTTTTAAGGCCAAAATGGTAGAATAAAGATGATGAAATGAGATTCATCATCGTCCAAACTGCCCCTCTTCTTCGATTTATACCAACTACCTCCAGTTTCCTTTTGACCAACCGCCATCGCCCAAGCATTCCCCTATCGACTTGCATCCATGCCAACCTCCCATTACCCTAATCCTTTCTCCCACACTAAGGTTGTGGTTGAAACCATCGCTTGGAACCGCCATCCCTCTGCCTTCAAAAAGCCCATCGTCGCCTTCAAAGGAAGTTGTCCAACACTAGTAGGTACCTCCTAGTCCTCCCCTTCACTTCGTGATAGGATGATCGAAGGGTTGAGGCGCGATAATGGAGTCTAACTCCAATGATGACCCTTGCTCGAAGGAGAGCATGCCCAAGTCCATTCCATGGCTGACGAGCTTCCCAATGTTGCTGCCTCGGTGTGAAGCGAAAATTGGGCGATTCAATCTCTGCCCCCAATCCGCCACTGTCATCCTAGTGACCTATTAGAAATTCGGGCAAGCATGTCTAGTGTAGCTTCCCCTTATTTTTTCTCACATGAATGTACTTATTAACCTTCTTTTGATCATTGTTTCGTCCTCTATGATGATCAGTGATCTTCGCGAGAAGCTTTGTTCTATGTAATCCTAGTTCTATCGCACCCTAACACCTTGATTCACATTCCTTCGATCATGGTGGAAGAACCCACAGTAGGATGTCACCTTCTATGCCTCGATCAACCTCTACTCCATTTCACTCACGCACATGCACCCACTTCAACAATGCTTTGATTATTTGCACTTCTAACGTTTGCAGGTGAGCACTCTCGACAATGGTTGGAATTCATGAAGAAGCTCCGATCTGGAGCATTGTTCATAGATCCTTCATCGCCTTCATCTTTAGACCACTCGAGGACCTTCACCAACCTTGCTACATCTTTGCGGGAATGCTAGAGTCCCTCCCTAACCTTCGAAGCATCTGTAGGGTGGAGACGGAGCTATGAGGCTCCCGCCGGAGCCCCGTCTTCTCGCCACCATGCATGGCGGCATTCTTTCGGGGAGGAAGCACACGTACCATCAGATCAGCCTAATTTAGGGATGGTCGGATGGTCTAATTTGATCCACGTCTTCAGACCGAACCTGCAACCTCGTGCTTAACCGAGCCACCAGCCGAAGCATCAAACGACATCATGTGGCCCGAGCCACGATCAACACCTGAGCCTAGGGCTGCACACGTCATGTTCATGCGAACCTGGGCAAATTGCAAGTCCATCCCATCAGTTATCTTTATTTGGAAAAATACCCCCGCGCAAGGGGTATTCAATAAACTTCACAACCAGTTTTCAATAATTGCATTTCACTCCCTCTAGGGACTTGTTTGTTATATTTCTTGTTATGTTTTATCACAATTATTCTTTTGGATTTTATGTCTAATATCTTGAGCATCTTATGTCCAAATGAAGTATTTAAATTGTGTTTTGATCCTTGTTTCCTTATCTTCTATATGGCTTAATCTATTCTCCGATTTGATGTAGAATGAGCTATTAATTTATCTAGAGATGATTAAGTTACTTAAATCTCTTTTAATGGAAATATGGCTTGGATTAAAATGCATGATTTTAACTTGATTATGTGCTTAAGTTTGACAAATCATTTTAGAGCATATTCATGAATTTATTTGTATTTTATCATTTTGTCATCACATCAGTATTTTCAAACATGCATTAATATTTTATCATAACATTTTTGTCTGATTCATGAATGCATTTGTGATGCATTTTACCTTGCATTTCTTGCTTGCATTGTTTGTATATTTTGACCTAGATTAATTATCAATCACTTATCCTAAATATTTAAATACCTAAACAATCGTATTATGGTTCGTGTTCTTGGGTTTGACCCTGGACTTCCCATAATAAAAATTAAAACCGAGAACCTCGTCACTGAGATTCCTTCTCGGTTTTGTATGAGAAGCTAAGTGCCCATGCTTCAATGAATCCTTATTAATTCATGCATTTAGCGATTCATCAGATGGCATAGTTGTTGGGGACACAACTTCATTAATATAATTATTTTGAATTTTATATTTTGGTTAAGATGATTTTTATTTTATCTAGGTTAATCCTATGATGTAACATTTTCTGCATTATTATATCTGTGTGTGTTGATAATCTTTGAATTTTCTAAACTCTACTCTTCTGTGGTAGGACCCATTCATTGAGGATGCTTGTGGAGAATGGAGGCAGGAAGCTCGCGATGAGTTTATGTTGAGAAGAATTACAGAAAATGATTTCAAGACTAGTCGAAGATTATTCTGTTAATATTTACTGTATATCATTATGGACTAGACTTTATAATGTGTGTGTTAAGTATGTTTCACTTATGTTGGGTTTGACTCAATTTGAGTGTTCAATACTAGGATCTAGGTACACGGCTCGTAGAGCTACTTTCAATCTTATATCCTTAAGTGCTTGATTCGTAAGTTAGGGAACACTAACTACATCTTATGATATTCACTCATCTCTAATATTCATGAGAAGCACGTAGTCTTCATCCAATTTAGCTCAAATTAAATTGATTATCTGCCCGCTAGTAGATGCATGATTAGGTGTAATTTTCCATCGACTTGCATGCACTGAGAAAAATAATGTATTCAATCTTGCATATGCATGAAGAGAGATGGTGCCATTGTAAGTACTTCTCTTGAGCATGATATCATGATTTTACGTCTGCATGATTTTTCCCCTTCCATGATTTGTCATTTAGGATAATATGGAAATGGAACTAGATGGTAGACGATGATTTTTGTATTCAGAGATTTAATACAAGTTATAACCTAATCTCTAAAAATGGGATTGTTAATGCAAATTGATATAATTAAAATGGATCTAAAATTCAACTTGGTTTTGGGAGAGAAAACCCCACTTTACTTGAAGATATAGACATTCGTTGAGAGGTGAGGACGAATCCTTGGGATAGAGCTCAAATCCTAATTCATCTTGATTGTAATGAATGTGAATTTTGTATTATCACCAATAAAAGAGACAAGATAATTAGACCATATTTATGATCTTCACTGGGTGAGTGGGTGAAATAATCGGGTTTGTTTGATCTTGTTTAATTCTTCAGCCTCCTAAAAACCCTAGGCTCCATTATCATCTCCTGAGATTCATCATGTTGAGCTTCAACTAACACTGATCCCTTCATCATTGAGCTTATGATTCTTCATACTTAGGCATATTTTCAGCCTAAGTATAGGGCAGATCCTTTGTCATTCTGATTGTTCCCCTCGAGTCTGTTGGTTTTAATGCCTATCTTTATACTTAAGTTATTTCTCAGCTTAAGAATAGGAGGAACCGAGTCTCTGTATTTCTCTGACTGGTTCTTTTTGCTCTTTTTGCACCTGCAATTATATCATCACTTTTTGTATACTCTTTTGTACTTAGCATGAGTTATGGCTTCATATCACTTTGTACGATGAGGATATAATAAAAGCTAAGTATAGGGGGGTTTATCGTATATATTGCATATATACTTTAGTCATAGCTCATATTTTAAAAAAATCAAACTATTGGGATTATGGGTATCATATTACATCTTTGAGCTGGTTTGTATACAAATTGTTTGAAAATGAGTTTTTGAAATTAATATTATTTGACATGGTTTTCAAATGGTTTACATGATTTGTGAAAATATGGCTTGACCTATTTCGAAAATCATTTGTAAAATGTTTTGAAAATCTACATTTTTATGTGACATTGTTTTGGAAAACTGTTTTACCTAGGTTTGAAAAATGAGATTTTACTTGTTTTGAAAAATCATTGTAAAATGTTTGAAAAATCTCTATACATATGTGACAATGTTTGCAAAAAGATTTCAAAAATTCTTTTCAAAGCTAACAGTGTAAATGAGTCTAATTAGCTAACTCTCTGACTTAAATAAAAATTCACAAAAAGATTGACTTGTTAATTGGTGTATATTCCTAACATTTTCACTATGCACTCAAGGCTTGAGATGGTCTTTAACACTTTGTTTAAGGAATCCCTAGACTTAGAGTTATCTTGTATTAATTATTAGGGTCTTGGACTTAAAATTCACACTATCCTAGTTCAAAGATATGCATGCTATATCCCATGCTTAATCTTCCTTAAAAAGATTTTGACTATCACTTTCTTGTACGACTACATTCATGATTGAGATGACTCAAAGTATCACTAAGGAAACTGGGATTGGAAGTTTGGGTTTGGACTTGTTCTATATGAGTCTTGAGAACGGGATAAAATTAATGATAGTTTCATGAAAATCGGAGTGTCAACATCTTAGCCAGTATGAGACATGTTCTCATGCTATCTCTTAAGCTTTACCTAATGGGCCAGGGTGTGATGACATTAATTAATAAGTTAATCAGTGTGGGCCAATCTTTGGTAAAAGCAGTGGAGCTAGCCAAAAATAAAGAAAAGAAAGAAATGATGAAAGAAAATCCCTCACCATACAAAATCAAATATCAAAGAGCTACCACCAAAGTCAAGCACTCCCAACCATTTCAAAGTGTCCATTTGGACCACCGCTACTAGGACCAGGAGTTGGGCTAGCACCCAAAGAGTGCTCTTCATCGTAAATGCTACAAGTCTGGGTATAGAAGGTATATTAGATGCTAAAAAAGGCCCACCCCAGTGTACTCTCAGGAAAACAAGTGCAAATGACTCCAACTTCTCTTAACGGATACACTAATTGGCAAAAATCAAAATGAAAATTGTGTTGAGTATTGACACTTGAGAGAACCTTGTTCCAATGAGAGGAAGAGAAAATAAGTACACAATCCTACAACCTCCATTATCTGGCCTTCCATCTATCCTTTTAAAGTTTGAGAAACTAAAGAGAAGGTGGATTAAGGCAAGACTGGATTTATTCCCTAGGGTTGAGGGTTGGGTCCTTGTGAGAGCTTCTATGTATAGGGGGACCTGAGTCTCTGTATTTCTCTAACTGATTGTTTTTGCTCTTTTTGCACCTACGATTATATTATCCGTTTTTGTATATTCTTTTATACTTAGCATGAGCAATGGCTTCATATCACTTCGTGCTATGAGGACATGGCAAAAGCTAAGTATAGGGGGAGTCTATTATATATATTGTATATATACTTTAGCTGTATCTCATATTTTAAAAAATCAAACTATTGGGATTATGGGTATTGTATTACATCTTTGAACTGGTTTGTATACAAATTGTTTTGAAAATGAGTTTTTGAAAATTAATATTATTTGACATGGTTTTCAAATTTTTTACATGATTTGTGAAAATATGGCTTGACATGTTTTGAAAGTCATTTGTAAAATATTTTGAAAATCTACATATTTATGTGATTTATTTTAGAAAAATGTTTTATTTAGGTTTGAAAAATGGGGTTTTACTTGTTTTGAATACTCTTTGTAAAATGTTTGAAAAATCTCTATACATATGTGACAATGTTCGCAAAAACTTTTCAAAAATTATTTTCAAAGCTAAGTGTGTAAATGAGTCTAATTAATTAACTCTCTAACTTAAATAAAATATTCACAAAAAGATTGACTTATTAATTGGTGTCTAGTTCTGACATTTCCAATATACACTCATGGCTTGAGATGGTCTTTAACACTTTGTTTAAGGAATCCCTAGACGTAGAGTTATCTTGTATTAATTATTAGGGTCTTGGACTTAAATATTCACACTCTCCTAGTTCAAAGATATGCATGTTATATCCCATTCTTAATCTCCCTTAAAAAGAATTTGATTATCACTTTCATGCACAATTGCATTCATGATTGAGATGAGTCAAGGTATCACTAAGGAAACTGAGATTGGAAGTTTGAGCTTGGACTTGATCTATATGATGCTCGAGGATGGGATAAAATTAATGACAGCTTCATGAAAACCTGAGTGTCAGCATCTTAGCCAGTATGGGACATGTTCTCATGCTATCTCTTGATCTTTGCCTAAGTGTCAGGGTGTGATGGCATTAATTAATAAGTTAATCATTGTGGGCCAATCTTTGGTAAAAGTTGTGGAGCCAACCAAAATAAAGAAAAAATGAAATGATGGAAGAAAAGCTCTCACCATACAAAGTCAAATATCAAATAGCTACCACCAAAGGTAAGTGCTCCCAACCATTTCAAAGTGTCCATTTGGACCACCGCTACTAGGATCAAGAGTCGGGATAGCACCCAAAAAGGGCTCTGCTCGTAAATGCTACAAGTCTGGGTGTAAAAGGTATATTAGATGCTAAAAAAAGTCACACCTCGGTGTACTCCAAGGAAAACAAGTGCAGACGACTCAAACTTCTCTTGACGGACACACTAATTGACAATGATCAAAATGAAAATTTTGTTGAGTATTGGCACTTGGGAGAATCCTGTTCCAATGAGAGGAAGAGAAAATAAGTACACAATCCTACAACCTCCATTATCTGGCCTTCCATCTATCCTTTTAAAGTTTGACAAACTAAAGAGAAGGTGGATTGAGGCAAGACTAGATTTATTCCCTAGGGTTGAGGGTTGGGTCCGTGTGAGAGCTTCTAAGATTGGAGTTCATGGTGATATAATGACTCTACTCTCATGGCGCAGTCTACACTAAGTTATACTTCTTATTTATATGTATACATTGAGAGCCTGACAAATTAGAAGAGTTGAATTACTTTTCATTAATGCTTGGATCAACTTAGAGTTTTAGGATTCCTAAACCTAATGTTTTAGATCAAATCAAGCCTTGTATACTCACTTGCACATGTCAGAGATATCACTAATTAAACTAACTCTTTAAACAATTCTTTATTACCTCGAGGACAAGCTTAGATTAAGTATGGAGGGTGATAAATCCCAAATTTATTAGCGTAATTGATTATATTTAACTCATTTCTTAACATAATCATAAAGATTCATTGACTAATTGACACTAACTACTAACTACTATGCTGTAAATAATTATCATTAAATAATATATATTAATATGATGTAATATTTTAGTATTTATTTCTTATTGAAAATAAAATAGAAATTAGGTTAATATTGTATATAAATAAAATAACATAAAATAAAATTAAAGTGAAAAAAATAAGTAAAAAAATAAAGAAAATTGTTTCTTACGGTTTTTAATATTATTTAACTATGTATAAATGACCTCTGATCTTTTTGACTTCTCCATGAAATTGTAGATCTCATCGAGATCTACAACATGTTCACCACTTTTCGAAATTATTCCTCTAACTATTTCTTTTTTATTTTACTATAATTTCTTGGTTTTCTTCAATTCTGATTGGGCCATGTTGCACCACCATAGCTGACCACGTGACCCATCCCTGTTCTGCCACTTGCCTTAATCTGAGTCGTCTTATCAATCTTCATCAGGTGAATCTGGTCATTCTTTGGCGCCCTATTTTTTCAACCACGGGATCTTCTTGGATGTGATTCTTCCAGTCATTGATCCATGCCTCATCGTGAGTCATGTGATCAGATCTGCCCTTCTTCATCCTATTTGTTCCCTCGTGCATAAAGCCTAACCGTTGGATCATATGATCCAATGGTTGAGAAGTCATCCCTAACCTCCAGCAGTTCTTCCCTCCTTGTCCCAACCACCCCTCTTCTCCGATTTACACCAACTACCTCTAGTTTCCTTCCGACCAACCACCACCGCCCAGGCATTCTCCAATCGACCCGCATCCACGCTAACCTCATGTTATCCCTAATCCTAACTCCCACACTAATAGGCAGTGGTTGAAACCACCGCCTGGAACCACTCGCCCTTTGCCTTAAAAATGCCCATCGCTGCCTCCAACAATGGTTGTCCACCTTTAGAGGGTACCTCCTAGCCCTCCCATTCACTTCGTAACATGATGATCGAAGGGTTGAGGTGCGATAATGGAGTTTAACTCTGGTGACGACCATTACTCGAAGGAGAGCATGCCCAAGGCCATTCCATGGACGAAGAGCTTCCCAGCGTTGTTGCCCATGTGTGAAGCGAAGACCAGGCGATTCAATTGTTGCCCCCCAAGTCGGCTCCGTCATCCTAGTGTCATATTAAAAATCCGAGAAAGCAAGTCTAGTGTAGCTTCCCCTTGATTTTTGCTCACATTTATGTACTTATTCACTTTCTTTTGATCATGTTTCGTCCTCTCCGATGACCAGTGATCTTTGCGAGAAGTTTTGTTCTCTATAATCCTAGTTCTATCACACCCTACTACCTCGATTCACATTTCTCCGATCATGGTGGAAAAACCCACTGCAGACTGTTACCTTCTACACCCTGATCAACCTCTACTCCACTTCACTCACGCGCACACAACCAGTTTAACAATTCTTTAGCTATTTGCACTTCTAATGTTTGCAGGGGACACTCTTGACAATGGTCAGAGTTTGTGAAGAAGCTTCGATCTGGAGCATTGTTCCCGACATACCTTCATCGCCATCATCTTCAGACCGCTCGAGGACCTTCACCAACCTTTCTACATCTTTGTAGGAATGCTAGAGTCCCTCCCTGACCTTTGAAGCATCTACAGGGTGGCGGCAGAGTTATGGGGCTCCCACCGAAGTCCTGTCTTCTCGCCACTACGCACAACGGTGTTTTTTCGGGGAGGAAGCACAGGCACCATTGGATTATCCCAATTTGGGGATGATCTAACGTCCAATTTGATCCACATTTTCATACCGAACCTGCGTCCTCGTGCTTGATTGAGGCCACCATCCGAGGCACCAAAAGACGCCGTGTGGCCGGAGCCATGATCAACACCCGAGCCTAGGACGGCACGTGCCCTGCGCGTACCATCTTGGGAAAATTGCAAGTCCATCCTTCCGGCTATCTTGATTTGCAAAAATACCCCCACACA
This sequence comes from Ottelia alismoides, assembly GCA_037367405.1. Classification (NCBI taxonomy): domain Eukaryota; kingdom Viridiplantae; phylum Streptophyta; class Magnoliopsida; order Alismatales; family Hydrocharitaceae; genus Ottelia; species Ottelia alismoides. The sequence continues at coordinate 96,241 of JAZKJV010005768.1, forward strand.
TGGGGTATTCAATAAAGTTCACATCTGGTTTTCAATAATTGCATTTTAGTTAAAGATTTGTTTGTTATATTTCATGTTATGCTTTATTACAATTATGCTTTTGGATTTTACGTTGAATATATTGAGCACCGTATGCCCAAATGAAGTAATTTCAGTTGCATTTTAATCCATGTTTACTTATCTTCTATATGGCTTAAATTATTCTCTGATTTGACACAAAATGAGCTATTAATTTATCTAGAGATGATTAAATTGCATAAATCTCTTTTAAAGGAAGCCTGGCTTGGATTAAGCTGTATGATTTTACCTTGATTATGTGCTTAAGTTTGACAAATCATTTTAGATCATATTCATGAGTTTATTTGTGTTTTATCATTTTGTCATCACATCAGTATTTTCTAACATGCGTTAATATTTTATCATAGCATTTTTGTCTAATTCATGCACGCTTTTGTGATGCATTTACCTTGCATTACTTGCTCGCATTTTTTGTATGTTTTAACCTAGATTAATTACCAATATCTTAACCTAGATATTTAAATATCTAAATAATCATATTATGGCTCGTGTCCTTGTGTTTGACCCTGGACTTCCCGGGATAAAAATTAAAATCGAGAACCTTATCACTGAGATTCCTTATCGGTTCTGTATGAGAAGCTAAGTGCCCGTGCTAAAGCAGATCCTTATTAATTCATGTATTTAACGATTCATCACTGATTTAATCAGACACTGAACAACTTCAACAATTAACTTTGTATAATTTCAAATAAATTAGGATCACATCATCCTTGAGCATTCCTAATACTATTGCATCATACATACTAGAATACTTTATTAGCTCGAAGTGTTTATCTCAAATGTTGGTTGTCCTCTTATATGGTTTATTAGCAGATTTTTCGATAGACCATTAAGTAACAATATTAATAAAATACTTTCAAAAAATATATTTTAATATTCTCTAATTCATATCTAAATTCCAAAATAGGATGACCACTGGAGGAATCCATTGTGATCCTAAAGTCTCATGAGTAAGCTCTTGTCTTCCAATTCATTGAGTATGGTCATGTATGATTTCTTAAGAGATCATACACCTCATATATCCATGTATGTACATGAACATGTTGGTATATACATCTTGTTAGGCCATTTATCTAATCATATGTCAAATGTATACATTCAGATATATAGATGTATATACATCTCTGGTCAAAAGATTTGTGGTCATTTTGTGACAGTATATGATACAGGTCCTCTAGATTTCTATTTCTGTATAGATGGCCCTCTTCGAGAGTGTCAATCAGATATCAATCATTATAGAATATTTGCGTCTCTTCTAAGGCTGGAGGTGCTTATTGAATATCATTCCGCGATGCTAGTTCTGACCTCGGCCTAACTTTTTAGATCTAAGACCATGCATCAACCACTATTATCTAACTATTTAGATCAAACAAAATGGCAAGTGTGTGTATCCTTATTCATACTAAGGGACTTTAATGACGCAAAAATATGTTTATTTCATATATGGAATGATACAAATCACAATAACTTTATCATCTAATAGCTTGCCATGAGCTAACATGTCTAATATTTTTTGCATTCAACATGTTAAGGCCTCATTGTAATGAACAATTTTTGTTCATCACAAAATCGTGAAGACCCAAACAAACAATCTTCAATAGAGATTCATTAGTGTGAATTGAGTCAGCCCATAAATAGAAGTTCTCTCAAGGGGAAAATTTTCATGATGCTATTACACAAAAGGTCATGTGTGCCACATACAACATTTTAGGATTATTTATTTAAGAAACGCGATAGTGAGAATGCAAATTCAAATTAATACCATATATCTATAATTAATATTTATTTGCAAATTCATAATAATTTTGGGATATATATATAGGGAGCACTTGAATTGAGGTGGCACCTTTCCTTGATTGTGGAAAGGTGTCATCTTAGGCTGTTAGATGACGAGTGTACGAGGTTGATTGAAACCACTAGATGTTTTCGTGCCAAATAATATTCCTAAAATGGGGGATGGATTAAAATAATTCTATTTAATTAAATACACATCATTAAACATTTTATATTTAGGTAGACACAGAGTGGTGTACAAAATTTTTCAGAAATATATGGTGGAATAAAGGATCGCATCTTGAAATAATTGTTATGAATTTACAAGCAATTGAGATGTTTTGGAATTACATGTTATATATTACAAAATCGTAACTAGTGATGTTTGAAAAAAAGCCTAAATCCGATAAAAAATTAAATTTTTTGTGCAGTTGTATTTTATGCGCAGTTATGTTTCCTCTTGTATAAGGTGCTCACGTAATAAGCTATAATTGATTTACACGTGAGAAACCTTCCTATATGAAGGGGTTTTTTGCAACTAAGTTTCCTAATAAATCGAATAAGATTAATTGCGAATAAACTAAAAATGGTAGACATCATATGCTTGCTATTTTGAGGAGGTATTAAATTTGTGTTGTATTTCTTAAATTTTCAAATTAGAAAAATACATGTCATGGTACATGTCATATTCAAACAAGTATAGGTATAATTTAGTATTTTTAGAAATACCTTATATAATTAAATTTAGTTTCATTTTCAGTTGATATTATATGTGAAAAATATTTCTACTATGAGTTTTTTTATAGAAAATACATGTTCTATTTTATAAAGTTCATGTAAATTTTGTAAAATAAAATGCTAATATCTCATTTCATTTTCTGCCAACATTCTGTGGAAGCAATGTTTGTAAGCTGCGATTTCTTCAAAATTTTGGTGGTCTCTTTTGTAAACTGCATGCAATTTTTATAAAATAAAATATGTCTTAACAATGTATAAATTATTTTTACATTTTCGACCAACTTGTTTGTCTATATCTTGCATCCATCAAAATTTATTATCCATTTGTAAAATTTATGCAGTTTTTGTAAAATCCAAGCCTTCATTGTAAAATTTATATATTGATTTGCAAAATGAAAAGGTCAGTTAGTAATTTATCATATTTTCTTCAGAAAAAGTAAGACAATTGATAAGATTGTAAAATATGACAACTAAATGTAAAATGTACGGAGGAAATATAACTATAATGGATTCAGAAAGAAAATGATGGATTCTGAACAAAAAACTGAGATTACGACAGAGATACATACATTAAACAGTAACTTAGATTTGAAAAATAGATAAAATTAATGTAAACCAATAATGATGAATATAAATTACATGCTTTTGTTTAATATAGGATGCACGTAAATTATGAAGATTACTGCTTTAAATTTGATGTAAAAAGCATATTATCAATAAATGTTTTCTAGCATATATTTTTAAAAAAAGATCACATATAAAAAACTACTTGAATCACGGAATCTTTAAAAAATCATGAATTGAAATCTTACCAGAAACATGGATTTGATGTTGAATATTTCAAAAACACATTGATCGTCACATGATAAACCTTACAAAAATAATAGAGGAATATTTAAGAGAAGTGAATACTAGAGAGATAGATTGAAAAACAAAATATAGGAGAATGATCTCCGACCGAGGATAATCGAAGATTGGATCAATATGGAATCAAAATGAAATGTAAAAAAATCAGACCAAATCAAATCAAACTACGCTGGAACTTTTTCTAATGGATGAATACAAAGAAAATTAAAAAATGACTAAGAATACACATCCTCCATTCGCAACCATCTCCTGTCGTTACATGTACCGTTGTCGTCATCGTCATGCACCATCACCACCATTGTCGCACACCATCATTGTCTCCACACAAAACTGCCACCTCCCATCCAACGATGTGTGTTGAATGATTAATTTGGTAATTAGCATGATAATAATTACGCATGAAACAAGGGATTCAAATTGAAAGAAAGAGAACAACTGCTAAAAATAACAATCATATGCGGAAGAGATGAGTGGTTTTGCCGTCACATGGTGGTTTTAATGAGAGTCATTGATTTTTATCGGATGATTGAAATGATGTGTCGTATCATAAATATGAAAAGGTATCTCCTCAATTCAAGTTTTTCCTATATATATATATATAGAGAGAGAGAGAGAGAGAGAGAGATGATGGGGAGTATGCACCTAGGTGCATGTAATTTTACATGCACTGAGGCCTATATCTTCCATATTTTTTAGGAAAATATCACCATGTGTATTCATCTATATATCCCTCCAATATGTCATTCGAATTTCGTCAGAAACAGAGACTCATATGCCCTCCATCTAGAACATGTAATTTTAACGATCTAAGAATTGTTGTAATTGATTTGTTCTAAATGGAGGGCATATGAGTCTCTGATTTTGATGGAAACTGAATGACATATTGGAGGGATATATGAATGAATATACATGTTGATAATTTCCGAAAAAGTACAAAAAGTGGAAGATATAGGCCCTGATGCATGTAAAATTACATACATCGGGGGTGCATACTCTATATATATATATATATGGGTTATATGGGACTGCCCTGCCCCCACCCTCATTTTAGGGCATTTTTTATTTTTATTTTCAGAGATATCACCATGTATATTCATCTATATGTCCCTCCTATATGTCATTCAAATTTTGTCAGAAACATGAACTCCTCTACCCTCCATCTAGAAAACTTATGATTATAGTAATTCTAAGACCGTTAAAATTACATGTTCTAGATGGAAGGCATATGTGTCTCAGTTTCTGACAAAATTTGAATGACATGTGATATTTTCAAAAACAATTACGGAAAATAAGGTGGGGGGCAATCCCATTTTATCCTCCATATATATATATATATATATATATATATATATATATATATATATACACACACATAGGGTAAAATGTGTATGCCCCCTAGGGGGAGCTAACTTAGCTCCCCCCGCCCCTTTTTCACATTTTTTTATTTTTTTTAAATCTAAAACCGTATAAATTCATTATTAAATCCCTATATTATGTCATTCAAATTTCATGCGAAACAGAGACTCCTACGACCTCCATCCAAATGGGGTCGATTTAAAAAATCCTGTTACCGTTAAAAAAATGACTGTCTGGATGGAGGCCGTAGGAGTCTCTGTTTCACACGAAATTTTAATGACACAATATAAGGATATAGTGATGAATATTCATAGAAGAAATTTTCAAAAAAAAATTAAAAATATGGAGAAAATGGGGCGGGGGTAGCTAAGTTAGCTACCCCCTGGGACAGCCCCATTTTACCCATATATATATGGAAAAAATGGGGCTGCCCCCGCCCCATTTTTCGGCGTTTTTTTATTTTTTTTAAAAAATAAAACCATGTATATTCATCCATATATATATATATATGGAAAAGGATTCTGTCTGCATTGTGTAGTATCAGGATTGGGATAAAAATTGTTGATCAAAGTCATAGCCAAATTAGAAAGTCTTCTTTGGATGCTTTCTACCATGTACTTGTGAATTAGAATCGATAGTGTAAGTCTCACATTTTTAATTATAATTTATAATCATATTCGAAGCAACAAAGTCACATTAAGAATATGTTACAATCATAAATATGATAATTTTAGCATGCAAATAATATCACACCACGTCACATTTGTCAGTTCTATCCTCCTAATCATCATTCATATCTTCCTAATAATAAAAAAACCTGTTATACACAAAAGCTTTATACATCCTACTAATCCTTTAGAAAGAAGTCTAACAACAACTCAACCCATACCCTCCTAATCATCAATACATCTTTTATTGAATAGTGTGTGCTTGTGTTAGCCATGAGAGGCCATGGCGAACCATTCTTACAATACATGTTATTGTAATATTTGATTTATCAATAAAATTTATTGATTCCTTTCACTCCCTTTCTGAGATTAAATGAATGAATGCTCTATAAGGTCCCTCTATACAATTAGGATTATGTACCATGGCCATCTTATTAATCATACAACTGTTGATTCAATAATTGTATCATAGAGGGTGGTGCTTGGATGAATATCTAAGGAGTTAGATTGATGACTCATCAAGTACAATCGAATGATTATTAAGAGATGATCTCCAGCCTGAGTAGGAGATGACAATCCTTCTCATTAGGCTGATATCTGACATACCTCTTGATGCAGGCCCTCTACATCGGAATAGAGACTCATAGGTGTCAGATTAATTAGGTCAGAGGGTTGACTTAACGGGATCGAGATAATCAAAGCCCTATATCGTATACTGTCACGATATAGGCACACATCCTATAACCATAGACAAATGTGTTGTTATATATCTAAGTATGTACATTTGGCAGACTAATAGGTTGATGACCTAACCAAGGTCTATATACCGGTGAGCTGGTGTGCATATGAGGGCATATAAGTAATACGATCTCTCAAAGGGATCATACATGTTCACTTGTGAACCGAGACAAGAGCCCACTCATGAGGTATTGGGACCAATCAAATTCCATGCATGGCCGTCGTGCTTTGGAAGCATGACATGAATTTGTAGGTATGATATATGCTTTGGGAAAGCATATGATCGATACCAACTCCCAATGACCAAAATTGAGAAACTTGATGATAAAACCCTAAAGATGACAATGTAAAATTGATCTTATCTTTGGGTTTGTCGTAGGTCTTACAGTATGCAGGATGCACATGTATTAGGAATACCTGGGGTGATGTTATTATAAACGATTGTATAAGCATGATGCATCTATTTCGAGGGAGTGATGAAACATGTCTGGATTTTAGTGTCTCCTCTCAGTAGAGAAGCAATCTGATCTTGGTCCAAGTGTTGGACATTGATCTAAATGAGATTCAGATGTAATAAGAAGATTGGACTTACTTTCTTGATTTAATCAAACATCTATGAGAGGTCTATGGGATCTGGATTTGAGATGTGATCTCAATATCCAAGTCACTATACGTGGAATGGACAATTGCCATATCCTTATCTCCAAGTATCTATGCAAAAAGTGCATTATTCGTGAAAGAGTTCAGGAATAATTCCATTGTTGAAATTATATCCAATCATTGAGAAATGGATAATTAAATGTGATTTAATTATCATGAATAATGTGAATTTGATTCATATTATTTGGATGCATGAGAATGATTATCCAATATAATTAAATGTGATTTAATTATTATGGATATGAATAATGTGGATAGTATTATCCAATTATTCATATATATTATAAATGTGATTTATGATTTATAAAAGAGAGACTAATTGTGGTTTATTTTTGTTGATTAATTATTTATATGAATTGGATTCATATTATATGATTAATTGAAAATATGATTACATTTTATTTTGAGTTGTGAATGTGATTCACATAATTCTATGTGATTCACTTAATTCTAATGGCATGATTGCAATCTTCACAAGATAATTGTGAATTATCATTGTGAGATAATCTTGGAAATTCCATGAGATAATGTAATATCATGACTTGGTATGATATTGACTCATCCGAAGTCAAAGAGGGTGGACGGCCACATTGTGCCATGTGGCTTGGTGGCCATCCCCAACTTTTTAAGGGATAAGTCAATCTTCCACCATTATCTCCAAGATTAAATGATTTAATTTTGAAATAATTGATTTATCAATATATTAATTTAAATTAAATAAATTATTGTTGTTGTTTTTAACAACACAAATCATGGTCGTTGGATTAAACACAAATCAACCTCGACCGTTGATTTGGTGTTAACCACGGATTGGGATCCATTAACTACCAAACCCTATAAAAGAAGAGGCATCCTTTGATCTTCGATTACACAATTCCGATAATGTCTCTTTCTGTCTTTCTCATTACTCATGCCAACCCCTCTCTCTACAAGATTAGTCGTCCCCTCTTCTCATAGAGAGAAAGCTCTCTTCGTTGACATATCGTCGTTGTGCTGCTGCTTCGACGACTCTCCAATCTCCATCTTCTTTAGTTCATCTCATGCGTAAGGAAGGATTTCGATATCGTGAGATGAGATCAGGAGATCCATTACTTGGATCATCAACATAGATTATGAGAAGCACACGATTCACCCTCGCGCTCGGAAGCGTCTCCTCTGATGGATCGGACTTGAGACAGGAGGTCTCTTCTCTTAGAGGCATGATCGCAACCACAATACAAGATGTATTCCTTTACTAATTATGTGGTTAGATGAAACAATCCAAGAAATGTCCTCGGATCATGTGGTTTCATCGTTTTCAAAAAATTCTGTTGCATCGAGCAACTAGTGCGAGTAGTCTCTCTCGATCGTATATGATAAGATCCACATGCTTCCATGACGCACTTGAAGATTCTTCCATAATCCTTCAAGTGGTATCAGATACATTTTGGAGGTTTTATATATGATCCATAAACCTAAGAAGACTGGGTTCCTTAGGGCTTGTGAAAATTTTGTCGCATTTCATTTTTGCATCCCTGTTTTGTGATTACTTTCATCCCTGTTTAAAATATTTAAACATGAAATTCACTTTTATAATGTTCCCCATTAATTAAGGAAACTGTGAGATTTGAGTTACATGATTTGGAATCCGATAAGTCAAGCTATGATTTTTTAATGAACATATATCTATTGTTTTGGGGATGGCGAATCTGTACGTAATTAAAAGTATTAGTTACTATTTAGGAATGCCTGGAAATGCATTCTTATCACTTGGTTCCTATTTTAATTCAAATTGGCAAACTTCTAAAACTTACTTTGCTTAATTTTGATTTAAATTGATTGACATATGATAGTTTCAGTGAGTGAGGATCACTGCTGGAAATCACATTCCTAATCGAGAACCTTGTGATTGTCATTTAAGAAATTAGTAAAATTAGTGGTTAATTTATGGAATAATAATGGATAAATATTTGAGAAATATTTGATAATAATTATTTTCTTAAATGACATTACCTTAATCAATAATTTGATTAGATATGATCTAGATCACAAATTGGTTACATGATCATCTTCCAACATACAAACTTGCTTGAATAGGATTGAGAATTTGTTTAGCAAATTTCCTTATAATAAAAATGGTTTGGATTATTACTATATGGTATAACTTCAGTTGAAAAACCGATTATTATCTTAAGTACACAGTGATCTATTTGATATTATCCTTTCCCAACATGGATTTGGTGTCTAGTCGGGGAGCGTTGGGGTAGCAAGTTGCATCATGTCTGGTCTGTCCCACTGCCGTCGATACTGGCTATGACAACGGGTAAGGATTGGATAATGCTGGAGAAATAATGATGTATTTTCTAATTATTAAAATTCGAACACTCTGAGATTATACCATCCACTCAAGTAACAATCAAGTTTGTTGAGTGAATTGGATTGATAAGTTATTTAATGTGATTAAATTGATTATATCCAATTAACACACTCTATTAGGAATAGATGCGTATTTCCTTTGAAATAATTAATTATGTGAATGTGATTTATGGTAATTAATTAAAATTTGAATATGAGGTGGAGGATCACATAAGTGACATCCATGGTCTCCCGTCAAGGCAAAGGGTTCCATCTCCATTTCAACATCTTTATTCTATCATTATGGCCTTACAAATCCTAGTAAATGCATGTAAATACCCTTAATTTAGGTATTTTATCATTCATGCATCATGGTGTAAATAGTGTATAAAATACAATTTTTAATGCAAAATTATAGAATAAAGAAAAGAAAAGAAAAAGAATAAAATATTGAAGGTACTTTATGACCCTAAACCTTGAGACCTAGACATCTCGATGATTAGGTCAACAAGGAATAAAATAGGGGACATAAGGGCCAAAATACCAATTAAATACTTATTTATTTAATTAATTTTTTTTCATTTTGAGGCCTATTTTCAATTCCACTTTGTATACCTCAAATAAAGAAACATTGTAAATGAAAGTTGTAGATAATAAAATATAAAAAAATACAAAATTAATTTCATACAAAAATAATATATAGATAAAAAGATACAGTCAGAATAAGTTTCCAAAATCCCAGACGCATATCTCTCAAATAAAATTCAAAATATATCAAAATCACTTTAATTGTATACTGTAACGCCCCGTCCCGCCGACTACCGAAACCGACGAGACGGGAGCGTCGGACCTACGATCCAAATATGCCCACGATCTATGATACTCAGCAAACCATCTTATGCACATTAGATTAACATTTGAAATATAAATAACAAGAGGAGAATAATGTGAAATAGAAAGTAAAATACGCCATCCATTCTCATTGATAATGATAATCAGGTCCATGTCCATAGAAGAGATACATTATGAAATCTTAAATTTTGTAGAAAAAGCTCTCAGCATATCTCACTACAATGTCTCTCAATAATAACATAAAATGATGCAAAAGTAAATAAGTTACTCTAAATAGGGCGCACCCTGTCTAGTGCAAGTATGACGTAGGAAGTGCTGATCTCCTCAAAAGACTGCTACTATAGCGGCTGCTGCTCAGGTATACCTGTTGGATTCACACGAGGGTAACGTTATGAGCAATTGCCCAGTAACGAGACAAACACTATAATGACTAATGCAGGGGTTAGAAAAGAATGTATACTCAACTTTATTTAATGGCACATGCATCTATTGAAAAAAAATTAGAAAGAACATCAAGTCATTCTAATTCACATTGGATCTCATAATTATTTACTTTTATTTATTTATATAATAATCATTTAAGTATAACCACCATAATCTTGATATTTCTACAAATTGATTAGAGTCCACAACGGTATACATTTTCCGACACCCGATCAATAATCATTTATCGTATTATTTTAGCACATGCAAGTACGCGACTCGCAGGCCTCCGCTACGCGGGAACTTGTTTGTAATCTTGGATAAACCTCCAAGTATTTCAGCCTCAAATTCTCCAACTTCAAACCATATCCCGGAACACCTCTCACAATAATAATACTCGATGTAAAATTAGATGCGGCCACATCAAAATTTAGATCGAGTCTTAATATTGTGCATAAGTGAGAAACCAAGAACGCCAACCGCGCCGCCTGCCTACTCCGTCGAGCGACTCCGGATGCAACCGGGCTGCTAGGTGCAACGCGTCACCCAACTCGTCCGTTGGGGTAGCGACCTTCAAGGCATCTACCCGGAGCTCAAGGGTGCATGCCCAATCCCTTGTGACATCTAACTCCACCTAATCCCTCAACATAAATCTCCTAAATGACAAGACTTTTAGCATTATTTTAAACAAACCTACTAATATAAAATTACAAATTAGGAACAAACGAAAAGTATGAATCAAGGATCTATTCCTAAGGTCACCAGATTATTAATGTTTTTTTTTTAAACTGGAATATGTATAATAATTTAGCATGACTAACTGGCATCAACACATATCGTATCTCAATGATATATATTACACATTTTAAAGGTACAGAAATGATAACTCACGTGGCATTGAACAATAATTAATAATCCTTCATGTAAAACCTTTACCTTTATATTTACGATACTAACTATGCGATAAAAAGGAAGACTTATTGATGGAGAAAAATGTCTACTGTTCAAGAACTGTTATTTTATACATATAACAACCATCGGTAACCATTTTGCATAATATACAATTGGTAATTTCTAGCAGAAGCAAAACACCATGTATCCCATGTTTAATCCCTATTATTGAGGAATATTAAAAGCCAATCCAAAAATGATATATATGACTTTATTGTTTATGCCGTTGAAGATTTTACGTGCTATTAAAATCAAACATGCGTTACTGCAAGGATACCTATACTTGGATTAAAACATATCAACTTTCTACATCGGTAGAAATATGCACATACACCCACGTTCTGTACAAAATTAAACTTTTTTGTTTTTTTTATGTTGATAGAAAAAGGTGTACAAACCATAATGGTGAGCATAATTAGTTGGCTTTCTAATGCATGGAGATGTTCTAACGTAAAACATAATGGGAATGCCATACGACCTTTCATATTTTGATAACTCCTGATATCAACGGCATTCATGGATCCAAATTCTCAACGGAAAGGAATGAGCAAAGTTAATGGCTCTAGAAATAATGAAATTAAGAATTTCATATTGGAGATATGCCATATTGACGACATCAAAACAATAGGTTGTTAAAAAAACTTGGCATTCCCAGTCTGTTGCTTTCCCGGATATTGCATTTCAAGCCGGATCAAATGATGTTATTTTGATTATGACTTATCAATTATCAATGCAAGGATAGAGATGAGATGGGTTTCCCAAACAAGATGGCATCGACGACTACGTAGAGTCATAAGGACACTTAAGGCTTCACAATGTTAAAGGACCAAGAATCATGTGAAGATCAATATCAAAGAGGGAAGGGACGTCATTACAGATTAAGATCCAAGGTATAAAGATATCTAAGGCTCTAAAAATGCTCCAAACACAGTCTCAAAAATCGTATGAAACCAACATCAAGAGGGGGTATTTATCGTTACTAGTATATGAATCCCATCAAGAGAAAACCATGACTCTAAGCATGTTCAAATATATGAGAATAAAGTATGTGGAACCCAACAGCAAGAGGGGGTATTTTTCGTTACAAACACATAAGGCTCTAGAGGTATTTTAGTGTATAGAAAAAAAATACGTGGAACCCAACAGCAAAAGGGGGTATTATCGTTACCTCCGAGGATGTTCCCTCGGGATCTCCTCTTACACGGAAATGGTATTTCCGTTACTCGATCGCAGTGCGGAGGCGTGCACCGCGGTGACCTCGAGCTTTCCTACGTGATGATGGTCGCGGATCTTCGATCGGAGCTCCTTCTCCGACGGCGACGGCGATGGTGGTGCACCAAAGAGAGGGAAGGATTGTGGTGGCTAGGGCTTTGAGAGAGTAGCCTATCACCTTCTATTTATAAAGGGAAAGGTGAAAATGGGTGCAATTTCGGATATGCTTCGGATCCATATATGGGTCCCAACTATTATACTTAAAACATCGATAACTTGAGATAGGAATATCGGAATTGGGTGTTCTTGGGCTCGTTGGAAAGATATCGACGAGATCTGCGCAATGGCGTGATTATCTGAATTTTTTGAATGTTAAAAATATCCCAGATCTTAGGAAAAAGAAAATACGGGATTTCACATATACAACTTTTAATAATCTATTAATGAAGGGTGTTTCATATTTTTTTGAAGTTAAGGTGTGAAAGTTAGGTTTTAGACCCCTATTGTATAACTATACCCATTAAAATATTCATTTATTGATTAGTCATTATTTTTATAATTTTATATTTTTATAGTTCTATAAAAATTATTTATAATATATGTACATATTAAAACAAGAATAAAACACTAAAGAAAATGCAAAAATAAAATGTGTATAGAAAATATATTGATCAAATGCCTATAACCATACATATATAAATAATACTTCTATTTATTTAAGTGTATATATTATATCAAAAAAATAATAGAAATTTACATTTATACATCTAAAATAAGTTATAAATTTATAAAATAATAAATTAAAATAAAAAAATCAAAAATATAAAATAAACATAAAAGAATAAAAAATATAGATATATATACCTATATATATCCCTCAAAAAGTTACTTGTAATTATAAACCTCTAAAAAATAAATAAAAATTATAATAAAATAACTCAGAAAATAATAAATATTTTTTATTTTATAACCTAAAATTATTAAATTCATTTACTATTTTAAATTGATTTTTTTATTATTTTCTCATGCTTTTTCCAGGTTGGTCCACGTGGACCAACCATGTGCATTGGAGAGTTGATCGCGGGTCAATTCTCTGACCAGTCTCTGATGTCTGTTAGGACCTCAATTTTTGCCCATTTTCTTGGACTTTTTGAGATCGCATCTTGCACCATTTTATGTCGATGCCTTGGTGACTTTTTTCTTCTCGCCAATTGAGCTTACACGCCCTATGTTTGCATCAAGGATCGATCCATCAATTCAGTCTATATTCTTTGTTCTTTGAGCCCACTCGTCAACATGTACAAAAGCAGCTCCATCCTCCTCTTTGAATTTTGAACCATTTTGCACCCTCCTTCGGCCCTCTTCTTGGAGCTTCGGATTGAGCTAGGTGATAGGTAGCTCTCCAGCTTCTTAGATGTGAGCTGGGCCCGTCAAGGAGTGTTTCCACCCCCTCTGTCGAACCATCGTCGTTGGGAGTTTCCTCTCGGATCTTCGGTCGGTGAGGTTCCTTTTTCTTTCTTTCGTAGCGCATCTTTAATCCTAGGTTCATCCCAAGCATTTATTTTGCCTTTTAATCACGTATCTTAACCGTAAATCACCTCTGCGACATTCACCGGAGCTCGCATCGGTGAACCCCTTTCACCTATGCTCTGTTTTCTTTCACCATACCTGTCACCACTATCTTATCGCTCGCACGTTTCTCCTCATCTTGCACCAATCCCTTCAACATGCTCCTCGTTGGAGCAGGATCTCGAATCTCCTCCGCCATCACCCGCTGGAGTTATCGCCACTTCGCACCCCTTATGCGCATTCCACCCCCATGAGCTCCTCCGAGCTCTGCGTTTTTAGTCTTATTCTCTCCTGCAAGTATTTGGCACGAAGGAGTTCCCTAGATCGAGTTTGTGGCTGGACGGAGCAACCTGGAGCACCATATCTTCCTCAGCGTCGTTGTGGTTCTCCGGTGCGCTTCAGCCCCTTTTGACGCATCCAGTCCATAGAGGATCACCGTAAGAGGCTTGAGGGCCATTTTTAGAGCTTCACTAGCGTCGGAAGTTGGAGATCGAACTCAGAAAACTTTGCTCTGACGAAGTTCTTCCCTGTTCCTCATACTACGCCCTCTGTCGTTGGATTGAAGACCCTCCTCCAAAACATACAATGCTTGATGAATATCCATTTAATCATCTTTGTTCTATCATTAGGCCTTAAAAACCCCAGTAAATGGATGTAAATATCCTTAATTGATGCATTTTAGCTTTCATGTATCACTGTGTAAATAGTGTATAAAATATGGTTTTTAAAGTCAAAATTATAGAATAACGAAAAGAAAATAAAAAGAATAAAATATTGAAAATATTTTATGACCCTAAACCTCGATACCTAGACATCTTGATGACTAAGTCGACATGGAATAAAGTAGGGGGAGATAAGGGCCAAAATACAAATAAAAAGTCATATTCTTTAATTCATTTTTATTTGTTTTTGGGAGCTATTTTTTGTTCCACTTTTATACTTAAAATAAAGAAATTTTGAACATGAAAGTTGTAGATAATAAAAGATAAAGAAACAAAATTGATTTCACACAAAAATAATATACAGTGTACAAAATACTGTCTAAATAAGTTTCCAAAACCCTAACTTCCCTGACCCATATCTCTCAAATAAAAACTCAAAATATATAAAAATCACTTTAATTGTATATAACTTTAGATAAACTATTTAATGAAGATGGTTTCATATTTTTTGGAGTTACGGTTTGAAAACTAGGTTTTGGAACCCTATTGTATACTTGTACCAATTAAAATATTCATTTTATTTATAATTCATTATTTTAATAATTTTATAATTTTATAATTTTTAAAATTTTATTTTTTATATATTTGCATATTAAAACAAGAATAAAAATACATGAAGAAAATGCAAAAATAAAATAGGTAAAGAAAACAAATAGATGAATTTCTTATAAATATACCTATACAGATAATATATCTATTTATTTAATTGTGAATATCATATCAGAAAAATAAAATAAAATTATATTTAAGTTTGTTAAAATAAGTTATAAATATATAAAATAACAAATTAAATTAAAAAATTAAAAAATATAAAATAAAAAATAAAAGATTTAAAATATACCTATTTGTAGGCCTTAAAAGGTAACTTGTAATTCTAGACCTTGAAAAAATAAATAAAAATCATAATAAAATACCTTAGAAAATAATAAATATTTTTATTTTATAACCTAAAATTAATAAAATCGTTTATTATTTTTAATCAAATTTATAAATCTTTTTGCCAAGGATTTTTCGGGTAGGTCCATGTGGACCAACCAGATTCATTAATTAGTTGACCTTAATCAACTCTCTGACTGAGGTCTACTCCTTGTCAGAAAAGATTTTTCACCCGTTTTGACCTTTTTTCTAGGTCGTGTCTTGCATCCTTTCGTGTCGCAGTCGATTTTTTCTCCTTTGTTATCCACCTTACACGCCCATGGATTGTATCGATTATTGCATCTCTAAATCACGAGATACGCCTCGTTCTTTAAGCTACCACAGTCTTGTACATAACCGACCCCCTGATCTTCCCCCTGATTTTCGAACACCCTTTTGACCCATTTTTTCTCCTCCGTCTTTGAGCTCCGGACCGGTGGTGGTGACAACACCACCTCCAGTCGATTTGGGCGGCGTAAGACGAGTCGTTGGCGTGCTTCCATTATCTCCAACAATCACCTCCGTCGTGAGGTCCATCTCCTCGATCCTAGCTGAGTCGAGGTCCATTTTCTATTTTTCTTCTTGCATGTTTAGCATTACTATAGATGTAGGAATCATTTCACGCCTTTAACTCCACTATTTCTCGCTTCCCACCTTCATTTGAAGTACGCCCGACGAACCTTTTTTCGTGCTATCCACCATCCATTCCATCCAACGAGCCCTGGGAACCATTCTTTTGTGTTCTTGAACTGACCCTGTAGGTCCCAGATGCTAGAAGACTCCTCCTGGAGTCATTTTTGCAGAAGAAAGACTACCTGGAGCAGCCCCCGCTCTTCTACATCACGACGGCCATCCAACACCCTCCACACCATTTTGCGTTTGTTGATCGAGAGAGTGTCACTTGATGAAGCTTCTTGGCCATTTTGATGTGTCAAAGATTGCTGGAGAGGCGTAATTTGGCTGGTGGAACTTCACCTCGACGGAGTTCTTCCCGGTTCCTCCTTATACCTCATCCGTCGTGGATGAAGGCCGATTCTTCCTGAGCTTCAGCTACCGTTGGATCTCGCTACCCCAGCACCGTTGATCGTCTCGCGAAGGTTCTACTCATGGCCGTCCGCGCCTAAGCATCATCGCCTCCTCCTGTGCTGACACGTGTCCAAGTCAAAAGAGGAGCGTCGTCAGATCGCGCACGTGGGTATTTTGCGTTTTTAGCAGACACAATTTTTCGTATTTAATATTTTGTATTAAAACATTCATATGCAGCTATAATATTTTTGCTATAATTATGTTTAGGCCCCTGAACTATGTGGTTATTGCATTTAGGTCCCCAGCCACATCACCTCACGTGTCTATGCGCGTGAGGGGTGAGGCCATTTTGCAAGGGGACCCTTATGGGTCCTGTTATTTGCATTAGGTCCTAAACTTTTTATTCAGCTATAACTTTTTGTGCAAAATTACACTTTAGCCCTTTGGTTTTTGAATTATTGCAGTTTGGCTCTTACCAACGAAGCTCACGTGTCTAGGCACGTGAGCTTGGCTATTTTACAATGAGGCCCTCGTAGCTTTGCATATTTCTTATCTGTCCATTAACTTTTTGTATGTGTGTAATATTTCTGTGAAATTAACACTTTTTCCCCTGCACTGAATGATATTTACAAAAATACCCCTATCAAGAGTGTAGTTTCTCTTTATTGTCTCTGTTTATTTTATACATCTACAAAATTCGAAAAATAACCCAAAAAAAGCATTGTGTTCCTATTGCCTTGTGCTTTCAAGATATTTACTTGCATTTAATTTTTGAAGCATTTTATTATTTATAAATATAAAAAACATGACTTTTTGTCCATATGTACAAAATAAAATACATAAAAATTATATAACATTTTTGAAGAATTACAAAAAAAACATATTTCTTATTTATCTACATATTTTACAACTTCAGACCAAAAATCACTAAAACTATAAAAGAAAACTCCTAAAAATTGAAAACATATAAAACCTTTATAAATATATAAAAAATTATTAAAAAATCCCAAAAATATAATTTCTTTTTTTTGAATTTTATCTTCATTATTATATTGATTATAAAATTAATTTGGAAAAATTTTGACTCCGTTTGGTATTTTCTGGTATTTATTTTAAAACTCGTTTTGGGTATTTTAGACTTTGAAAATATATAAAAATTAGTAAAAATTATGGAAAAATCACAAAATAGTAAAAAATTATCTAAAATCCAAAAAGATTTTATTTTCTCTATTTTGCTTATTTTTATTTGTTTTTATACTAACCTCAGTATATATTGTATATATACTCTATATAGCTCTTTCTATCTATTTTAAAAGAACAAGAAAATATAAAATCAGAAAACTAAAAATGAAATATAAAAATAAAAAATAAAAAATTTACATAACATTAAAAACCCACAAAAAAACACTTATAGAGACAAATACTTCACAGTCACTTTTGTGCATTTTTGCCCCGATCTGCCTGCTTGTTCTCTGTGTTCGACACTCTACACATAATTGCACCTATACATATCTTTGTTACAGAGTTATAATAAATTTTAACTCAGCACTGCTTTTTATTGTTTAATTACCAATTTGAGTTAATTGTTATCTGAAGACTGGATTTTTTGCGAGGTCAACTCGATGACTAGATTTATCACCTTGTGAGATCTCTAGACCTCTACAAAACCCGCTTCAACAAATGGCATCGTTGCCGGGGAGCAACAATGTATAGATTGGGATTCATATTTTATTGTGATTATTTGTCTATTTTTGCGGCTTTATTTATTTGCTCCTTTATTTGATATAAATGATTGACTTGTCTAATAACCCTCTCTTGTTGACTTTGTGCAAGGTACCACGGATCGAGGGAGGCACTCTACCCAAGGCACCTGTGCATCCACGTGAAGGTGGTGTGAGGTTTCTGATCGAGCATCAAAGGAGGTAGGAGAACTTAAGAAGACAGTCTGATTTTGAGCATTTTTGTATTTATTTAGTTATGTAATTTTAAGTGAGAGAGAGAGACCATTATTTATTGTAATAATACAAGTACTCTGAACTTTAGATTCTCGGGCCCCATTTTTAAGTGTTTGTTCACTTTGGGGCTCATCGCGATTTTGTCGGTTTTCATCACCTATTTTATTTTGTTTCTTGGTTTTGTTTTCCTTATTTTGTGTGACCGATCCCTTAGCTTTAAGAGTTGCCTGTCGATAGCATTAGGTCCAAACACTTAATATATTTGCATGTGCCTATAGTGACGTTTGGACTTAATCAAATCTAAACAGCTTCTCACTTAGTCTCGGAACCCCTACGCCGCGAGAGTTCTCCATACAACGTTCCAGGACCCATTGTTGTGGGCACCAAGGAGACTCCTAGACCAGACACTTCGGTTCTATTCGAAGTCATTAGCATTGGACCTTTACACTAATAGCAATTTCTGAATCTAGGGCGATTTCATCGGCTTGTATTTACACACATATAGGTTTCAATTCTATTGAGCATCTTTGCATGTAGAGTGTTAGAGGCAAGGTGAGCATTTACGCTTTAGCATTCATCATCGTTTTTGCCCCTTGCATTATTTTTCCGATTGTCCCTCTGATTTTTCCAACCTAGGCGCTTAAAGGAATTGACTCCTCGATAGGCTCGTGCATTTCTCAGTAAAAATCCAAAAAAGTGATAACCAATTAAGACTGCTAATATTACTTGACCCCAGAATACATCAAAAAGAAAGAATTATCTTGGGACGAATAATACCCTCATTGTCTTTGCTTTTAATTGCTTGCGTATACACTAAGGACTAGTGCCCAAATCCATTTCAGCCTCCTAAGTGTTTGTACAACTTTTTGGACTTCTCACCTAACTCTAATACCCTCATTGTCTTTGCTTTTAATTGCTTGCGTATACACTAAGGACTAGTGCCCAAATCCATTTCAGCCTCCTAAGTGTTTGTACAACTTTTTGGACTTCTCACCTAACTCTAAAACAGACAAGATAAAAAGACCGATCTTTCATGGTCTCTACTAAGTTAAGTAGGTGAATTGAGGTTTTTGTATTGCGTGTGTTTGTTTGTGATTGTTTGTGTGAATTCTAGATCGCCTCTGCACATTTGCACCTTTTGATCACTACTCTTGACTTGACCATCATGCCCTCTCGATCATTTTCTCTTATTTCGAATAAGGTCGATTGGAGTTATTTTTATCCAGACATTGTGGATCCCTCGTACACTCCAATCGGTCCACCTCCCTTTTTCCTGGAGGACTTTGCTCCTAACTTTTGTACATATTCGCTTCAGCCACAGATCTAGACCTCGGACTCTTATCCACATCCACCTCCACCTTCATACTTTCCACCTTCACATCCACCCGAGACTGATCTGTTGGAGTCACCTTTCATGATTTCCATGATTGAGACCTTGAACCAAATGATGGAGCAAATGAATTCAAGGATTGATGATCTTACTAGTTTAAATAAGAACCAGAATGTCGCTCCACTATTTGAAGATATGGATTCATTTGAGGATTTCCATGAGAGCTTGCAATCACCCAAAATACATAAATGAGAAAATTTTAAAAATCCAAAAAGATTTTGGCAGACCTTTGGTTGATTCAGATTGTGAGGAGGGTGCCCACTTGCCAGGTCCTTTGACTACACAACCATTCACAGCTTGTCCCATCCTTGACCCCGAGGATGCCGCTATACAGACTGCTCTTAGTATTCCTCGTGTATATGTTGATTTCGACCTCCTCACTTGTTTGGAGGAGGTCCAAAAATTAGAAAAATTATTGACTGAACCAAAAGTGGTGGCCACCATTAATGAGATCATCTGTACCCCACTTCAGCAGGCCATGACTGATTTATCTCTTCCTCTTCCCAAGAAGAGAAAGCGGAAGAGCAGATATGAGAATCATATCTTGACCATGGTCACTGCCCACACCATCACACACCATCCCATTCCTAGGAAAAGGAACACTGCCACACCTTTCATTAGTTGCACCATCTCTGACCACACTTGTGATCACATTCTCCTAGACGATAGTGCTTCGATTAGCATATTACACTTCTTGCTGATACAACCTCTTCACTTAGGGCCTCTAAAGAAGATCAGGATGATAGTACAATTTGCTGATGGATCTATCAAGAGGCCGAAGGGTATCCTTGAAAACATTGTTATTTCAATTCAGGGCACAAGGTACAATGTTGATTTTGTCGTGTTGACCATGGACACTTCCACAGGGGAGCACTCTCCAATAATCCTGGGACGACCATTCCTCGCCTCTGCGAGGGTCATTATTGATTATGGATCAGGAGAGATTCGCTTCCTTCCTGTTGACAAGAGCGAGGTGGTCATCACTACAACTACTACCGATTAGAGAACTGCACTTGATGTGAGTACACCTATCTTGGTTGACCCCGAGGAGCATGACCTTGATGAGACCATTAGAGAATTTTACTGTTTATTGGATTCCACTGAGACCCAAGAATTCCTCTCCAAGGAGGAATACTTGTAAAGAATGGAACTCGGAGTTCCTTCTTGTGGGACTTAGCGATGTGTTGATGACATCCGAGGAATTTACACGATTGATACCATTGAGTGGAGGATAGATATTGATGAGTCCAAGGACAAATTTGATCTTGTTGCTTTTATTCAGGAATTCAAGCCTTCTGATGAACATGATGACCCGATTGAGACTATAGAGGATGAACCTAATTTGACTACTTCCACTGATGAGTTCGTTCCTTTTGGTTTTGACCTAGATGAGACCTCACAGGATGACACTGACTCTACTTCTTCCATTAATGAGTTTGTCCCTTTTCACTTTGATATCACTGAGAAACCCGAGGCCGGACCTAGCCGTACTTCTTCCACTGACCAGTCCGTGTCTCTTCATCCTAGGGCCACTAAGGACCTTCACTATGTCAACCTTGATCGGTTTGTGTCATCTGAGGAGCCCAATGTCGACATGTACCTTGTCAGATCTATCCCTCAGCAGTTCCACAAGAAGGTTCACTTTCAACCTTCTTGATCCTATGTATATTCAATATGTTGTATATATGCTTTTATTCATCTCCGTCCCTCTCTCATTTTGCTCATCCACCCCATTCTCATGTGTGCCTTGCTTAGGACGTACTTTGTCCTAAGTATAGGGGGTGGACAAGCTGAACGTTCATTCGCCGTTCCATTTCATTACTCCTGTTGTTGCTTATGCTTAGGATGCACTTTGTCCTAAGTATAGGGGGAGTGGTGTGTACACCCTATTTTATTTTCTTCCATCTTTAGATTCCTTTTCTTCTTTTCCTTTTCTATTTTCTTATTATATCAGAAAGGTGTCGTCCCTTTTTGATAGTCTTCTATACTTAGGACGTACTTTGTCCTAAGTATGGGGGGTGTGCACCCCGAGTCCTTCTATTCTATGATCCTCTCCATTGTCTCCTCTTCTTTTCTATACTTTGGTATATTTCGCCCTCAGTATAGGGGGAGACAGTCTGAGTACAATATGTTCATTCCCACCCTTGACCCTCTTTGCTTTGTGTACATTCTGTTATACTTAGGATTACTTGATCCTAAGTATGGGGGGATGGTCAACTTCTCATTCGTTCATTCATTTCTTCATTCTTTATTTATCTTTTAGACTTTTCTATACTCAGTACTAGTTATGTCTTCTTTTTTTCTCTCTGATCTATGAGGACATAGCTCAAACTAAGTATAGGAGGGTCCTATATACTCTGTATATACTTTATTACAACTCATACCTTCGTATTTTTACTAATAATTACGGCTAATAATACTATTAAAATTCATTAAAAACCTTAATAAAAAGATGTTGACTATTCCTCAAATTCTTTTTGCATACATTGCAGTAGATGAGACAATGATCCTGCTAAGTTTATTGTATGTCTCCTCCATCACTGGTATAGATGCACCCATGAGAAGTTGGGTGTGTGCTGCATCGTGCTCAAGATCAAGAGACACCAGAAAAACTCCTACCATTATGGCATTCATGTACACCATCTTATGCTATGTAGATGTGGTCACACTTCTGTCACATGCATGAAATTGTGCAGCTTCTTGAACATGACTTGAAGCAAAGAGTAGAAGCCATATAGAGGAAGACCATTCTAATTAATCATTAAAATAGCGTACTATAGCTGCAAAATATTGGTCTCATTCTTCACCTAACCATTGGTGGTGACAAGGATATCCCATATTTCCTTAGAAATGGGTTGACGTAAGATATCATTGGCTATCTAGTGGAGAAAGCACTAGATAACCATATACGCATGCACATCCTGCTTCCATTAAGCATTCATCCCAGTCTTTTCAATAATCATTGGCTATGCCAAAATGTGCTCCTTATTATTGCATTGTACAAACGTCATGAACTGGACGGACCATTACTCATATTTGTTCGCATCCATTTTTAAGATGGGCATCAGGCCCTTGATGACATTAGATGAGGAGAATTCACCCTTGATTTCTAACATGATGATAAAGAAGTCTGGAAAGTACACGAATGGGTATGTAGACCCTTGACGAATATGCGATTCATCATCTCAATATCTTGATCTTAGCGAAATATCTGAGTAAAGTCTCAAATAAATTTATATAAAATCAATAAATTAACAAAAGGACTCTTGTAAATAAAACATACTAATTATTGTATATTAGATTGTACAAAATATATTAACAATAAAAGGCCGCAAAATTAAAGGAGTTTTTCACCTGTAAATAGCCCAAAACTTCATGTATTTTTAATAATTTCATTTCTACTCCTTTTTGGCAAATTATTTCTCCGACTTGTTCATAAAAATGTATATAAAAATAAAAAAATACAAAATAAATTCTACCTCAAATAAATGCTCCTAGATCCCAAAGAGAAAAGGCCGTAAAGTCCAACTTCCCGACCAAATTTCCGCTCCGTACGAACTCCAAATTCATCAAACTCACTTTTAAAGTTAAAGTTAGACAATTAACTATCCAATGGAAGTAGTGTCACTAAAATCGGAGCTCGTTTATAAAATATGGGATTTGAGACCTAGATGTATATTGTATATAATGTAAATACTCATTCTTTCTTCATTTTTATTTATTTTTTTAATTACTAAAAAAATCTAAAAAAATTATGGTTGCATTGTATTTTAATTCTAGTATTTTATTGTATTTTTCTATTGTAAATATCTCTTATTAAAAAGATAAAAAAATATAAATTAGTTCTTTATAATTTATTGTATTTTAGTATCCTACTTCATTTTATTATTTATTTTATTTAATTTCCATTCTCTACAATAACCACCTATTCAACTCCATTATTCTGCCATTTTTTCTTCTAATTCAACTCCACCATCTTAATAACCTCCATTCTAATCCACCTCCATTCTAACCTCCATTTTCTATCTCTTTTTATACATCCTATCCTCCTTAATTTGCACTTGTGATGAATCTGTTATTCATCACTCCAAAAGTCAAAAATAGAGCCTTGTTCCCGAGAAAATAGAGGCATATTTCCTTTTATCTTGCATAAATAACACTCATGCATGCATCCATAATTCATGCATTTTAGTAGCTCATCTGCATTTAAATAAGAAGCCAAAAATCCCCTGTAAAATACCTCTTCATCAAAATAACTTCTTCTCTATAATATATGTATATATTCCTTAATAATATAGGGAAGATTGCTAAAAATCACCCTTGTAAAATAGCCCAAATAGCCTAAGAATCCTTGTACATTAAAACACAAATAAAGCCCTCATACAAACCCCGAATTAGGTCTACTCACTTTTAGAATACTACACATTAAAAGACCTTCAAAATGAGACTGATTTCATTGAAATTGGAGCTTGTATGAGAAACTTGGGTTTTTGGATCATTTTGTATACTACATATGTACATTTATGTATCCTTGTATTTATGTATCATATTTGACCTTATCTCCGTCTTTGGTCAACATGAAACTTGTAGATCTCATTAAGATCTACAACTTTCATGTTTTGAGTTTTTCCAAATTCGGCTTCCTCTTCTCTCTACACGTGTTTCTTTCTCCAGCCATTCACAGCAGGCCACGTGGCGCCCTCTGGTTGCGCCACGCGGCCCGCTGCCCATCGCCTCATCCGCCCGCGCCCTCCGCCGTTGGATCTCGCTTTTGATCCAACGGCCCAGTTCTTTCCACGCCGCTCCTTATCCACGACCGTTTGATCTTCCCCCGCCTTAATCTCAGCCACTCGTTGCCGCCTCTCGTCCCTTGCGCCACGTGTCGACTGAAGAACCCTCCGATCACGCCTCGTCCTCCTGATCTGAGCCACTCAATCCACCCTCTGTCCTTTACCGTCAGATCTCCCTCAATCTCTCATCCTCACCGCTCACTATCGCCTTTGCCAGCCGATCGACACGCGGCTGCTTCATCGACGTTCGATCCACGCTTGCCCTGCATCGTGACCGTTCGCTAGCGCCTCACGCACAGCTCGACACATGGCGCGATCATCGCCCGTCATTCACTTCACCCCGGATCTGATCTTGCCCGCTCGCTCGCGCCCAAATACTCACCGTTGGATCACCAGATCCAACGGTTGATGCATCGTCTTCCACCTCCAGCGCCTCTCTCTCCCACGTTCTTGAGCTTGCGCGAGGGGCCTGCCCCTTTCTATTTTTGGCCGCACACCAGCCACTCTCGCCGACCGCCAACCTCCCCACGACATCCTCCACTCATCCCTCTCCCTCGCCATCTCCCTCAAGCGCCACCATCTCCACCATACTCGCCCCACGACGGCCACTAACCTCATCTCGTCACCAACCCGGTCGTCAACTTCATCCTATAAATACTCGATCACCGACCATCTTCACACCCATCCGCCACCCCAGAGAGGAACCTCGAGCTCGGAGCGTCCGATTGGTGACAGAAATTGAGCAAATCCTTGAGCGAAGATAGTCTTCTTCTCCGGCGAGATCCACGACGCCACCGCCGTGTCGCAGCCGCCCTCCGTGACGCTGCTTGAGCTCGGGACCTTACCGATCCCTCGAGCGACGACCTGGAGCTTCAACTCGAGCTCCAAACCCCAGGTAACCTCCTCCATCTTTGTTTGATCTTCGCTTTGATTTTCCTTTTTATTTCTTCCATTTTATTCGCGTCCCTCAGCCATCTCCTTGCTCCGCTTTCACCTTGTCGAGCTCCGCGGCGGAGCTCTGACCTTCGCGCCGTACTTCACATCCTCTGACACTTCACTTCACCTTCCATCAGCTCCAGCTCCGCCACCTGGGCGGAGCACCATCGCCGTACCACCTACACTTCGCCTTAGGCCTCTCACTCGCACCTCTACACCTCCACTAGCACGCGCACGCTTCGGCTATAGACCAAACACCTGTAGGCACTCACATCCATCATCGGTCGGAACCTCGTCGGAGCTCTTTTTGAGCTTCATCGCCACAGTGCTCCAGCGCCCCTCTTCCACTCCTGAAGTCACCTGAAGCTTCGCCGTACCCTCGCGTGTCTTTCGAGCTACATCAGACTCGCCATCGACAGTCACCGACACCAGGAGGATCGGGCGGAGCCAAGCCTGCCTCGCCGGAGCCCCGCCAACTCCTCCGTAGGTGGCGGAGGACCGCTGAGGACGAAGCACAGCCACCGTTCGATCATATTGATCGAACGGTCCCTAGCGGTCTACGTCGCCACTCAACCGAAGCATCACATCACCATTGGATCGATCAGTGATCCAACGACCCGCAGCGAGCCACACGCCATCAACGATAGCCTTTGGATCGATCTTGATGCAAAGGTTCAGAGCACGCCACGACATCGAGTCCGAGCCTCTTCCCCGACAAATAGGCTCGGACCACTCGAAGCTTCACCGAGCCTCAGTCGAACCTCCAGAAGCCCCCGAGCCTCGCTCCGAGCCTCCGACGCCCTCCGAACCTAGGTCGGCCACGTGAGGAGCACGTGCGACCTGGGCTATTTGCACAGACGCCCCTGAAGCTTATGGAAATTACACAAAGGTCCATGTGAAGCAGACCCCACGTGAGGAGCACGTGTTGCGTGGAGAAATTGCATACAAGTCCTGCATGTTATCGGTAATTGCATTTTAGTCCTTGTCAGCATGTTTAATCTTTGAAGTTTCAATTTCCAGTATTGCATTTACGCCCTTGTGTTTGCACGTGTCCATAGAGTACATTGTTCATCATTTTGAGATTCTAAAAATTGCATGTTGTTGGAAATTTTGTCCTCTGCCTATCAGTACACGTGTATGATTTTTGTAGGCTTATTTGAATTATTAATGAATTAATTGGTTCATTGTTGACATATTTTGCCCAGTGATGCCTTTTGATTTTTAATTAATTATCTGTGCCTTCAAAAATTATCAAAAATTCACAGTAGTTTAAGGACACCATTTCTAACACACCATAAAAATTTCATAGCATTTGCAAGCATATCGAGGCCTAAATAAATTGTTTAGTGATTTTCTTAAATTAATTTTAGTAAATTCATTTCACAGTAAATTTAAGTCCTGTCAATTTTCCTAGGTGCCTTATCATTAGAACCACCTAGGATAATTTTAGTTCTTGGAAAAATTGTGATTTGATATTTATTAAAAATTAAATTCTGAAAATCACTCTGTCTGTCTATTTAATTCATAGTAAATTCATTTTAAATCGAAAAATTCCAAAAAAATTAGTGTAGGTCATTTTCATCATAAATAACTGTCTGGCCAATTTTCATTATTTTTGGACTTTATTTGATACATCAATTAAATTTAACGTTAAATTGGCTAAGATTGGTCTGCACATGTCTGCATAAGAATTAAAAAAAGACCAAAAAAAATACTCCTTGGAAATCAACGCTTGAATAATTGCTTAAATTCATCTAAGGAGATAGATGCCTCCCTGAGATCGACCTTGGACTTCCACCAAGTAAAAAAATATTGCCGCTTAAAATTAACTTCAGATTAATCCATAAGTGGTTTTTGATTAACCTCTCGTATCCGACTGCAACGAATCACATCTATTAATTTGGACATTAATTTGACCGAATTAACATAGGGTGCGGGAGCGATGTCAAAATGGCGCCGTTGCCGGGGAGGCACGGCTTAGGATAATTTTTAGCAAATTTTTGAGTGTTTGATTTTCCTTCCCCGGGTAGTCTGACCCCCGGTTTTTCTTGTGAATATTTTTCTGTCTTGTAAATTTCTGCATTTTTGTGTCGTTCTTGATCTGACCTCAACTTGTTTTTGTGCGAGGGACACCGGAGTCGAAGACGCTTCGAGGAACACGCATTCGAATTTGTTTGAGTGATTTGAGAGAACCTGTAATCTCATTTATTTCCACATTTTGTTTCTCGCATCATTTCCAGCGGTTCTCGTTTGGGATCTCGCGTGTGTAAAGATAGTGAAACTGTGTCCCGTGTGCTGTGTGGGTGAATTGTAACTTAGCTTGCACTAGCGGCTCCTCGAACCACTCTAGGACTTGTTTGTGCTCGTAATCAATAGGACCACACAATACACTTAAAAGACGCACCTAGACCGCAGTACTTAGTCAAATTTAAACTGTTCTTCACGCTAATAGAACTGCCTGTCTAGGAGCGGCTTTTCATCGCTTGCATTTGCATGTAGAGTAAAGTTTTCAATTCTGTATTGCATCCTGCATAAAAAAGCGAAGGGATCACTGTAAGTATTCTCTACTCAGCATAAGCATCATCGATTTCAACTTGCATTGGCTTTTCTCGATTTCCCCCTCTGATTTTGTCACTTAAATTAAAAAGGAAATTGGGACTGTCCGATAGGCGTGCTTTGTGGTGGATTAATTGCAGTGATAACTTAACTTTAATCGGGACTGCTAACAGTATTGACCAAAAAAAAATAAATAAAAAAATCTGAAAATTGTTTGCGGGAGATTAATCCCCGACCTTGTATTCAGGCTGAGTGAGGGTACTTGAGTGTGTGTGAACACCTTAAGGCAGAGCCCAAATCCCCGCCTTCCATATCACGAGCCAACTGATCTTAGCAATTATCACGAGTGGGATATTTTTAAACTCTTTGACAAGTACCAAGTAGCCTCCGCCCTCACAGGTAGATAGGGGAGAACCAGCGGTACTCTGCGACAAGGCATAAAAGCTTTGTCAGCCTCCGCCTCAGTGCAGGTAGATAGGGGCACGTCATTGAGTCCCCACTCCGGATAGGAGCAAAGAAAGGGAGGATCGACGGTATCTTAGGCGACAGGATAGACAGGGAAGACGCATCCGGCTCTAAGCCGACTTTCCTCTAGGCTGCGTAATCCTTGCTATTTTGGCTTGAATATCACACTTAAAAACTGCAAGATAAATTGGACTCAACTTTGAGCCCTTCACTGTGTTGAGTGTGAACCCAGGGTCTTGGATTGTTCTTGTTGCTTGCTTCAGGTAGGAGTAAAATCCTATCTTCTTCCCTCATCAAGATGAGTGATTGGGGAGATCTCGACGCACTATTCACTGATCTCTCTATGAATCCCCCAAGTAACTCGTCTTCCGCGGTCCGAGCGCACCTTGGACCACCCAGGATTCATGACCCTCTTGAGTCCTGGTTTCCTCATGCTCAGGGTGGTTACTCTCAAACCAACCCTTTTATCTCCTCCGAGATTACCGAGGAAGATCATTGCCTCGGTAATCCCTTCCTTGATTTGCCCTCTAACACCGGTCTTATTTTCCAATTCCCAGAACTAGAGGACAAGATGCCGCCAAAAGTTCCACCAGATGAGGAACAAATTAAACAGATTCTTGCCCGCCTCGCTGATGCCGAACAGAGGAATGCAGATCTCACTGCACGGATGGGACAAATCATAGCAGCAGAAGGAATCGACCGACCAATGGTCGATACCTATAACCCGGCGGAGAACGAGATTCAGAACTGGTTGGCACCCGCAGTTCCCGCCCAGGCATTTGAGTTGAAGCCCCACTTTCTTAGTCTGCTTCCGAAGTTCAACGGAAATCTTAATGAAGAACCATACACTTTCCTCCGTGACTTCGAGTTGGTGTGCAACAATCTTAGCCATCCCAATGTTGGCCAAGATTATATTCGGCTGAAGGCCACCCCTTTTGCCTTAGGTGATAAGGCTGCTCATTGGCTGAAAAATTTAGGGGTGGTATGTACCACTTGGATGCAGTTCAAGGACCTTTTCTTGAAGAAGTTCTACCCTCTCAGTAGAACTAATCAGATGAGAACAAAGATCGCCAGCTTCGCTCAAGGAGCCTGCGAACCGTTCCATGAGGCTTGGGACAGGTTCAATGACTTAGTACAGAAATGCCCCTGCCACGGCATTTCAAAGGCGATCTTAGTCCAGACCTTGATCTGTGGTTTAACCCCAGAAATGCAGGGGTTAGTTAGTGCCGCCTGTGGAGGAAGCTATCTGAACAAAAATGAGCATGCTGCATGGAAGATCCTAGAGCAGATGGCAGAAACCGGCAGGTCACAGGCCACAAGGGCCTATCAGTTGTCTCCCTCAATCTTATCCAATGAGACAACTAGAAGGACTGTTGCAGATCTGACTGAGGACCTCATCCCCAGCATGGGGATGATCGCCGACAAGCTTACCATGGTCGAGCAGATCCACAAGAGAGTCGCGGAGATGGAGTCTCTTTCAAGCCTTCCCAAGAAAGTGGAGGAACTCTCTGAAAAGGTAGCTAAGATTAAGCTACCCACCCCTTCTGCACCACCTGTACCTGTACACCGAGTCCATCTTGTACAGGAACAGGCACCGGGGTCTCAGAGTAGCTGGGATCAAACTTATACCCAGCCGAACCATCATGCATCCCCACCAGTGGAAACAGAATATGAGGAGCCTCCGCCTGTATACGAGATTAACGGGCTTTGGTATAGCCGGGACCCGCTAGTCCGGCAAATCGAGATGGGGAAGGATCAGGCGCACCACCCCGCACCGGTCTACCAAGAGACCAGGCCCGTCACAGTCCCGCGATACCAGTCCCGGCCAGATCATGGATACCAGCCGCAGCAGCGCACCTACCAGCAGGGGCCAGCACCGTCTCACCAGCAGCAGTATCGGCATGGCCAGCAGGGCCAATATAGGACGGCATCAACACCGCAGCAAGCCCAGCCCACCGAATTGGAGTCACTCACCTTGGCAATCCAGACCCTGTCTGATAGGGTCCAACAGATACAAAATGATTACTTGGATATGAGAACCGACATCAATCGGGTTTCTCGTGCCCAAGACCAACAAATGGCGCCAAGGACCCCAATTCCCGCACAGGTTCAGGCCAATCCGAACAGCATGCACCAGGGCCAGAACCGACCTCGGGATCAGGTATATTATTCAGATAATTATCTATCTGAACATGAGATCCTTTCGTACGATAATGTTAATCATATGTCCCTCAGGAGCGGAAGGATCGTGACCATACCTGATCGGGCACAGGCACAAAAGGAAGGAACCTCCGAGAATCTACCTGAAGAGAATTCGGAGGAAGAAGAGGAGGAGCATCCCCACCACCATTCCCAACAGAAGAAGAGGACATCTGAGTCCTCGAAGCAGCATTCCCGCATCCACTTTGAGTTAGACGATACCGATGAGCCCGCACCTCCATCTGAGGAGGACCATCCAGAAGAAGCACCACCGGTTTCGCCCAAGCATTTTCCTGTTTGTCAGAGTCCGAGTCAGAGTCTGTGTAAAAGTCCGAGTCAGAGTCTTGTTCAGAACTCAGTTCCAGCAGCTAATGAAAATCTTTCAGTTCCAGAACCTGAGTTAATAATCCCTTTCCCCCAAGCCCTTAAGGGTGGAAAGAAGAAAATCCAAAAAATCCAAAAAGATGACCCTGAGATGGCTGAATTTTGTAATAAACACATCAAGGTCACAATCCCTTTTGACAAGTTCGTGGAAATAACCCCTGCATTCCAAAAATACCTTAAGGTGAGATGCACACCTACTAGGGTTAGCAGGAAGACCAAAAGCCGTGTTGAGAAACACGTTCTATCAGTAGCCACGACTTGTGCAATAAAGAACTCGTTTCCTCGGAAACGAAGAGACATGGGTGCACACTATGTAGTGAGTCATGTTGATGACATTGCGTTTGCACGCACTCTCCTGGACAATGGTTCCTCAATTAACTTAATGCCCACGGCCCTCTATGAGCGGCTTAATCTCGGACCTCTTAGGAAATCTAGAGCTATTCTGCAGTTTGCTGACAAATCCACTAAGAGGTCCCAAGGAGAGTTAAGGAACATTGTGATCAGAGTCGAGGGGCAAGAATACATGGTGGACTTTACTGTCCTGGATATGGAAACCCCTCGTAATTGGAGAGATTCCCAGATCATTTTAGGTAGACCCTTCCTCAGAACTGCGGGGGCCTTATTTGATTATAAAACTGGGAAGATTCAGTTCCAAACTCCCGGCAGAGATGAGGAATTGGAGATGAAGCAGACGAGATGGCAGAGACCGGACTCCGAATCCAGCACCGAGTACTCTTCTACCGAGACAGACTGTGAATATGTAGACGTAGTTGGGCCATGGAGACAGAACCCAGCCAGCATTAATGTGTCCATCTCCTCTGAAGATGATCCAGTGCATGAGTCAGTCTGCGAGATTCTGAGGAACGAGTACAGCTCTGAACCTGCATCGCCCTACATCTTCGATGACGTAGAGGCCCAATGGGGCCTGTCAGTCCTTACATCCTTAGGACAATCGGAAGATGAGGATGACGAGTCGGACGAGGCGTTTGCCGATTGTATGGAAAATTTTGACGATCCGACTCCAGAGCCGCGTTTGGTGGCAGCTATTACAGAAAATGATCCAGCCACTTCCAACACCGAACCAGATCAGATTGAGCTAGACTTCTTAGATGACCACACTATACCTGAGCTCAAACCTCTTCCCACAACACTGAAATATGCCTTCCTTGCGGGCCAAGACAAGAAATTTCCGGTCATTATCAGTTCGCAATTGACCGAGGAGCAGGAATCTCGCTTGCTAGAGATCCTGGAGAAAAACCGCAAGGCAATAGGCTGGAGCATTTCCGATCTCCATGGGATAAATCCCGCTCTGTGTTCGCACCATATTTACTTGGATAATGAAGCCAAACCCTCTCGTGAATTCCAACGCCGGTTGAATCCAAATTTACGAGAAGTGGTGAAAAAAGAGATAGAAAAATGGTGCGACGCGGGTTTTATTTACCCAATCTCCGACTCTAAGTGGGTGGCCCCAATCCATGTTGTCCCGAAAAAGTCGGGAATTCAGACGACCACCAATGAGGACGGAGAGGAGATCGTGACGAGAATACCCACGTCATGGCGCGTCTGTGTGGATTACAGACGCTTAAATGCCGCGACGAAGAAGGATCATTTCCCTCTACCATTCATTGATCAGATCTTAGAAAGATTAGTGGGAAAAGAATTCTTCTGCGTCCTTGATGGGTTCTCGGGCTACAATCAAGTAGCCATAGCTCCAGAGGACCAGGAAAAGACCACGTTCACATGCCCCTTTGGTACCTATGCTTTCAGGCGCATGCCCTTTGGGCTATGCAATGCTCCAGGTACTTTTCAAAGGTGCATGATTGCTGTATTCGCCGAAATGGTCGGCGAATTCCTGGAAGTCTTCATGGATGACTTCTCGGTCCACGGCGACTCTTTTGATTCCTGCCTTAGGAATCTGGACCGAGTCCTCAAAAGATGTTGTGAAGTCAATCTGGTGCTCTCCTGGGAGAAAAGTCACTTCATGGTGACGGAGGGCATAGTGTTGGGGCATGTCATCTCCAAGAGAGGAATGGAGGTTGACCCTGCCAAGGTGGACGTGATCAGACGACTCCAGCCACCAACCAACGTAAAACAGTTGCGGTCGTTCCTCGGGCATGTCGGATTTTATCGAAGATTTATCAAGGATTTTTCTAAGATTGCCCGACCGCTAACTGAGCTTTTAGGCAAAGACACGGAGTTTATTGTAGATCACAAATGTCTTGAGGCCTTTAAGCTTTTACAAGGAATGATCATGGATGCACCCATTTTACAAGCCCCAGATTGGTCTCTACCTTTTGAGATCATGACGGATGCCTCAGATTATGCTGTTGGGGCTGTATTGGGACAAAGAAGAGATGGCGTCCCATTTGCAATTCACTACGCAAGCAAAGTGCTTGATTCTGCTCAGCGTAACTATACAGTTACCGAAAAGGAAATGCTTGCGGTAGTGTTTGCCTTGGACAAATTCAGATCCCACTTAATCGTATCCAAGGTAACCGTGTTCACAGACCATACGGCACTACGATACCTGATGGAGAAGAAGGACGCGAAGGCGCGTCTTCTTTGTTGGATTTTACTTATCCAGGAGTTTGATTTGGATATCCGTGATAAACCTGGTAAGAAGAACGTAGTGGCCGATCATCTTTCTCGTCTCGAAGATCTTAATACTTCCGAGGTTTCACCAATTCGAGACTCCTTCCCTGACGAGTCGATTTTTGTTATCGACTCACTCCCGTGGTACGCCAATATCGTGAATTATCTTGTCTCCAAGAAAGTTCCCGAAGATTGGCCCAAGAGCCAAATCGACCGACTAAAGTCGGACGCTAGACACTACCATTGGGAGGATCCGATCCTTTTCTTTGAAGGACCGGATTGTGTCTGGAGACGTTGTATTCCTCAGGAGGAATACCAGAGTGTCCTTTCTTTATGCCATAGCTTAGAGGCAGGAGGACACCACTCCGGGAAGAGGACCGCATGGAAGGTACTTCAGTGTGGCTTCTACTGGCCGACTCTGTTTCGCGATGCCACCGCCTTCGCGAAGTCGTGCCCAGTTTGCCAGAGAATGGGAGGAACCGTTGGTTCCAAAGATGAGATGCCAATGCAGCCGGTCATCATTTGTGATGTCTTTGACGCCTGGGGCATCGATTTCATGGGCCCATTCCCTGTCAGCCACGGGTTTGAATACATCCTTCTTGCGGTAGACTACCTATCCAGATGGGTGGAGGCTATCCCGACCCGAGCCGCAGACAGCAGGACTGTCTGTAAATTCATCAGAGAGAACATAATCTCTAGGTTCGGGATCCCCAAAATGATGATATCAGACGGGGGTAGCCATTTTGTGAATCGGGAGGTGAAGAAACTCCTGAAGGACTACGGCATCGAACACCGTGTCGCGAGTCCTTACCACCCACAAACCAATGGTATGGCTGAGGTGTCGAATAGGGAGGTGAAAACCATATTGCAAAAGCTTGTCCGCCCGGACAGGAAGGACTGGTCTCAGATCTTGGATCAAGTCCTCTGGGCGTATAGGACGGCTTACAAGACACCGTTAGGCACCTCCCCATTCCGAATGGTATTCGGAAAGCCGTGCCATTTGCCCGCAGAGTTAGTTCACAAATCAGAATGGGCAATAAAGAAGGTCAACTGGAACACACACCTGGGTCAGAAACAGAGAGACATGGATCTGAATGAGCTTGTGGAAGTCAGAAACCGAGCATACGACAACAGTTTGGTATACAAGGACAAGGTGAAGCGTTGGCATGATAGATATATCAGACGAAAGACCTTTGTTCCTGGACAGAAGGTATGGTTGTTCAATGCTAGGCTGAAGATTTTCCAAGGCAAGTTGAAGTCTAAGTGGACGGGACCATTTGTCGTCCGTACGGTGCATGATAGTGGATGTGTCGAGATCTCAGATCTCGCAGATGACGCACCGACATTCCTAGTGAATGGGCAACTGTTGAAACACTTCGTCGAATCTAATGAGCAGTTAGTCCATGTCGAGGAGATTGTATTCATGCGCGAGACAGATACAGCAGATTCACATCAAGCCGCGTATGAGACCTTGCAGCAGTGAACTCCAGCCATCCGCAGCATCTCGAAAGATTCAGACCGATTCATCTGTATATATCATCATTCTTGTACAACCTACCCTTTCTCCCGCGATTTTAGTAACCCATCCCCGCCTCATCAGATCACTATCTTAGACTATACTTAGGATAACCAGATCCTAAGTATAGGGGGAAGGGTCACCTAAGTCGGTTCACTGTACATTCTCCAGATCACATTGGTCCTCATACTCATTTCCTACCTATACTTAGGCTGACCTTCGCCTAGGTATAGGGGGGACCGATGCCCGCATTGTATACTCATTCATTTCTCTTCTTCCCCGCATCCGCCCCATTTTTGATCTTCTTCTCTACTTAGGCTTCCATAGCCTAAGTATAGGGGGGGCGAGATGATTTCTATACCTTTTTGGCTCTCCTACGCTTAGCACGAGCTATGTCTTTTCCTCGCTCTTAGTGCTCTGAGGACATAGCACACGCTAAGTATAGGGGGGCGTGTATATATTACATATATACTTTACCCATAGCTCGTACTTTCACGTATTTTTGTATATATATTACAATAATTACGGGTGGGTAAAAATCGAAAAAAAAATTTAATAAATAGGCTTCTTATTTACTCTTGCATATCATCTCTGCATAGAAAAATAAAAAGAGTCTTGCATTTTCATAGCATGACATCTCATCTCATTTGCATAAATTGCTTATGCAAAGTGAAAAGCTAGTGGGTTCTGGACCAAGTTGTGAGCAGATATTAAGGATGAAAATGACTTGACCTTAATCCACCTAATTTCAGAGGAACCTTATAGGAACTTGAGTTAAGATTTTTCAGGTCAGGTGACTTAATTCTTTAAGTCTCCAAGTCTATGTTCATATGTCATCTTGACAAGCCTGAATAGAGCACTTAACAACACACACATGACTCTTGGAGACAATGGCTTAACATGCACCAGCACTTTACACATGGCTCTCTACGGATGAGGTGATAAGGAGACAGTTTCCTTTAGCTTGGGGTAGCATATGAGGGTAGTACTTCTAGGCGGAACCTCTCTTCTTCTTCTAGTGAAGGAAGTGCGTCTCAACTTGGACTAGTGGTGATGAAGGCTAAAGACAGAAGCAGTGGGTTGCAATAAAGCTTCAAAAGAGGGATAGTCTACTGGCTCAAGAGGAAATTTCTTATATCTATGCTGCATCATGTATGTACAAAGGCATGTTTGTTGAAAAAAAAATGCCAAAAAGAACTCCAAAAAAGTGGTGGGTCGGATTGAAAATTTAATAACCCCACCGGAGTATATGTAGTCAAGAAAAGCAAAAGCTTATGGTCACCATGTTACTTGCAGCGGGAGACTTAGCTACACTGGCTGAGCTTCCAAAAGTCTATACTTCTTCCTCCTCTTCTTGAGTCGGTTGAACTTGAACTTAGAAGGGAATACCCCGCTTCTCGAGGAAAGAGTTGCTAGACCGAGGCATTAGAGTTACCAGGTTGGGGGAGATTGTTTCTTTGTTACTTCTGAGGTGGGGAGTCATTTATCACTTACACTGCATGAAAGGATTCATGGTCATTAGGGTTTGTGTATGTAGACTTGTTCTGATTAGGCGAGTTGAGGAGTCTTGAATAGAAGACTTGTGGAACTTGAAGTCTGTTAAGTCTTAAACTCAGATCCCGATAAGGTTCCGACACATGATTAATCCAAAGGTCAAGTCTAGCTCTATATTTAACTTTTGTTCATGACCTTGGTATGGAACCCAATTTCATTTCACTCTTGCATTTCATTTAGTTGCTCGGGGACGAGCAAGGTTTAAGTATAGGGGGTTGATGAATCTGTTATTCATCACTCCAAAAGTCAAAAATAGAGCCTTGTTCCCGAGAAAATAGAGGCATATTTCCTTTTATCTTGCATAAATAACACTCATGCATGCATCCATAATTCATGCATTTTAGCAGCTCATCTGCATTTAAATAAGAAGCCAAAAATCCCCTGTAAAATACCTCTTCATCAAAATAACTTCTTCTCTATAATATATGTATATATTCCTTAATAATATAGGGAAGATTGCTAAAAATCACCCTTGTAAAATAGCCCAAATAGCCTAAGAATCCTTGTACATTAAAACACAAATAAAGCCCTCATACAAACCCCGAATTAGGTCTACTCACTTTTAGAATACTACACATTAAAAGACCTTCAAAATGAGACTGATTTCATTGAAATTGGAGCTTGTATGAGAAACTTGGGTTTTTGGATCATTTTGTATACTACATATGTACATTTATGTATCCTTGTATTTATGTATCATATTTGACCTTATCTCCGTCTTTGGTCAACATGAAACTTGTAGATCTCATTAAGATCTACAACTTTCATGTTTTGAGTTTTTCCAAATTCGGCTTCCTCTTCTCTCTACACGTGTTTCTTTCTCCAGCCATTCACAGCAGGCCACGTGGCGCCCTCTGGTTGCGCCACGCGGCCCGCTGCCCATCGCCTCATCCGCCCGCGCCCTCCGCCGTTGGATCTCGCTTTTGATCCAACGGCCCAGTTCTTTCCACGCCGCTCCTTTTCCACGACCGTTTGATCTTCCCCCGCCTTAATCTCAGCCACTCGTTGCCGCCTCTCGTCCCTTGCGCCACGTGTCGACTGAAGAACCCTCCGATCACGCCTCGTCCTCCTGATCTGAGCCACTCAATCCACCCTCTGTCCTTTACCGTCAGATCTCCCTCAATCTCTCATCCTCACCGCTCACTATCGCCTTTGCCAGCCGATCGACACGCGGCTGCTTCATCGACGTTCGATCCACGCTTGCCCTGCATCGTGACCGTTCGCTAGCGCCTCACGCACAGCTCGACACATGGCGCGATCATCGCCCGTCATTCACTTCGCCCCGGATCTGATCTTGCCCGCTCGCTCGCGCCCAAATACTCACCGTTGGATCACCAGATCCAACGGTTGATGCATCGTCTTCCACCTCCAGCGCCTCTCTCTCCCACGTTCTTGAGCTTGCGCGAGGGGCCTGCCCCTTTCTATTTTTGGCCGCACACCAGCCACTCTCGCCGACCGCCAACCTCCCCACGACATCCTCCACTCATCCCTCTCCCTCGCCATCTCCCTCAAGCGCCACCATCTCCACCATACTCGCCCCACGACGGCCACTAACCTCATCTCGTCACCAGCCCGGTCGTCAACTTCATCCTATAAATACTCGATCACCGACCATCTTCACACCCATCCGCCACCCCAGAGAGGAACCTCGAGCTCGGAGCGTCCGATTGGTGACAGAAATTGAGCAAATCCTTGAGCGAAGACAGTCTTCTTCTCCGGCGAGATCCACGGCGCCACCGCCATGTCGCAGCCGCCCTCCGTGACGCTGCTTGAGCTCGGGACCTTACCGATCCCTCGAGCGACGACCTGGAGCTTCAACTCGAGCTCCAAACCCCAGGTAACCTCCTCCATCTTTGTTTGATCTTCGCTTTGATTTTCCTTTTTATTTCTTCCATTTTATTCGCGTCCCTCAGCCATCTCCTTGCTCCGCTTTCACCTTGTCGAGCTCCGCGGCGGAGCTCTGACCTTCGCGCCGTACTTCACATCCTCTGACACTTCACTTCACCTTCCATCAGCTCCAGCTCCGCCACCTGGGCGGAGCACCATCGCCGTACCACCTACACTTCGCCTTAGGCCTCTCACTCGCACCTCCACACCTCCACTAGCACGCGCACGCTTCGGCTATAGACCAAACACCTGTAGGCACTCACATCCATCATCGGTCGGAACCTCGTCGGAGCTCTTTTTGAGCTTCATCGCCACAGTGCTCCAGCGCCCCTCTTCCACTCCTGAAGTCACCTGAAGCTTCGCCGTACCCTCGCGTGTCTTTCGAGCTACATCAGACTCGCCATCGACAGTCACCGACACCAGGAGGATCGGGCGGAGCCAAGCCTGCCTCGCCGGAGCCCCGCCAACTTCTCCGCAGGTGGCGGAGGACCGCTGAGGACGAAGCACAGCCACCGTTCGATCATATTGATCGAACGGTCCCTAGCTGTCCACGTCGCCACTCAACCGAAGCATCACATCACCATTGGATCGATCAGTGATCCAACGACCCGCAGCGAGCCACGCGCCATCAACGATAGCCTTTGGATCGATCTTGATCCAAAGGTTCAGAGCACGCCACGACATCGAGTCCGAGCCTCTTCCTCGACAAATAGGCTCGGACCACTCGAAGCTTCACCGAGCCTCAGTCGAACCTCCAGAAGCCCCCGAGCCTCGCTCCGAGCCTCCGACGCCCTCCGAACCTAGGTCGGCCACGTGAGGAGCACGTGCGACCTGGGCTATTTGCACAGACGCCCCTGAAGCTTATGGAAATTACACAAAGGTCCATGTGAAGCAGACCCCACGTGAGGAGCACGTGTTGCGTGGAGAAATTGCATACAAGTCCTGCATGTTATCGGTAATTGCATTTTAGTCCTTGTCAGCATGTTTAATCTTTGAAGTTTCAATTTCCAGTATTGCATTTACGCCCTTGTGTTTGCACGTGTCCATAGAGTACATTGTTCATCATTTTGAGATTCTAAAAATTGCATGTTGTTGGAAATTTTGTCCTCTGCCTATCAGTACACGTGTATGATTTTTGTAGGCTTATTTGAATTATTAATGAATTAATTGGTTCATTGTTGACATATTTTGCCCAGTGATGCCTTTTGATTTTTAATTAATTATCTGTGCCTTCAAAAATTATCAAAAATTCACAGTAGTTTAAGGACACCATTTCTAACACACCATAAAAATTTCATAGCATTTGCAAGCATATCGAGGCCTAAATAAATTGTTTAGTGATTTTCTTAAATTAATTTTAGTAAATTCATTTCACAGTAAATTTAAGTCCTGTCAATTTTCCTAGGTGCCTTATCATTAGAACCACCTAGGATAATTTTAGTTCTTGGAAAAATTGTGATTTGATATTTATTAAAAATTAAATTCTGAAAATCACTCTGTCTGTCTATTTAATTCATAGTAAATTCATTTTAAATCGAAAAATTCCAAAAAAATTAGTGTAGGTCATTTTCATCATAAATAACTGTCTGGCCAATTTTCATTATTTTTGGACTTTATTTGATACATCAATTAAATTTAACGTTAAATTGGCTAAGATTGGTCTGCACATGTCTGCATAAGAATTAAAAAAAGACCAAAAAAAATACTCCTTGGAAATCAACGCTTGAATAATTGCTTAAATTCATCTAAGGAGATAGATGCCTCCCTGAGATCGACCTTGGACTTCCACCAAGTAAAAAAATATTGCCGCTTAAAATTAACTTCAGATTAATCCATAAGTGGTTTTTGATTAACCTCTCGTATCCGACTGCAACGAATCACATCTATTAATTTGGACATTAATTTGACCGAATTAACATAGGGTGCGGGAGCGATGTCAACTTGATCCATCTTTATGTGACGAGAGCCTAGTTCCCATAGTTGAATCAGTGACAACGACGCAACCGCGGTCGAGCGACGACAACCCTCTCTCCGGTGAGATCTGTTGACTTCTTGGTCAACATCGCAGCCGCATCCGCACGCTGCTCGAGCTCATCGTTCGCCGACGACTCGAGTTAGGACCGTGCTTCTCGTGAGTACACCTCATAGGCAATCTTTTCCGTTTTAGGTAATTCATCTTATATTTGCATTTTTATTTTATCTTCGCATTTGCTCTTATCACATCACATCTACCAACACACATTCATTTGTTCTACTTTTATCTTCTTCATATCATCACCACCCCCACTCCATCATATTTGCAATTATTTTCTTTCCTATTTAAGAAAACTAAAAAGAAAAGGTAAAATTTAAAAATATACAAAACACATAAGTAAAAAATTCAAAAAAAATAATGCAACTGGCCACCACCACCCGCACTAGCCGCGCTGCAGCGGCTCCGCCGCCCTGCGTGCGCCACCACTGGGTTCTCTGCGTGCAGCTGCAGCCCCGCGGGCGGTGCCGCTTCCCTCCGAGCACACCGGCCTGCCCCCCCCCTCCAGCCCATGTGCAACGCTGCACCTACGGCTGCCTTCAGCTGCACGGGCCGTCAGCGCCACCGTCGCCCTCCGCGGCTTCGACCTCCTCTGCACCCACGCGCAGCCGTCCCCGGCCTCCGCCCACGCTCATGGTCGTCCGCCAGTACCGCCGCGCCACCGCCGCCCAACTGCCCAGCTGCCTCCTCTGCGCCCTAGCGATTGTTGAAGAAGGTTATTTTTTATTTTGTTATTATGAAAATTGCATGTTTGTTCCTTTTTATTTTTGTAATTACAAACAAGTCTCTGTACATATTTGTGTTATTTAATTTATTTTCTGAATTGCACAAACGACCCTGTATTTGCATACCAATTTGGACCTCATTTTAGCATCCTTTTATTTAATGAAAATTGGTATTATGTTGAGAAATTAAATCTTTACTCGTTGGATATTTATTTGTATTTTTATGAGTCATGATGAATTAATTAAAATTGTTCAAGTGAAATTCTGTATACTTTACCCATTCTAAGCTCTTAAATTCATATCTCACTCATAGTTGCTCGAAAAATTTCAAAAAAAAAGTAAGAATGATGCCCTGAAGTATGCTTTAATTAATGTCCAAATTTCATCTTAATTGGAGTTGTCTTGTTCCTTAAATAAATTATGGAGTGATTTTAGTAAATGATTTTTAATTAAATCCATACTCATAGTTTTGTGAAATTTCAACTCTTTTGGATTGTTCATCTAAATAGCTTCTTGAGATAATCTGCACTCTAGCTAATTTGATAATGTGGATTTATTAGAAATTAATTACTTGAAGTCACTCTATTTTCATTAAAAAATTCCATAAAAAATCATATT
This sequence comes from Ottelia alismoides, assembly GCA_037367405.1. Classification (NCBI taxonomy): domain Eukaryota; kingdom Viridiplantae; phylum Streptophyta; class Magnoliopsida; order Alismatales; family Hydrocharitaceae; genus Ottelia; species Ottelia alismoides. Next base: position 138,722 of record JAZKJV010005768.1, read on the forward strand.
TTGTCCGAAAAATAAAAAAAATTATAGCATCCTTGCATCTTGTTTTAATTCCAGTAAATTTTTCATAATTTTTACATTCTGTTTGTGTGAAAAATTGTGGAAAATCCCATAAAAAGTGTACATTTTTCATTGTTGCTTTTTAATTACTAAAATTCCAAAAAAAATGTGTTTTGCACTCACCTCTGGATCATTATATAAAAAATACAATTTAGCTAAATCTGATCAATTTCATATTAAAATTTGGCATAGTTGTGTGCTTTCCTAGTAGATTAATACATCTGCATCTTGTATTTTGCATTCGTTTTGCATAAAAAAATATGCGTTGAAAATCTAGACCTAAGTTTTCGAATTAACTCGACGTTGTTCTTTTGCCTCCCTGTGTTCAACCCCGGACTTGCTCAGGATATAAATTAAAGCCGAGACACTCTTCACGGAGATCTTCTCTCGGTTCTGATTGATTCGCTAAGTACACATACTACAATAAACGCAAATTAGATCACGTATTAAGCGATCGATCAGTAAAGGTGTCTACGCAATAATATGAGAATCAATTGTATGTGCAGACTCATGCTGCAACCATTCCCATCAACTTTACTAGTGCCCGAGGATGGATGGGGTGTTTTGATGGTCTAAAATCACCGTAAAAACTTCAAAATTAGATCATTAGAGTGTCATGGATCATATTTAATGGCAAGTAATTGCTTCTTATTGTGTGTAAGGCTGCTCAAGACAACAAAAGGGGTTGTGTGATGGTCACCAGTACCACTAAAGCGGTCAGCCGTCAGTGGAGGCCCGTCATATTAGAGTTGGTGATGAGAGACGACATCGCACTTGTGCACGGTGAGAATGCCATAGTATTGTTGCATATGGTGCGAGGAAGCCATGGTAGCACTGAGAACATCGTGTGGAGGCACCTTGGGGCATTAGAGTACCTGACAACGCAACTTTGAGGGTCTAGAAGCAGGTGCCGACGCAGATGTGGGGGAAGAGAGAAGGTGTCGATGGGTGGGGACAAATCTAGGGTAACCGAACTATGATCTAAGACCGTCACTCTGATACCATGTGGAAAGAAAATAATTACTTGTTTATTCATGAGGTCTTAAGGCTCTTTTACATATTGAGGAGAAACCGTTGACGGCAAATTACATAATAAAGATAAAAAATATAAAAGATATGGAAAGATGATATATCTCTCAACAAAGCTTAATTGAACTTCTAACCTGTCCATCAAGACTATCAGATTTTATCGGTCTTAGAATTACCAAAATCCATCCATTCTAGATGGACATGTTAAGAATTTCTATTTTTATGAATTTTTAAACACATATTCCACTCATTATTCTAAATAAATCCACTAATGCTTCATTAAAAAAAGAGGTGAAGGTATGTTCTCATCTGCTCTCATGGAGCATATGCTCATTTAACCCTAACATCGAAGATAGTTTATGATGCATATGTTGGCAATAATGAACAGACCCCTCGTTGTGGGTGGATTCACAATAGTCGTTGATGTGGCGATCAGGGCGTATTGAGTTGTTGGAGTTACATATTGGAAGCTATCAAGTCTTGTACCATGAGGATAATCAAGAGGTATGTGTGATGTTTTTTAAGTGTTCTTGTTCGGTTGGTTCGAAAGGTAAGGAAGGGATATAGATAGAGAAATCACGAATGATATAATCATAATGTGAATATTTATCTTGAGGTGACTTGTCCTACGATAGAATCATTTTATCGCAGGATAAATAGATGTCATCTCGCATCCAATCAAGGCACCAAATTTAGATCGCTTCAACATTTCCATCTTAAGAGTGGTCAATTTCTAAAGTTGGTTTTGGACGTTAAAATAGGCATTGAGCTATTAAAGATGAACTGCAATCTACCAAATCAAAGAATCATAAACCAAGATCCATGAAGGATCATCAATCACAAAGTTGAGATCAATCTTTACGCACCACGACTTGAAGATCTTAAAGCCATTTGAATGAATAGAGGAGCTTAAGAGTGATGGGAATAGATTTCTCGTATATATCAAATCACAAAAAAACACAAAGTTGATAAACGGATCTTGCACGATATATCAAATCTAAGACTGTAATAACCGGAGATAAAATCCAAATAGAGGAAAATGAATCTCTCATAGAAATTTTGAGATGGAAAACCTTCAATGTAAGGGTAAACAATCACAAAATAGATCTTATCCTAGAACCTAATACTATAGTAAAAAAGGTGTATCATGCGACGATCTTAAATAAGGTACCCCTCTTGATACTGACAAAATTATCGAAAACAACAAAGCAAACTTATCATCGAGATTGTCAATGAGATGAGGTCTTAAGTTGTATTCGATCACCTATTTATGTACTGAAGAGCAATGAGCAATTGTTTCTCTTCTTTCCCTCTTTCTCTGTTGAGTTAGATGCTTTAGATGAAGGACCAAGGGTCCTATATATAGTTGTAATTATGCATGTATATGGAGGGTAGACCTGGACAAAGTGTGGGTTGGGTCGGGCTATGGACCAGACCAAGGTTCTAAAATCCTCTGTCCAAGGCTCGGGTTGGCCCACAGGCCATACTTCAATTCCCAAGCCCGGCCAAGGCCTGGGCCAAGACCAGGCCGACTCATGGGCGGAATGTAAAGTATTTCATTATTATTTTTTAATCTAATTTATAGAGATAGTTAGAATTTTTTAGGACCATCTAATCTTTTTAAATCTAGGTAACCATAATATGTGTTACTTGGCATGTAAAGTATAAAATACGATGTAATATTGATAATAAAACAAAAACTTGAAATGTATTATATTAAATGTATCTAAAATGTAATGCTTAAACCCATATTTTTATTTGTGTGGGTCAGGTCGGGCCGGATTTCATGGCACATGTCCACGACCGCTCAGTTAACGAACGGGCCAAAGAGTTGGCCTCGTCAGGGCGACCCATTTGTGAAATCTCTTGATCCAAGTCCGACTCATGAACGGGCTACACGGACAGTCCACTAACTCATTTGCTAGGTTTAATGGAGGGCATGAATTCATATGGCAAATTCTCAATTCCTTTAAATTAAGATTTCAAATATAAATATGAATGATTAAAGCCATATGAAGGGTTGAATGCCCACATGGTGAAGACCCTAACATTGATATATTTTGACTTAGTATGAAAAGTAGAGTTTTCGTCAACATAAATTACGTTACAACAACCATAAAATGATTTACTTGTCATGAACAAAATTAAGTTCCAGCATTAGTTCTTCATCTATAATTCTTCACTAGTTTCCTTATCAACAATAAATTGTGCATATAAAATAGACAATTAGACCCCCTTCTGCAACCTTAATTGCAATGAGAAAACACCAGCTAATATTCAGACGTAGATCATCTATTGTCAATAGCACATGCCATATCGGAATCTGTGCACCACATAGGAAATATCATCTCTGATTCAAAATAACGTGCTGCTAGTAACACGAAGATATCTTAAGATCCAATTAACTATATATATTTCAATACTCTTTTCATTTATATAAGATAAACCTACTAACAACTCCAATAAAATGAATAAATATCAGATCTTATACATAACATAACATATATCATATTGTCTGCAATAGAGGCAGAAGGAATTATATACATATCCTCATTGGTGCCTGAAGTGTGCTTGAAGAGTTTTACTCGTGAGCTTGACGTTATCCATGTTGAATCTTTGAAGTACTTTCTCTATCTTCTCTTAAGATAACCAAAAGTTCAAAGTCTGTTGGATTTCTTATATCATGCAATCTTCATAATTAAAATCCGATTTGCAGATTCAAGTCCTTTATAAAAAAAAGGACTTCTCAGTTCCTCATCATCCTGCAGTTGGGTTACTTGCTGCTATGTTGCAGTGGAGGAAGAGATACAAGGGGTTTGAATTTACGGACTTTTTTTAAAAATAATTTTAAAATATTTTTAATTAATTAAACAACCATCAAGTCATAATATTTAAAAATATAGCCATCAATCGGCACCTAAGATGTCGATTTGGGAAGTAATGCCTTAGGTGCCGATTTGGAGACTTGAGGGATGTAAGTGCAAATTACCCAATGAGTTTGCCCAAATCGTCACCTCAAGTGCCGATTTGGACATCTCATTGGGTAATTTGCATTTCCATCATTTGGGTTATTTGTGCTTTCATCCATCATTTGTTATTAATTGTTTTTTCAACTAACCTCTTTTGTTATCAAAAGTATAATATTTGCCATAAGGATGTAATTACATTCGAATGGTAAATGTATATCCTTTCTATTACTGAAATTGCTATTTTCAAATTTTTAAATTTTTAATTTATAATTCATTTCCTTCATTGTATTATATATTAAATATCTTAATTTAATTAATTATATTTATACGTACTAATTGTAACTTATTCAATTTAGTCACTACAACAAATAGTCCATATAACAACGAATAATTTATGAAGGTGGCAACAAATAAATTGTCGCAATATTATTTCGTGACGAAAAGATTATTCGTTGTTATAACCGTTGTTATATAAGCCGTTGCTAAAAATATAACAACGAATAACTATTCGTTGCTAAATTAAAATGACAACGGAAACTATTTGTCGATAAATCAAAATGACAACGATTATATTCGTTGTTAAATTAGACGAATAACAAATAACTATTTGTTGGTTATTTAAAATGGCAACGAATAGAATCGTCATGTAATTATCTACTACAATGATTAAGAACTGTTGCTATTTGGTTTACTAAATAAAATATTATATTTAGGGTGACAATTTTCATTGCCATATGATATTCTGTGACAGAATATAATTTGATCAATTTGACCAACAACAAAGCAACATTAACAATGTCCTTAGTATACAATCAATCACAAATAAAAAATGTAAACTTTATTTAAGTTGCATATTCGCAAAAAAAATGAAAAATTAGAACATTGAAAAATACAAATTCCTACAAAGAAAAGAAAGACCAATCTTCCTTAGGATGAAACAACATAGCAGGATGCAGATAAGAGTAACGTGAAATCTGATTTCCTAACTATTGTCATCCTTGACCTGTTTCTTGGGTGGTGGAAGATCAAAACTATAGCAGAACCACTTCCAGCTTCAAGGTGATATTGTCACGTGTCTTTCAATTCATCCAAGTCATTGTTGTATATACAAAAATAAGTATTCATAGTTAGTGTGGTAAGGACTACACAATAGTGAGTTCCTATGATCTACTATTTGGGTGAGTTTTCTTTGTGAATGCTGTCTTTATCATTCGGAGTTGAAGCAGAATCTGCCATTCTTGATACTGATGTCGTACAGTTGTGAATCATGTCTTCTGGAACATAGATTTAACCAACAAACCGTGCAACATACCATCATTACATGAGCAAAAGATGTGTGCATAGATAAACACAAACCTTCCATACGGTTGTGCTAACTTTTTGTATCTAATATAATGGCATCAAGAAATAATAGGTCAAGAAATAATAGAGCAGCTTTCTCACTTTATATATATTTAATTCCTAAAGACATAACACATGAATTACAGTGGATCATTTTTTAAGATGTAAGAACCATGTGAATTTGATGCAAATAAAACTCATGTATGCTAAAAATAGCCAACATTTAGGTTAGTATGCATCATACAATTCTACCACTAAATCAAGTACAACCCATTAAAAAGTCAAAAACTATGTAAATAAAATTAAATATAACATGAAAGACTACAATCTCCACAGTAACTTATGCACAAAACAAAAAGAATACGTAACCTCTATTATTAACAACTATTTTAACATATAAAAATAAGCACGTACCTTTTCCATTCGATCCAAGCCAGAGATGTCGATTTTATCAGTTGGTTTAAAACCAACTCTAACATACTACAACATGTCATTGCATTCTTTGAATGTGGATATGTTTCCTAGAAAAAACGAACTCCTGTAGTAAAGAGTATTTTGTTGTGATTTCATTTATATAAGACGAAGACAAAAAGAACATATGGAATTCAATAATTTTCTACACAAAAAAAGTCTCAGCAAAAAATACTGAATTTACATATAAGAGAAGCCTCTATTCATATTTACTTACTATCCAATTACTGGATAGTAGCAGAAGTATTCATGTGTTCGATACACAAAAGCTTAACACCAATTTAGCACATCTGTATGAAACTGAACTACGTTAACATTTCAGTTCTACTACATGATTAAATATCCAAATTCAAAAATTACATGATGATTTCTACTACAATATTTTTGGTCTTCTCATTTCATTTTATTTTCTATTGTGCTATGTTGCATGGAAGCTACCTCAAAATCTTCTCTCAAATTTAGAAATCGGAGAGGATGTCTTAATTAAAATGGTTTTTTTGACAAAAAAGTCATCAATTTAGTTGGGTTCCACTACCAACCCAATTTAACCAACAAAATCAGAATTAAGATTAGCTCCCGGTGCAAACAATGAATATTGTGAAGGAAAGAGGACAAATTTAGGGCAAACCCGTGGTTAATGTAAGAAGAGATAGGGTGTGAGGATAATGCTAGATATGTAGATATATCTCATGCATGGAGTCAATGGAGGACGATGACAACAATGATGACTAGAAGGATGAAGACATCATTGTCGACAAGCAGGGCGGCTATAAGGGTATGATTTGAAGGGGATTTCATACCCTTCAAACTTATTTGTAGCAATTATAAATGATGAGAATTTATGTGATATCAAAATAAAATGGGATATGGAAACGAAGAAATAAGAGAATCTCACTGGCTTCCAACCATCTTTACAACAAAATGGTAAAATAAATTCAGATTTGAATCTTAACAGTCTCCCAGCAATGGCTCTGACGGCTACTAAAATTGTAACTAAAAAAATTTGTGTTGGCTCTCATAAACTGACAAATATTAGAAGAAATGTAATAGTTTAAGACATAAACAAAGCAAAAATATGGATACTCAATGATAAAATAATTAATATGAGATAGTTACCATGTAGCATCAACGAACTCTTCCGATTATTAATTATCCATTCCTTTAGCATATAAATTGACTAAAAGAAATTTGTGTTCCATAAAATACAAACAGTTAGTAGAAAATATCGCATGTAAAGATTACAATCCAACATGCACAATTAATCCCAACCTTCTCTTTGAATATATACAAAAATCATATATTAGTGGAGAAAATAAGGGAGGTGTTCAAGATGTTGGACCTTAATTTCTCCTACTCTAACTGCATCAACAATTTTGAGTTGCTCAAGTGTAATCGTACCACCCAATGCACATATCACCACATTCACTTGTTTCAACAGAGACACCATCTCAATATGATTGTTCAACGATCCCTGTTCAAGTAATTTGATTAAAAAATATGTGAAATCAGTCCAATAGCTTCATACCAACAAGATTTAATTTGAAGCTAACATATACAAAAGCCTTGCAGTGAAGATAGAGTCAAAACTGAAAAGCTTATCAAATGCTCGTGATAGGCCAAAACATGTGTATATCCAACTGAAGTCAGAGGTAAAAGCCCCACACATATAAGGTAATGCATATCTTCATGATTCCATTTATCTCATGATCGCTGCCAAATGAAGAAAAGAAATACAGCTTATATTGAGCATCCCTTCCCATTGGCCCCATTATAACAAATGAAAAAAACACCACCCACTTTCCTCTAAACAAGTTTCAGAATATCAAGAAAAATAGAGCTACTTTATACATGAACCCCATCATATCTACATACCATATTTTCTATGAATGTTCCGCATGGTCATAATCTGTGACAGAGAGGAAACAACCATCAATAAAGTTAGGATGGAAATTTAGAAGTGAGGATTTAAAGCTCACTAAAAAGATTAGCATTGAAGTTTCGAACAATATATAGACTCTAGCACCATTCTTCTCTTCTAGGATTATCGACGAATGGACTGAAGCACCCTATGTATCGCATCGCATCGTTGTGAATAAAAGCTCAATCTCATTACACCAGATGTCCATTAACTTCCAATAATTATCATATGTGTATAACTCAAATATCAGCCATCAATATGGGTTTTAGGTGAATTAAAAATCATCCATTGGTACATGTTTCAAAACAAAAGGCATCTCAAAAGGGTGTATAACCTAGAAATATAAGTGAATTGAATATGAAACAAGTTTAATTATATATACACATTCACATTCACAAATACTCGCATACACATTCACACATACACACTCATACATATACTTACACACGCTCACACATTCACGCATACACTCACACATATTACACACCCACACACCCACATACATACACACATTCATACATGCTTACATGCATCCAATTACACACTCACACACTGGCATACACATTCACATATACTTACAAACTCTTACACAAGCGTACTCTTAATTTATATTCAGGATGTCATAAATAGGGAACACATAAACTCAGTTCCATGCCCTAATAATATGTTTTAGGAATCAATCTAAGATACAATATGTTTAGGGATCAATCTGGGATACAACCCATTCAATTGACAATCATTCTAACGAAATAATATTGATATTGTTGAATGAAAAAAAATGTTGGCACCATAACTTGTGAGAGATCAAAGTCAGAATCTGCAAGAAGTGAATGGTTTAATATGGTTTCTGGAAATATATTGTAACTGGAAATATGATTTTCATTGTATATGTAACAATAGTAGAACAATTGAATCACGAGAAAAATATTAAGAAGCAAATGTAGATGATCTAACCAATGTAGATGATCTAATCGTTGCAAGTGCATACTGGATGAGATAATTGATGTCCTTCAAGCTGAAATAAAACAAAACAATTAGACATCTTTTCTTCTTAAAATTCAAAAGGTATGGCATAGGAATTCCTACATGGCTTACTATTAGCCAGAAAAGAAGTTAGTGCAAGATATATAACTGTTCCAAAAGATCCATGCGATTCAGGTGCCTTGTTCTATTACATCCCTAAGAATCGGTAAATGATAATTGGTAGAAGAACGTTAATATTGACTGAAAAAAGATATGCCAACAAGTATTAAATTATGTGTTTCTTTAGATCAATGTTGTTGTAGAGGAGTACCTTAACAAAGGTAAAACGACATGTCTACATTCTTATAAGAGCGTGCAAACCAATCAACGGATAGATAATCTTCAAGTTATATATAGATGCAAACCTTCCATTCCCCCAATCCTCGACAAAGTGGTAGGAAAGCTAAAATCCTTGAGGAGAGGCTTTGCTTTCCAGGTAAAAATTTTCAAACCTGTATTGCTGAACACCATTGCCACAATTAATAATCCATATTCATATAGCAAAATTTCCTTGTTTGGTATCTACCATTTGAAATAATCCCAAACAAAAACTAGACAAATAAGCAGCTCCACATGGGGGTAGAGAAAAAAATATAGGGTGAAGATCCCCACTAAACCCATACACAAAACAAAACAAGGTTATTATCATTGTTTGATGCATAATTCCCCTTACGCAAAGTGTGCACACCTGGGAAGCATACACAAGATCTACTTTCATGCATTTTCATCCCACAAACTATTAATCTATACATCATACCACGTAATAATCAAAATATAATTCTCGCAGCATAACAAAAATGGTAACATAATAATTTTATTTTATTTTACCTGGATTTTGGTACAGTTTAAATCAAAAACTACTTACGGCTTGAAAATGGAAGATCCACATGAAAAGTCGATCTTTTCATGTCACTGATTTCCTCCTCCGTTATGAAGTTGCCCCAGTGTTCCTATTTGTTATGAGATCAGTGATGAATCTGTGATTCATCACTCTAAAAGTTGAAAATAGAAGCGTGTTCCCGAGTAAATAGATGCATATTTCCCTCTTTCTTGCACAATTGGCATTCATACATGCATTCATAAATTATGCATTTTAGCATTCACATTTTACATTAAATAAGAAGCCAAGATCACTTGTAAAATATCCACCTATAAAAATAGCATCTCCCTTATAATATGTACACCTTAGTTAATAATATAAGGAAGAAAGCCAAGATCTCCTTTGTAACAGCACCCAATAAAGTCCTAAAACTCTTGGATCAAAAAATGCCCTCATACAACCTCCAAAATAGGTCTACTCACTTTCAGAATAATACACATTAGAAGACCTTTAAAATGAGACTAATTTCATCCAATTTGGAGCTCGTATGAAGAAGTTGGGTTTTTAGGCCTCTTTGTATACTACATAGGTGTATATTTGTATCCCTGTATTTTTGTATCATATTTGATCTCATCTCCATCTTTGGTCAACATGAAACTTATAGATCTCATCAAGATCTACAACTTTCATGTTTTGAGTTTTTCCAAATTCGGCCTCCTTCTCTCTTAATCTCATATCCTCTCACAGCCACTCACAGCTGGCCACGTGGCGCCCTCTGATTGCGCCACGCGGCCCGCTCCCCTTGCCTCAGCCGCCTGCGCTCACAGCCGTTGGATCTTCATCCAGATCCAACAGTGGCCCCACTTCCACGTGTGCCCTTTACTCCCACAGTTAGATCTCTCCAGGGCCTCATCACAGCCACTCACATCCGCCTTATTCTCCTCTCGCCATGTGGCACATCAGGCGCCATTCGATGGCGCCTCCGTCCCTTCATCCTAACCGCATCTTCCAGCTTCACACCATCGTCATTCGATCACTTCCCATCTCAGATTTTATCTGCCTGTTCGCGCCTCTCCCACAGTTCGCCACGTCGCGCGTCTTGCGCCTTCAGATCTCGCCTGCATCTCTTGATCCATGTCGTTCTTTAGCGCCAGATCCTTAGCCATCCGATCAAACCCCTGGGCTCATCTCCACCGTTCGCCAGCGCCGCCCCCATAACGTGACGCGTGGCGCATTCAGTGCCTTGATCGCCTCGACTCGGATCTAATCACACCCGCTCGTCAGCGCCATCTCCTCCTCACGCCACGTGGTAGCATCCTGACGCTCAGATCGCCTCGCCTCAGATCAGATCCAAGCCTCTCCATAGCGCTTCGATCTCGGCCGTTGGATCACAAGATCCAACGGCCAGGACTTCGTCTTCCACCTCCGGTCGCCCTCTCTCCCACGATCTCGACCTTGCACGGGGCGTCATCCCTTTCTATTTTCGCCACCACTCCTGCCACCCTCTCCGACCGCCAACATCTCCACGATCTTCACCACTCTCCCCTCATCCTCGCCAACTCCCTCTATTCCCACGACTTTGACCAGAGACGCTCCACGATGACCATGAACCTCACCTCGTCACCAGCTAACCCATCAACTTCGCCCTATAAATAGACCACCTCCGGTCACCGTTATAACCATCCGCCACCCTAGAGAGGTTCCTTGAGCTCAGAGCATCCGTTTGGTGACATCGATCGAGTGATTCTTCGAGCGACGACAGGTTTCTTCTCTGGCGAGATCCACGGCAAACTCCTCCGTGTCGCAGTCTCCCTCCGTGAGCTGCTTGAGCTCGGGACCCTACCGACCCCTTAAGCGAAGACCTGGAGCTCAAATCTGAGCTCCAATCCCCAGGTAACCTCCTCCATCTTCCTCTGATCTCTTCTGATTTTTCTTTTGTTTTTCTCCGATTTAATTCGCATTCCCCAGTCATCTTCTCGCTCCATCTTCACCTCGCCGAGCTCTGCGACGGAGCTCCGATCTTCGCGCACCCTTACGCAGCTTCAAACACCGTCACCCATCTTCCATCGACTCCAGCTCCGCCACCTGGGAGGAGCACCATCGCTGGACCACCCTCGCACCACTATAGTCCTCGTCATTCGCTTCCCACATCTCCACGCATAGCCCACGTGCTTCGGCTATACCCCTAACCCCTTGCAGGTGCTCCTTCCTTCACTGGACGGAAGCTCATCGGAGCTCCCCTTGAGCTTCATCGTCGTCGAGCTCCGGCACGCCTCCCTCACTCCTGGGACCATCGGACGCTTCGCCACTTCACCCCGCGTCTTCCGAGCTACTTCAGAGCCTCCGGAGAGCTTCATCGACGCCTAGCGACTGAGGCGGAGCAAACCCCCCTTCGTCGGAGTCCCACCTTCTCCTCCGTAGGTGGCGGAGGACCGTGAAGACGAAGTACAGCCACCGTTCGATCATCTTGATCGAACGGTCCCGAGCCAGCCACGTCGCCCCCTTCCTCGATTTCCAGGCACTATAGGATCGACCAGTGATCCCACGGACAGAAGCACGCCATGTCGCCATCTTCAGCAAGCGTCATCCACCGTTGGATCAGCTTAGATCTGACGGTTGTTGATCATCCACGTCGACATCAGCCAGAGTCAACAACGACCGTCGATCTTCACCAAGATCGCACGGTCGTGATCGCGCCACGTCGCCCCGATCCGAGCCTCTTCCCCGACCTCTAGGCTCGGATCCCCGAAGCTTCTCCGAGCCTCAGCCGAACCTCCAGGGCACCCGAGCCTCGTCCCAAGCCACCGAAGTCATCCGAGCCTAGGGTACCCCACGTGAGGAGCACGTGCGCCCTGGGCAAATTGCACCGAGGCCCCTGAAACTTTCTGAAATTACAAATCAGTCCCTGTGAAGGACCCCTACGTGAGGAGCACGTGCGCCAGTGGAGAATTTGTATTCCACCTCCCTACATTCTAGGTAATTGCATATAAGTCCTTGTCAGCATATTTATCTTTAAGCAATTTTAAATTTTTGTATTGCAGTTATACCCCTGTCTTTGCACGCATATTTAGGTGTCCATATTTCATTAATTTTGAATTCCAAAAATGGCATGTTGTAGTGTAACTTGTCCTTTATCTTATGTGACTTGGTACATTTTTGTGATATCAGTAGATTTTTTAATTGATTAATTGGTACAGTTTTGTGATATTTTGTCCAATTTCACCTTTTAATTAATAGAAATTATTCTGTAACTCCAAAATTCCGAAAAAAATCACATTAGCTCTAGGATAGTTAATTTAACATTGCATAAAAATTTCATCTCATCTGCACACATTTCGAGGCAAAATAAATTAATTGGTGATTTCCTTAATTTATTTTTAATAGGTTCATTTCACAAGAAAATTAAGGTTTGATAATTTTCATGTATTCTTCATCATTAGATCTATCTAGGATAATTTTTGTTCCTAAAAATATTGTGATTTGATATTTATTAAAAATTAAATTAGTCAAAATCACCTTGCATTCATTGTTAATTCACGGTAAATCCATTTAGTGTCAGAAAATTCCAAAAAAATAGGGTAGCTTAATTTCATCATAATTCATCATCTGGGCAATTTTTATTATTTTTGGACTTCATTTGAATACTTAACGGATTTAAGTTCTAAATTGGCCTGATTTTTGCGTGTGTCTTGCATAAAAAATCGAAAAAGACCAAAAATATTGTTCCTCGAAAATTGAACACTTGGAAATTTGCTAAAAATTTACCTAAGGAGACAGATGCCTCCCTGAGTTCGACCTTGGACTTCCCAAGTAAAAAAATTGCCACTCAAAATTGACTTGCTTAAATTAAAAGTGGTTTTTGATATTCCCTCTCGTTATCCGACTGCAACGAACATTAGTAATTAATTTGGACATTAATTTGCCGAAATTAACAAGGGTAGTGGGAGCGGTTATCAAAATGGCGCTGTTGCCGGGGAGGCACAACTTAGGTTAATTTGCAGTGAAATTCTAATTGTTTGATTTTCCATCCCCGGGTCTTGCAGTGAAATTGTTTGATATTTATTAAAATTAAATTAGTCAAAATCACCTTGCATTCATTGTTAATTCACGGTAAATCCATTTAGTGTCAGGAAATTCCAAAAAAATAGGGTAGCTTAATTTCATCATAATTCATCATCTGGGCAATTTTTATTATTTTTGGACTTCATTTGAATACTTAACGGATTTAATTTCTAAATTGGCCTGATTTTTGCGTGTGTCTTGCATAAAAAATCGAAAAAGACCAAAAATATTGTTCCTCGAAAATTGAACACTTGGAAATTTGCTAAAAATTCACCTAAGGAGACAGATGCCTCCCTGAGTTCGACCTTGGACTTCCCAAGTAAAAAAAATTGCCACTCAAAATTGACTTGCTTAAATTAAAAGTGGTTTTTGATATTCCCTCTCGTTATCCGACTGCAACGAACATTAGTAATTAATTTGGACATTAATTTGCCTAAATTAACAAGGGTAGCGGGAGCGGTTATCAAAATGGCGCTGTTGCCGGGGAGGCACAGCTTAGGTTAATTTGCAGTGAAATTCTAATTGTTTGATTTTCCATCCCCGGGTAGTCGGACCCCCGGTTGTTCTTGTGAATATTTCTCTGTATTTTAAATTTTTCCATTTTTGTGTCGTTCTCTATCTGACCTCGACTTGTTTTTGTGCGAAGGACGCCGGAGTCGAAGACGCTTCAAGGAACCTGCATTTTAATTTGTTTGAGAGATTTGAGAGAACTTGTACTTTTATTTATTTCCATATTTTCTTCGCATCATTTCCAGCGGTTCCCGTTTGGGTTCTCGCGTGTGTAAAAATAGTGGAACTGTGTCCCCGTGTGCTGTGTGGTTTGAATTGTAACTTAGGCTTGCACTAGCGGCTCCTCGAGCCACTTTAGGAATTGCTTGTGCTCGTAACTTTTAGGACCACACATACACTTAAAAGACGCACCTAGACTGCAGATCTAATCAAATAAACCTGTTCTTCACTCGCTAATAGAATTGCCTGTCTAAGAGCGGATTTTGTCGTCTACATTTGCATGTAGTGTAAAATTTCAATATTGTTTTGCATCCTGCATACAAGCGAAGGGATCACTGTAAGTCTTCTTAACTCAGCATACGCATCATCGTTTTTCGTGCATCGGCTTTTCTCGATTTCCCCTCTGTTTTTCACACTTGAATTAAATGGAAATTGGGACTGGACGATAGGCATGCTGTGTGGTTGGACTAACAAGTGAGAACTTAACTTAAAACCGGGACTGCTAACATTATTGACCAAAAAATCAATAAATTTGGGAAAAAAACTATTTGCGGGAGACTAATCCCCGACCTTGTTTTTAGGCTGAGTGAGGGTACTTGAGTGTGTGTGAACACCTTAAGGAAGAGCCCAAATCCCTGCCTTCCATATCACGGGCCAACTGATCCTAGCAAATATCACGAGTTGGATATTTTTAGATTCATTGACCAGTACCAAGTAGCCTCCCCCTGTTCGCGGGTAGTCAGGGGCGAACCAGCGGTACTTCGCAACAAGGCCTAGCTTTGTCAGCCTCCGCCTGCTTGCAGGTAGATAGAGGCACGGTCTTTGAGTCCCCAACTCTGGATAGGAGCAAAGAAAGGAAGGATCGGCGGTATCTTAGGCAACAGGTTAAACAGGGAAGACGCATCCGGCTCTGAGCCGACTTCCCTACAGGCCACGTAACTCCTTGTTATCTTGCTTGAAAAATCACACTTAAAATTGACAAGATAAATTGGACTCAGTTCCGAGTCCTCCACTGTGTTGAGTGCGAACCCAGGGTCTTGGATTTAATTGCTTGCTTCAGGTAGGAGTCAAATCCTATCTTCACTTAGATCTCCCATTTCTTCTCGCCAAATCAAGATGAGTGACTGGGGGGATCTCGACTCTTTATTCACCAATCTCTCTTTGAGCCCCCCACGAAACTCCTCTTCATCGGCCCAAGTGCACCTTGGACCACCCGGGACTCATGACCCTCTTGAGTTCTGATTCCCTCACACCCAGGGTGGTTACTCTCAAACCAACCCTTTCCTCTCCTCTGAGATTACTGAGGAAGACCATCGCCTCGGTAAGAATCCCTTCCTTGATTTTTCCTCTGACACCAACCTTGTTTCATACCCGGAATAGAGGACAAGATGCCGCCTAAGCAGCCACCGGATGAGGATCAGTTGCGACAAATTCTTAATCGCCTTGCCACAGCCGAACAACAAAATGCAGATCTCACGGCTAGAATGGGGCAAATCATTGCGGCAGGAGGAATCGACCGACCAATGGTTGATGCCTACAACCCAGCAGAAAATGAGATACAAAGTTGGTTGGCACCAGCGATTCCCGCTGAAGCATTTGAGCTCAAGCCCCACTTCCTTAGTCTGTTACTGAAGTTCAACGGAAATGCCCATGAAGAACCATATGCCTTCCTCCGAGACTTTGAGCCGGTTTGCAACAACCTTAGCCATCCTAGGGTTGGGCAAGATTACATTCGACTGAAGGCCACCCCTTTTTCCTTAGGAGATAAGACAGCACATTGGCTGAAGAACCTAGGGGTGAGATGTACAAACTGGATGCAGTTCAAGGACTTATTCCTGAAGAAGTTCTAACCTCTCAGTAGGACTAACCAAATGAGAACAAAGATCGCTAGTTTCTCCCAGGGACACAGTGAACCATTCCATGATGCCTGGGATAGGTTTAATGACCTAGTTCAGAAATGTCCCTGCCACAGCATTTCTAAGGCAATCTTAGTCCAGACCTTGTTCTGTGGTTTAATCCCGGAGATGCAGGGGTTAGTAAGTACCGCCTGTGGAGGAATCTATCTGAATAAGAATGAGGACGATGTATGGAAGATACTAGAGTAGATGGCGGAAGCCGGCAGGTTACAGGCCACCAGGGGCTATCAGTTGTCTCCCTCAATCTTATCCAATGAGACAACCCGGAGGACTGTAGTGAATATGACAGAGGACCTCATTCCCAGCATGGGGATGATTGCTGACAAGCTAACCATGGTCGAGCAGATCCACAAGAGAGTCGCAGACCTTGAGTCTCTTTCACGTCTACCGAAGCAAGTGGAGGAACTTTCTGATAAGGTAGCTAAGATAAAGCTACATGCCCCTTCTGCACTACCTGTACCTGTACATCGAGTCCATCTTGTACAGGAACAGGCACCGGGGCCTCAGAGTGGCTGGGATCAGACTTCCACCCAGCAGGACCAGCATGTACCCCACAAGTGGAGACCGGATACAAGGAGCCTCCGCAGGTGTACGAGATCAACGGGCTTTGGTATAGCCGTGACCCCATCGTCAGACAGGCAGAGATGGGGAATGGTCAGCCTCACCGACCATCCCCAGCTTACCAAGAAACCAGATCCGTTCCTGCACCGCGCTTTGTTCGGTCTAGGCCCGAACAAGGATACCAACCTCAGCAGCACCAGCAGCAGCAGCACGCATTCCAAGAGGGTCCATCCCAGCAGCATCAGCAGTATCGGCATGGCCAGCAGGGCCAGTACAGAACCTCGTCTGCAAATCAGCATCACCATCCAGCTCAGCCCACTGAATTGGAATCCGTCACCTTGGTGATCCAGACCCTGTCTGATAGGGTCCAACAGATCCAGAATGACTATCTGGATATGAGACCCGATCTGAATCGCGTCTCTCGTACCCAGGATCAACAAATGGAGCCAAAGACCCCAATTCCTGCCCAGGTTCAGGCCAACCCGAAAAACCTAAATCAAGGCCAGAACCGACCTCATGATCAGGTATACTATTCAGATAAGTCTTTATCTGAACATGAGATCCTTTTGTATGATAATGTGAATCATATGTCCCTCAGGAGCGGAAGGACCGTGATCGTACTTGATCGGGCACGAGCACTGAAGGAAGGAGCTGTCAAGTCTCTACTTGAGGAGAACTTGGAGGAAGAAGAGGAGCAGCACCACCGTCACCACCACCGGCAGAAGAAGAGGACTTCTAGGTCCTCGAAGCAGCAAACCCGCGTCATTATGAGTCTGACGAATTGATGAAGAGCCCGCACCTCCATCTGAGGAGGACGGTCCAGAAGAAGCGGAAGATGCATCACTGGTTTCGCCCCAGCATGTTTCTTTTAGTCTGAGTCAGAGTCTAAGTCTGTTTCAGAGTCCGAGTCATGTACAGAACTCAGTTCCAGCTTTCAATGAAAAAATTTCAGTTTCAGAACATGAGTTAGAGTCAATAATCCCTTTCCCCCGAGCTCTTACGGGTGGAAAGAAGAAATTCAAAAAAAATTCAAAAAGATGACCCTGAGATGGCAGAGTTCTGCAACAAATATATCAAGGTCACAATCCCCCTTTGACAAGTACGTGGAAATTACTCCTGCATTTCAGAAATACCTTAAGCTGAGATGCACACCTACTAGGGTTAGCAGGAAAACCAAAAGCCGTGTTGAGAAACACGTTCTGTCAGTGGCCACGACTTGTGCAATAAAGAACTCGTTTCCAAGGAAACGAAGAGACATGGGTGCACACTATGTAGTGAGTCATGTTGATGACTGCACGCACTCTCCTGGACAAAGGTTCCTCAATTAACTTAATGCCTACAACCCTCTATGAGCGGCTTAATATCGGACCTCTTAGGAAATCTAGAGCCCTCCTGCAGTTCGCTGATAAATCAACCAAGAGGTCCCAAGGAGAATTGAGGAATGTTGTGATCAAAGTCGAGGGGTAGGAATACATGGTGGACTTCACTGTCCTAGATATGGAAACCCCTCGTAATTGGAGAGACTCCCAGATCATCTTAGGCAGGCCCTTCCTCAGGACAGCGGGGGCCTTGTTTGATTACAAGATTGGGAAGATCCAGTTCCAAACTCCAGGCGGAGATGAGGAACTTGAGATGAAGCAGACCAGATGGCAGAGACCGGATTCCGAATCCAGCACCGAGTACTCTTCAACTGAAGCAGGCTGCGATCATGTAGACATAGTTGGGCCATGGAGACAGAACCCAGCCATCATCGATGAGTCCCTCCCTCCCGGAGATGATCCAGTGCATGAGTCAATTTGCGAGATTCTCATAGACGAGTACATCTCAGAACCTGCATCCCCCTACATCTTCAATGACTTAGAAGCCCAGCTGGGCATGTCAGTCCTTCCCTCTTTAGGACAATCAGAATATGAGGATGACGAGTTGGACGTGGCTTTCACTAATTTCATGGAGACCTTTGACGATCTGACTCCAGAGCCGAATAATTTGGTGGCAGTCATTGCAGAGAAAGATCCAGCCACTTCCAACACTCAGCCAGATTCGATTGAGCCAGGTATCCTAGATGATCACACCTTACCTGAGCTCAAACCTTTACCCACAACACTGAAATATGCCTTCCTTGCAGGTCAGGAGAAGAAATATCCGGTCATCATCAGTTCGCGATTGACCGAGGAGCAGGAATCTCGCTTGCTAGAGATCCTGGAGAAAAACTGCAAGGCAATAGGCTGGAGCATTTTCGATCTCCACGGAATAAATCCCGCTCTGTGTTCGCACCATATCTACTTGGAGAATGAAGCCAAACCCTCTCGAGAATTCCAACGTCGTTTGAATCCAAATTTTCGAGAGGTAGTGAAGAAGGAGATAGAGAAATGGTGCAACGCGGGTTTCATTTATCCCATCTCCGACTCGAAATGGGTGGCCCCGATCCATGTGGTCCCGAAAAAGTCGGGAATTCAAATGACCACCAACGAGGACGGAGAGGAGATCGTGATGCGAGTGCCCACGTCATGGCGCGTCTGTGTGGATTACAGACGCTTGAATGCCGCTACGAAGAAGGATCATTTCCCCCTACCATTCATTGATCAGATCCTAGAGAGACTAGCGGGGAAAGAATACTTCTGTTTCTTGGATGGATTCTCGGGCTACAATCAAGTAGTCATAGCTCCAGAGGATCAGGAGAAGACCACGTTTACATGCCCCTTTGGTACCTATGCTTTCAGGCGCATGCCCTTTGGGTTATGCAATGCTCCAGGTACTTTTCAAAAGTGCATGATTATTGTATTCACCGAAATAGTCGGTGAATTCCTGGAAGTCTTCATGGACGACTTCTCGGTCCACAACGATTCCTTCGATTCTTGTCTTAGGAATCTGGACCGAGTCCTCAAAAGATGTTGTGAAGTCAATCTGGTGCTCTCCTGGGAGAAAAGACACTTCATGGTGACGGAGGGCATTGTGTTGGGCATGTCATCTCCAAGAGAGGAATGGAGATTGACCCTACCAAGGTGGATGTGATCAGACGACTCCAGCCACCAACCAACGTCAAGCAGTTGCGGTCGTTCCTCGGGCATGTTGGATTTTATCGGAGATTCATTAAGGATTTTTCTAAGATTGCCCGACCTCTAACTGAGCTTTTAGGAGAAGACATGGAGTTTTTTGTTGATCACAAATGTCTTTAGGCCTTTAAGCTATTGCAAGGAATGATAATGGACGCACCTATCCTACAAGCCCCAGATTGGTCTCTACCTTTTGAGATCATGACGGACGCATCAGATTTTGCTGTTGGGGCTGTGTTAGGACAGAGGAGAGATGACGTCCCGTTTGCAATACACTATGCAAGCAAAGTGCTTGATACCGCTCAGCGTAACTATACAGTTATGGAAAAAGGATATGCTTGCGGTAGTGTTTGCCTTGGACAAGTTCAGATCTCACTTAATTGGATCCAAGGTAATTGTGTTCACTGACCATACGGCTCTACGGTACTTGATGGAGAAGAAGTATGCGAAGGCGCGTCTTCTTTGGTGGATTTTACTTATCCAGGAATTTGATTTGGATATTCGTGATAAACCTGGAAAGAAGAATGTAGTAGCCGATCATCTTTCTCGTCTCGAAGATCTTAATACTTCCGAGGAATCACCAATTCGAGACTCCTTCCCTAACGAGTCGATTTTTATTATCGACTCACTCCCATGGTATGCCAACATTGTGAACTATCTTGTCTCCAAGAAGGTTCCCGAGGGGTTGGCCCAAGAGCCACATCGACCGACTTAAGTCGGATGCGAGACACACAATCCGATCCTTATTTTTGAAGGACCAGATTGTGTCTGGAGACGGTGTATTCCTCAGGAGGAATACCAGAGTGTCCTTTCTTTATGCCACAGCTTGGAGGCAGGAGGACACCACTTCGGGAAGAGGACCGCATGGAAGGTACTTCAGTGTGGTTTTTACTGGCCGACTCTATTTCACGATGCCATCACCTTTGCGAAGTCGTGCCCAGTATGTCAGAGAATGGGAGGAACCGTTGGTCCCAAGGATGAGATGCCAATGCAGCCTGTCATCATTTGTGATGTCTTTGACGCCTGGGCATCGACTTCATGGGCCCATTCCCTGTTAGCCATGGATTTGAATACATCCTTCTTGCGGTAGATTATCTATCCAGGTGGGTGGAAGCTATCCCAACCCGAGCCGCAGACAGTAGAACTGTCTATAAATTCATCAGAGATCATATCATCTCTAGGTTCGGGATTCCCAAAATGATGATATCAGATGGGGGTAGCCATTTTGTAAATCGGGAGGTGAAGAAACTCCTGAAGGACTACGGCATCGAACACCGTGTCGCTAGCCCTTACCACCCACAAACTAATGGTATGGCGGAGGTGTCGAATCGGGAGGTGAAGACTATATTGCAAAAGCTCGTCCGCCCAGACAAAAAGGACTGGTCTCAGATTTTGGATCAAGTCCTATGGGCTTATAGGACAGCTTACAAGATACCTTTAGGTACCTCCCCTTTCCGAATGGTATTCGGAAAGCCGTGCCATTTACCCGCAGAACTAGTGCATAAATCAGAATGGGCAATTAAGAAGGTCAATTGGAACACACACCATGGGCAGAAGCAGAGAGAAATGGATCTGAATGAGCTTGTGGAAGTCAGAAACCGCGCATATGACAACATTTTGGTGTACAAGGACAAGGTGAAGCGTTGGCATGATAGATATATCAGACGAAAGACCTTTGTTCCTGGACAGAAGGTATGGTTGTTTAATGCAAGGCTGAAGACCTTCCAAGGCAAATTGAAATCCAAGTGGACGGGCCCATTCATTGTCCGAGCGGTGTATGATAGCAGATGTGTCGAGATCTCAGATCTCGCAGATGACGCACCGACATCCCTTGTGAATGGACAACTGTTAAAACACTTCGTCGAATCTAATGAGCAGTTAGTCCATGTTGAGGAGATTGTGTTTATGCGCGAGACAGATTCAGCAGATACACCTCGAGCCGTGCAGGAGACCTTGCAGCAGTGAGCTCCAGCCATCAGCAGCATCTTGAAAGATTCAGACCGGCTGACTTGTATATACCATCATTCCTGTACATCCTATCCTTTCTCCTCTCACGACTCTAGTAACTCATCCCAGCTTCATCTATCTCTATCTTGGACTATACTTAGGATGACCAGATCCTAAGTATAGGGGGGATAAGCCACCTGAGTCCATTCACTGTACATCCTCCAGATTACATCGGTTCTCATACTCACTCCTTTCCTATACTTAGGCTGACCAAAGCCTAAGTATAGGGGGAACCGATGCCCACCTTGTATATATTCATCCATTTCCCCTCTTGCCCTCGTCCGCCCCATTTTGAACTTCTTCTACACTTAGGCTGTCAAGAGCTGTATAGGGGGTGGTGCGACTTCTATACGATTTTTGTAATTTTAGCTCTCCTACGCTTAGCCAGAGCTATGTCTTTTTCATCGCTTTTCGTGCTATGAGGACATAACACACGCTAAGTATAGGGGGCGTGTATATATTACATATATACTTTACCCATAGCTCGTACTTTCGCGTATTTTCGCGTATTTTTGTATATATTATACAATAATTACGGGTGGGTAAAAATTTGAGAAATTTTTTTGTAAAAATACAATTGTATAGTCTGTATAATACTCATAAAATACTTGTATCATAGGAGGTATACCAGAATGTGAAAAAATGTGTTGAAAATAATGCTTCTTATTTACTCGTGCACATCATCTCTGCATCTGAAAAGAAAAAAAGTCTTGCATTTCATATTCATAGCATGTCATCTACACCTCTCATCTGCATATCTTGCATATGCAAGGTGAAAAGTTAGTGGTTTCTGAACCAAGTTATGAGTAGATATTGAGGATGCACTTGATTTGACCTTAATCCGCCGAATTTCAAAGGAACCTTATAGGAACTGGAGTTAAGATTTCTCAGGTCAACTGACTTAATTCTTTGAGTTAGCAAATCTATGTTCACATGTCATCTTGATTAGTCTAAGTAGAATATCTCTTGCACACGCATGATTCTTTTAGACAGTGACCTAACTTGGACAAGCACAATGCACGTAGCTCTTCATTGATGAGGTGGTGAGGAGGTAAAATCCTTTATCTTGGAGTAGCACACGGGTGGAAACATCCGTCCTCCTCTAGGGAGGGTAGTGCATCTCAACCTAGTATGGTGGTGTTGAAGTCTAAGGACAGGACGTTGTGGGTTGCAATAATGCTTCAAAAGAGGGATAGTCTACTGGCTTAAGAGGAAAAACTCATGATGTACATGCTGCACCTTGTATATAGTGTCAAAAAAATCAGACAGGTCCAAGTGAAAATAAAATACCTATCGGAGTATGTATATTAGCAAAGAAATGCAGCTGGATGACTTGGCTACACTGATCAGGCATCCCGTGATAGGTAGCTACACTGGCTACCGTCCATTCTTTTCTCTACCCCCTCCTCTTGAGTTGGTCGCACTTGAACTTAGAAAGGAATACCCCGCTCCTCGAGGAAAGAGTTACTAGACCAGGTTATTGAGTTACCTTGTTAGAGGAGGCTGGTTCTGAGCCATTTCTGATGTGAAGAGTTACATTTCACTTACACAGTACAAGTAAGAATCATAGTCATCAGAAATTTGCGTTTGAGGATTTGTTCTGACTTGACTATTGAGGCGTCTTGAATAGAAGACTTGTGGAACTTTAAGTCTATTAGGTCTTAAGTTCAGGTCCCAATAAGGTTCTGCCATACAATTAATCCAAAGGTTGAGTCAAGCTCCATTTTCAACTTTTGTTCATGACCTTGGTATGGAACCCAAAATCATTTCACTCTTGCATTTCATTTTAGTTGCTCGGGGACGAGCAAGGTTTAAGTATAGGGGGTTGATGAATCTGTGATTCATCACTCTAAAAGTTGAAAATAGAAGCTTGTTCCCGAGTAAATAGATGCATATTTCCCTCTTTCTTGCACAATTAGCATTCATACATGCATTCATAAAATATGCATTTTAGCATTCATATTTTGCATTAAATAAGAAGCCAAGATCACTTATAAAATATCCACCTATAAAAATAACATCTCCCTTATAATATGTACACCTTAGTTAATAATATAAGGAAGAAAGCCAAGATCTCCTTTGTAACAGCACCCAATAAAGCCATAAAACCCTTGGACCATAAAATGCCATCATACAACCTCCAAAATAGGTCTACTCACTTTCAGATTAATACACATTAGAAGAACTTTAAAATGAGACTAATTTCATCCAATTTGGAGCTCGTATGAAGAAGTTGGGTTTTTGGGCCTCTTTGTATGCTACATAGGTGTATATTTGTATCCCTGTATTTTTGTATCATATTTGACCTCATCTCCATCTTTGGTCAACATGAAACTTGTAGATCTCATCAAGATCTACAACTTTGATGTTTTGAGTTTTTCCAAATTCGGCCTCCTTCTCTCTCTAATATCATATCTTCTCACAGCCACTCACAGCTGGCCACGTGGCGCCCTCTGATTGCGCCACGCGGCCCGCTCCCCTTGCCTCAGCCGCCCGTGCTCACAGCCGTTGGATCTTCATCCAGATCCAACGGTGGTGCCACTTCCACGTGTGCCCTTTATTCCCACCATTAGATCTCTCCAGGGCCTCGTCACAGCCACTCACATCCGCCTTATTCTCCTCTCGCCATGTGGCACATCAGGCGCCATCCGATGGTGCCTCCGTCCCTTCATCCTGACCGCATCTTCCAGCTTCACACCACTGTCGTTCGATAACTTCCCATCTCAGATCTGATCTGCCCGTTCGCGCCTCTCCCACAGTTCGCCACGTTGCGCGTCTTGCGCCTTCAGATCTCGCCCGCATCTCTTGATCCCTGTCGTTCTTTAGCGCCAGATCCTTAGCCATCCGATCAAACCCCTGGGCTCATCTCCATCATTCGCCAGCGCCGCCCCCATAACGCGACGCATGGCGCATTTTGCGCCCTTGATCGCCTCGCCTCGGATTTAATCACACCCGCTCGTCAGTGCCATCTCCTCCTCACGCCACGTAGTAGCATCCTGACGTCAGATCGCCTCGCCTCAGATCAGATCCAAGCCGCTCCATGGCGCTTCGATCTGGGCCGTTGGATGACAAGATCCAACGGCCAGGACTTCGTCTTCCACCTCCGGTCGCCCTCTCTCCCACGATCTAGACCTTGCACGGGACGTCACCCCTTTCTATTTTCGCCACCACTCCTACCACCCTCTCCGACCGCCAACATCTCCGCGATCTTCACCACTCTCCCCTCATCCTCGCCAACTCCCTCTATTCCCACGACTTCGACCAGAAACGCTCCACGATGACCATGAACCTCACCTCGTCACCAGCTAACCCATCAACTTCGCCTTATAAATAGACCACCTCCGGCCACCGTTACACCCATCCGCCACCCCAGAGAGGTTCCTTGAGCTCAGAGCATCCGTTTGGCGACAACGATCGAGTGATTCTTCGAGCGACGACAGGTTTCTTCTCCGGCTAGATCTACGGCGAACTCCGCTGTGTCGCAGCCTCCCTCTGTGAGCTGCTTGAGCTCGGGACCCTACCGACCCCTTGAGCGAAGACCTGGAGCTCAAATCTGAGCTCCAATCCCCAGGTAACCTCCTCCATCTTCCTCTGATCTCTTCTGATTTTTTCTTTTGTTTTTCTCCGATTTTATTCGCATTCCCCAGCCATCTTCTCGCTCCATCTTCACCTCACCGAGCTCCGCGACGGAGCTCCGATCTTCGCGCACCCTTCCGCAGCTTCAAACACCGTCACCCATCTTCCATCGACTCCAGCTCCGCCACCTGGGCGGAGCACCATCGTCGGACCACCCTCGCACTGCTATAGGCCTCTTCGTTCGCTTCCCACATCTCCACGCACAGCCCACGTGCTTTGGCTATACCCCTAACCCCTTGCAGGTGCTCCTTCCTTCACTGGACGGAAGCTCATCGGAGCTCCCCTCGAGCTTCATCGCCATTGAGCTCTGGCATGCCTCCCTCACTCCTGGGACCATCGGACGCTTCGCCACTCCACCCCGCGTCTTCTGAGCTACTTCAAAGCCTCCGGAGAACTTCATCGACGCCTAACGACCGAGGCAGAGCAAACCCCCCTTCGTCGGAGTCCCGCCTTCTCCTCCGCAGGTGGTGGAGGACCATGAAGATGAAGTACAACCATCGTTCGATCATCTTGATCGAACGGTCCTGAGCCAGCCACGTCGCCCTCTTCCTCGATTTCACGGCACCGTAGGATCGATCAGTGATCCCACGGACAGAAGCATGCCACGTCGCCATCTTCAGCGAGCGTCATCCACCGTTGGATCAGCTTAGATCTTACGGTTGTTGATCATCCACGTCGACATCAGCCGGAGTCAACAGCGACCGTCGATCTTCACCAAGATCGCACGGTCGTGATCGCGCCACGTCGCCCCGATCTGAGCCTCTTCCCCGACCTCTAGGCTCGGATCCCTGAAGCTTCTCTGAGCCTCAGCCAAACCTCCAGGGCACCCGAGCCTCGTCCCGAGCCACCGAAGTCATCCGAGCCTAGGGTACCCCATGTGAGGAGCACGCGCGCCCTGGGCAAATTGCACCGAGGCCCCTGAAACTTTCTGAAATTACAAATCAGTCCCTGTGAAGCACCCCCACGTGAGGAGCACGTGCGCCAGTGGAGAATTTGCATTCCACCCCCTGTATTCTAGGTAATTACATATAAGTCCCTGTCAGCATATTTATCTTTAAGCAATTTTAAATTTATATATTGCAGTTATACCCCTGTCTTTGCACGCATATTTAGGTGTCCATATTTCATTATTTTTGAATTCCAAAAATGGCATGTTGTAGTGTAACTTGTTCTTTATCTTATCTGACACTTGGCACATTTTTGTGACATTAGTAGAATTTTTAATTGATTAATTGGTACATTTCTGTGATATTTTGCCCAATTTCACCTTTTAATTAATAGAAATTTTTCTGTAACTCCAAAAATTCCCAAAAAATCATATTAGCTCTAAGATAGTTAACTTAACATTGCATAAAAATTTCATCTCATTTGCACACATTTCAAGGCCTAAATAAATTAATTGGTGATTTCCTTAGTTTATTTTTAATAGGTTCATTTCACATGAAAATTAAGCTCTGATAATTTTCCTGGATTCTTCATCATTAGATCTATCTAGGATAATTTTTGTTCCTAAAAATACTGTGATTTGATATTTATTAAAATTAAATTAGTCAAAATCACCCTACATTCATTGTTAATTCACAGTAAATCCATTTAGTGTCAGAAAATTCCAAAAAAATTAGGATAGCTTAATTTCATCATAATTCATCATCTGGCCAATTTTTATTATTTTTGGACTACATTTGAATACTTAACGGATTTAAGTTCTAAATTGACCTGATTTTTGCATGTGTCTTGCATAAAAAACCGAAAAAGACTAAAATGTTGTTCCTCGAAAATTGAACACTTGAAAATTTGCTAAAAATTCACCTAAGGAGATAGATGCCTCCCTGAGTTCGAGCTTGGACTTCCCAATAAAAAAAGTTTCCACACGAAATTGACTTGCTTAAATTAAAAGTGGTTTTTGATATTCCCTCTCGTTATCCGACTGCAACGAACATTAGTAATTAATTTGGACATTAATTTGCCTAACAAGGGTAGCGGGAGCGGTTATCAATCAGTAATTCAAACAATAACTCATGTGTCTATGATCAATGGTACTGTATGTAATATCAGGTGATATTTACCTTCATAACATTCTTCATCCCTTCCTTGCCCATTCGTCACTTGATATGAGCCTGTCATGCACACCAGAGTCACCAAAAGGAAGAGAGAGCGATCTGTCTCCCTAATCCCCAAACCCTTTTGCTGAGTTCACATGTTTCTGCAACCAGACAGTTTACCTAATTATCAAATGTCACAATTAATGCAAAATCAAAACCTCAAGTAGAGAGCATTTGATGCAATAAAATATTTGGGTAAACAACCTAAAGATTGGCAATGCTGATATACTTGCATTGATTAATGTTTCATATGGACTTTCTAAGGTTTTAACAAGCTTACAAGGAATAGATGCTTTTAACAAAAAGCATCGAAGATCAACATAGTAAAATTGGTCTACAATAAATAAGGATTAACAAACAAAAAAATACTTCTACATATTACAATAGTAAACTACCTATCAGTAAGAATATCTCTCGAAAAATTATGACAACACGTAACGGTTGTGCTAATCTGATATAAAATTCTTGGATATTTTACAAGAAAAATAATTGTAAGCACAAAAAGAATTAAAACTTTACAAATAATAGACATTTCGAATTTACACTACACATTCACATCCACACACTCATACACTCATGCTCCCATACACATTCATACTCTCTCTCTCTCCATCTCATTAGTCTCCTACATAAAAATTTTACATACAATGAACACCCACTTACACATTACATGTTTACAGACACATGCACATGGTCTCATATACACATGCACAAAAACATGCATTTACATACAACTCTAAGACCCACACTTTACATTAATGTAGATGTACACATACACATAAATTCATACACAATCAAAAACACATGTACTTCTGTATACAAGCTTACACACACACACATGCTACATGTATCGACAAGAATACATTCACGTGCATACATGCTACTCTTACGCATACTCATATGCACGTGCACATACTTATACTTTTAAGCATTCATTAACAAAAATACAGGTTTACATATATACACAAACTTAAGCATACACATTTGCATGCATAAACATATTCATTCACATGAAGCACACATTCAGGCTCATACACGTTCATTTAGACAATGCACGCATTCAAGTACACACATTCACGCACACACACAATCTACACATGTTCATAAACACACATGGATAAATGCTGACAACTTTACATTCAACTGCATTATTAAAATGTAAATAGCAACAAAGTGAATCAGAAAATCAGTCTAGATTTGATTAGCTAGGCTTGTGCTATAACCCATTTCGAGATGTGTCACTCAAAATCAGGATAGGTGTGCTGCTAAAGCCTAAAACCCATTTCTCTTGTAGTGATGCATGTCTCAAATGCAAGGAAAATATACCAAAAAACATTTGTATGCAGCATCCAGGTTTCGACTCTGACTCGGTGCTTCATCCCAAAAAATAAACAAATACCGGGAACTGGAGGAATAATTGAATGATGAAATGGGCAAAAAGGCCATTTCGAATTCCCTGTAAAACTATCTCTAATATATACAAAGAGATTACCAAATAGGAAAAGGAATAATCAACACATTTGCCACTGATATTTGAGATTTCAAGACACTTTATATGCCCTAACTCCTTAACACGTGGTATATAAAGAAATGACACCCAATGTATAGGGAGATAAGTCAACCAAATGGAGAAACCGATGCTGAATGTTGATTTATGCATCCAAAAAGAGATTTTGATAAATAAGACCAATCCAAATATAACATATATTACGTATTTTCGACAATAAACAAAGCTCGGATGACAGAAAAGTTCAGTCCTCTATGTTAGAAAATTCCATATATTGTCGCTTCTCTATTTATCTCTATTTCCTTATGCATTGTTTCCTTATGAATTGTTTCCCTTTGTAACCCCACAGGGGTACTTATGTAAATTTCTACTCTGAGCACCCTAGGGTTTTTCGTCCTATATAAGGAACCCTAGAGCTCACAGAATAAAACACAATATTACAGTTTTTACATGGTATCAGAGCCTAAATTTCCCCAATCCCAATTGCCGCCCTCGTCATGCTCGAACCCTAGGGGTCCCCCTAGGGTTCCTCCCAGCGCCGCCCTTCCACGCCAAGGCGTGATTCTCGCCCATCCTCCGCCAACCTACGGCCATCCGCCAGGCGCCCTCCGCCAGAAGGACCCCCCTCCGCACGGTGCCCTCCCTCCACACCCCTCCGCACGGCACCCCTCCGCACCCCTCCGCGCCCCTCCGCACCCCTCCGCGCCGCGACCTCCACAAGGCGACCTCCGCCCTCCGCCAGGAGACCTCTCGCCCTCCGCCAGGCGACCTCTCGCCCTCCGCCAGGCGACCTCTACCAGGCGACCTCCGCCAGCCTCCGCCAGGCGACCTCTCGCCCTCTGTGACGCTCCGCCAGGCTCCCTCCGCCAGGAGACCTCCGCCAGGCGACCTCCGCCAGGATCGCTCCTCCCTGGCACCCATTCTGCAACGCCTTCTCCTCCAGATGCCAGGAGACCTTCTCCGCCAGGAGACCTTCCAGATGCGCTTCTCCTCCAGACGCGCCCATCTGCAACGCCTCATCCGCAGAAGCTCTCATCTCGTCCAGACGCGCCTCATCTCGTCCTCACCTCCAGACGCCCTCCGCAATGCCTCATCCGCCAGGCGCCCTCCGCAATCGCGCCACCACCCTACGGCCATCCCAATACTGTACTACGGCCATACCAGCATTGCTCTACGCCCATCCAGACGCACCCTCCCAGTACTACTCTACGGCTCTTCTGCTCGAGAACTGAGCTCCCTTCGATCCAAGACTTCTCACAAGGACTGGGTCCTCTAGACTGCCAACCATAGATTGATGGTTTTCTTCAGTATGATCTACTAATATTCTGTATGATCTCAATTATCTCTGCATACTAGGTCATTGACCACTACGGCCACCATGGCATCTGCTCTTACGTCTTCGGACTCCAAGCCCCTGTACCATACATCATCTATGCTGGTACAGGGCACCTCAATCAAACTAAAGGGCTCAGAGAACTACGTACTATGGTCTCGCTCCTTCAAAATTTTCATTGGTGGCCAGCGCAAGATCTACATTCTCACTACTACTCCGCCTGCCGAGACAGACGCCAACTATGACACCTGGTATGTCGATAATTGCCAGGTAATCACTTGGATGACGAACAGTGTTGATCCTAATATTGCGTTAAATTTGCTCTATAAAACAACTGCAAAGGAAATGTGGGAAAGTCTTGAGAAAACTTACTCCCAGAAAACAACCAAATCTAGGCTTTCTGACATTTATACAAGAATTTGGTCTGCAAATCAAGGAGAAACATCCTTGATAGAATATTATAGGCTATTCACAGGGTTATTTGAAGAACTGCTTATATTTCAACCTGCCTGTTGTGACAAGGAAATTGGTGAAAGAGCAGAATGGAAGGTGTATCGTTTTCTTTCAGGTTTACACCCTCAGTATAAATCTGTCAAAGACCAATTCCTGACGGCAGCTTCCCTACCGTCACTTGAAACTATTTTTGGCAGACTACAGGAGCTGGAATCGCCCAACCAACCTCCCACTGCAGACACTACTGCTCACTTCGCAGGAGGACGACCACCCTTCCAAGGATCACGCGGCCGCATATTTGGTCGCAGTCGTGGACGAGAGCAGGGACGATAACGAGACTCAGGACGCGGTCGTAGCCGTGATTTTTCAAATCCTCGTTATCCTGCTTGTACTCATTGTGGCCGATGGAACCATCCGTCTGACAAATGCTGGGCGACCTTTGGCATGCCCAAAGCCAATAATGCATATGAGGCCACATCTTATGACCCAAATTATGATACTATGGAAACCTCTCAGGCTCAATCTCCCACCGATGCTCCTGTATCTTTTACTGCTGCAGAATATACTCGTCTTCGCCAACTCCTTCAGAATCCAGTTGTCGACACTACAACTTCAGGGCCTACTGCAACTCTAGCAGCTACCACAGGTACCATTGCCAATTCTGCCTCTACCACTACTTCTACATGGATCATCGACTCGGGTGCATCAACCCACCTCACAGGAGAATGCAGTATCCTCACCTCTCCCAGGGACCCCTCTACGGTAAAACATGTTCGTGTGGCTAATGGCGCCTACTCACCTTTCACTAGTGTGGGGACTATGGAATTTAGCCCCAAACTTAGACTAACGGATGTCTACTGTGCTCCTGCTTTTCCCCTTAGTCTGTTGTCGGTTCACAAATTATGCACAGAACTCAATTGTCGCGTGATTTTTGATGACTTATGCTGTTATTTTCAGGACATCCGGACGAAACAGATCTTTGGTGGGGGACATGAGAAGAACGGTTTATATTATCTTGATATCCCTGTCAACTCTAGTTTCGCTGGCGCAACTTCCATCTCTGCTGATCCCCTTCTCTAGCACCTTCGTCTGGGTCACCCCTCTGCTAAAGCTCTTTCCTTAATGTTCCCTGAACTGTCCATGCTTGAACCCTTCGAGTGTGAAGCATGTCAGTTCGGAAAAAATCATCGTGCATCTTTTCCTGCTAGGACTGAACCCCGTCATACTATGCCCTTTTCATTACTTCATTGTGACGTTTGGGGACCTTGTCTTGTCCGAACCATTGGTGGACACCGCTATTTTACTGTTTTTGTGGATGATTATAGCAGGTCATCCTGGGTCTATCTTATTAAAGAATGATCAGAAATCAATAAAATTATCAAAGATTTCTTCGCTTATGTCAAAAATCAATTTTCAACAAATATTCAGATATTTCGCTCAGACAATGCCTTGGAGTTTACTCAACGAGATCTTTCTGATTTCTTTGCTTCCAGTGGAACAATACATCAAACCTCTTGTCCTTATACCTCTCAGCAAAATGGGGTTGCTGGACGCAAGCTTCGTCACCTCCTAAATATTGCCCGGTCCCTTCTAACCCATATGAATGTTCCCAAAACATACTGGGGTGATGCTGTCCTCACTTCAGTCCATCTTATCAACAGGACTCCCTCTCTTACTCTCAAAGGATCCACACCATTTTCTTTACTTCACCCTGATAATCTTCCCTTTCCTTTACCTCTACGAATATTTGGGTGTGTCTCCTTCGTCCATAATTTTCACACTAAAGACAAATTATCCCCTCACGCCATCAAGTGTGTTTTCCTTGATTATTCCTCCACTCAAAAAGGTTACAGATGTTATGATCCTATTAATAATCGATATTACATATCTGCAGATGTAACCTTCTTTGAACAAACCAGCTTCTTCACACAAAGTGTCCCCGATTTCCCTCTAGATCTTCCTCCACCACCAATCAACCACACCCATCACTCTCGGACCTCACCACCAGATGTTCCTCTATCCATACCTCTGCCTCAGGATGATATGCCATTTTCGACAGTCCCCTCCGTTACTGTTCCGGATGATCCAGAAGACCTGCCGATTGCATTAAGGAAGCAGAAGAGAAAGTGTACCTCTTATCCTATGTCTAACTTTACTACTACTGCTGGACTCTCTTCCACTGACAAACAATATGCAGATGCCCTAATGACTATATCCATTCCGAAAGATCATCATAGTGCCTCCCAAGATACAGGCCGGCGATAGGCCATGAATGAAGAAATGGA
Source organism: Ottelia alismoides (assembly GCA_037367405.1). Taxonomy (NCBI): domain Eukaryota; kingdom Viridiplantae; phylum Streptophyta; class Magnoliopsida; order Alismatales; family Hydrocharitaceae; genus Ottelia; species Ottelia alismoides. The sequence goes on from JAZKJV010005768.1 coordinate 171,994, forward strand.
TGCACTCACATCCAGAGGCACGTGGGATCTTGTGCTATGTCCTACAGGCATCAAGCCTGTTGCTTGCCGATGGGTCTTTACGACCAAACAATCTCCAGATGGTTCTATTGACAGACTTAAGGCACGACTTGTGGCAAAGGGATTCACTCAGACATATGGGGTCGATTACTTTGAGACCTTCTCCCCTGTTGCTAGGATGGGTTCCATTCGCACTATACTCTCTGTTGCAGCTAACAAGAATTGGCCAATTTTAAAGCTGGATGTCAAGAATGCCTTCTTATATGGTGATCTCGAAGAAGAGGTCTATATGATGCAACCGCCGGGTTACTCCGTCGAGGGGGAGTATGTGTGCCGACTTCGTAAGGCCATCTATGGCCTAAAGCAGAGTCCTCGAGCATGGTTCGACAGGCTTACCACTGAAATTAGCTCTATTGATTTTCACAAAACTACATCTGATTACTCTGTGTTTATTAGACGACGATCCACTGGTACTGTGATACTTGCTGTCTATGTTGATGATATGGTGGTAACCGGTGATGATCACAATGGAATTCTAGAGACCAAGGCATTCCTTCAAAAGGTGTTTGTCACCAAGGACCTTGGACAACTCCGGTACTTTCTTGGTATTGAGGTAATACGCACTGCTGAAGGGTTACATCTATCGCAATGAAAATACTGCTTGGATATTCTTACGGAAGTCGGTTTGCTTGGATGCAAACCATCTGGCATCCCTGCAGAGGTACGAAAACACACTACAGCCGCCGATTCTGAGTTTGAAGACACTACACGATACAGAAGCCTAGTGGGTAAACTAATCTACCTCACAGTCACTAGGCCTGATATATCTTATGTTGTGAGCAGAGCCAGCCGTCACATGGAAATACCTCTTTACAGTCATTGGCAGGATGTCCTTCTGATCCTTCGATACTTGAAGGAATCACCAGGGCGAGGACTTATCTATAGAGTCAACGGTCATACTGATATCACTGCTTATGCAGACGCTGATTACGCCAGTTCTCCTGAGGACAGACGATCCATTACAGGCTATGCTATGTTTGTCGGTGGTAACCTTGTTACATGGCGAAGTAAGAAACAAACCGTGGTTTCCAGATCAAGTGCAGAGGCAGAATATAGGGTAATGGCCCATGTTGTTTGTGAGATTACGTGGCTTGTATCGTTTCTACGGGATCTTGGGTTCCCAGCTACCACTCCTACACCGCTATATTGTGATAACAGGTCTGCTACATACATTGCCACCAATCCAGTGTTTCATGAACGGACGAAGCATATTGAAGTTGACTGTCACTTCATTCGAGATGCAATACGAGGAGGGCAGATCGTCACACCACATATCTCTATAGATCTTCAACTTGCAGACATATTTACTAAAGCACTATCAAAGAAGCGTCTTTTATGGATAACTTCCAAGTTGGGCATGATTGATGGATATGCTCCAACTTGAGGGGGAGTGTTAGAAAATTCCATATATTGCCGCTTCTCTATTTATCTCTATTTCCTTATGCATTGTTTCCTTATGAATTGTTTCCCTTTATAACCCCACAGGGGTACTTATGTAAAGTTCTACTCTGAGCACCCTAGGGTTTTTCTTCCTATATAAGGACCCCTAGAGCTCACAGAATAAAACACAATATTACAGTTTTTACACTCTAAAATAAGCTCCAATATGTAATCAAAATAAACATCACATTAATCTATTCATCGCCTTTTACCTCTACCATCCCAACATCCCTCAATCATACCTCATTACTTCATTTTAACACATTCTCAAGACTTTGGTGATAAAAGTGATATAAAGAATCCCTAATCTTCGGATACATACTAGTAATTTATAACTGATAATTCCTATTGTAATTTATAATAGATAATTCTTATTGTATATGCATAATAGTTCATCTACATACAAAACTGCCTCGAAGCCATCGAGGACTATCTTTTCCATCATGTTTCAGTTGTTGTGACATTTACAAAATCTAATTCGATAAAATCTCTTTGTCCAATAATAGTCTTGATTAGATACATTGTGGATTTACCTTTTTTCTTGAGATGATTGGTTATTGATGTTTCCACAAAGATCAACACTCTAACCAAATGAAAATATAAAACTAATTGTTGAACACTTAATAACAAGATGCTTTTAGATTTTATCAAACTCAGATCTTGAAAATTGGATTTAGTTCAACATGAGATGGATGAGATCTCAAAACAGAGGGGATTCTGATACCCTTAACATAACATCTTTTTTTCTCAACAATTGAAACAATACATTGACATTGTACTGTTGAAATCTGCATTTGAAGTTTGTTATGATTATCGGCTTGGAATTGGCCTTTAAGGAACTAAAGATAGGCTCGGATCAAAATACTGATAGGATCTATGATGAATGGATATTTTAACATGAAGAGCACACTATACTGTTCTATTTGTTTTGAACTGAATATAACTTTGGAGCACACATTCCTCCTATGTTTGTATAGAACTTAATATAACTTTCAGTCTTATTTATATATAACTTTGCTTCTTTGAGATATTACACATATGTAAAACTTCTTACTCAGTACCATCGCGATCGCCCTATGATCATGACCATCACGTTCGACTGATGGTCCACCTTGTGCATGCTCCGTCCATTGATCGTTGCCCTCCCTATGTATCTGCCATTGGCTTACCTATAACCATTGTGCTCCTACCGCTAATATTCCTTTCATTTCTTCTCTACCAAATGAATCTACTAGGTATACATACCTCTCTCCAATTTATTATAATGGCATACATCTCCTTTTGCCCATCGTCACCTCCTCTCGTCACCTCTGCTACGACCGATTGTCCCTGCGACCATCTCTCACCACAAACGCCACCTTCAGGGCCAATCCGAGTGCCATTGCCAGCATCAGCCCCCGTGCCATCCCCAACGTTGTCGCCTGCATCAGCCCCAGCACCACACCAATGCCATTGTCAGCACCAACCCCAGCGTCAACGCGAACACCACCAAGTCCTGCCATCGCCATTGATGAGATGTTGAGAGGGTGAGTGAGAAAAGAGATATGTGAGAGGAGAGACACATGGCGGTTGAGCGTTGTCTTATAGGGTTAGGGTTTTAGAAAAGGTAGGGACCCTCCAATAGCTACGCAAAATTAACAAAGTATATGGCCAGCTGGAGAATTCATTATTTCATTTTAGTAATAAAATCAAGCTTATATCCATAAAGTACTTAACATAGTACAATATTATCATAATAATGAACACTTTAGGAGTTTTGATATAATAAACCCTTAATTAAATTTTAAAAGAGCACAGATGCGAAGTAGCCCCAATTAATTTAGTTACTATATATAATTCTTAGTCGTCTGCCTAATTTGCCGTCTTTTTTAGGAACTCTATTATATTTAAATAGAAACACGTAAAAAAATGAACAATTTTTAGCATAAATACTTGATCGTTAATTGAATAATATTTTCAATATCAATTTGATCTTTTAAGAAAATTTGAATCGATCACGAAGAGGTGTAGTTTGGCCAATTTAGGTCGAATCAATTCTGGATTTTTATCCCATGCACAGATAAATCCATATTTCTCTATAGATCAAATATCGATAGAGTTATGAAAATCTGCAAATTACCTTCTTAATTTGATAAGTTCAATAATTATGACTAAATTGAGCAGCGATTTATCCGTTGCTCTATTAAAATAGCGATGAATGCAAAGAATTATCGTTATTTCTAATATACTTAGCAACGAATGTGAAAAATCGTCATGATTTCTATCATAATTAGTGAGAATAGATATAATCGTTGTTATATTGATGAGTTTCAAAAGATTGTGACGAATATAAATAATCGTTGCTATTTAAATGTCACGACAGCTACAATATGTTGTAGTGAGTGTTACAGTGGTCAGATCAACTTTGACTAGCGATGAAAAGGATCGGATGCATATCAGATATGTCAATTTTCTTATCCATATTCACATCATCTATATTGAATACGAATAAAAATCTGCATACAGATATGAGTCGGATGAGGATTTAGGGAACTATATAATTGGATATGAGTTCATATACAACATTCATTGAATATGAATCTTAATCAAACAAAAACTGAATGATAATATTGATCGACTAAAGATCGGATACGAGTGAGATTGAATGAAAATCAATGTTATTTAGCTCGAGAAACAAATAATTGGATTACACATTTATCATTTGTAATTACATCCTTATGGCAAATGTTATATTTTTGATAACAAAAGAGGTTAGTTGAAAAAACAATTGATAACAAATGATGAATGGAAGCACAAATAACACAAATGTTGGAAATGCAAATTACCCAATGAGATGCCTTGGGCAAACTCATTGGGTAATTTGTACTTACATCCCTCAAGTCTCCAAATCGGCACATGAGGTGCCGACTTGGACATTACTTTCCTAATCGGCACCTCAGGTGCCGATTGATGGCTATATTTTTAAATATTATGACTTGATGGTTATTTAATTAATTAAGATTATTTTAACAATTATTTAAAAAATGTCCTTGAATTTACTTCTTAATATCCATCTTACTCTTTTTATTTATGCCTGATAAAGAAAAACAAATCAACGATCCATTATCATTTATGTCAAGGAAAAGAATTTGACATTTTACATTCGAATATGGACATCCCAACGGAGGATAGAAAAGGTTTTAACATAAAATAAGTCCCTTTTCTTCCTCCTTGATTTTATATAAAATTAAAATTGCCATAACTCTTCCAAATCGCAACTCCAGCTATCAACGAAGCCGTCGCATTCGTCCTCCCACACAATCTGATCGAATTCCGGCAATACTCCCCTTGGATGCCCGCTCGAGTAACTGTCGCCGACGCGATAATCACCGCACGGGCCGTCGGAGGTATAGTTATCCGCTGACACCGCCGTCGAAACCGAGTTCTCTGCAGTGAGGCTGCTACTGGGAGTAACCTTTCCCTCCTCGAGGTCCGCCGCAGCATGGTGCTGATGGATTTTGTCCAGAAGCAGTGGAATCCAAAGCTGGCTGATAATCTCTTGAAATTGACGACCGTTGGGGTCGCACCGGAGCGACCTCGCGTGCTTCTGCACGCGGGTTCTCCAGTAGTTCTTGATCTCGTTGTCGGTCCTCCCGGGGAGGTGCTCGGCGATCTTGGACCACCGGTTGCCCCACCGCGAGTGCAGCTGCAGTATAAGCAGCTGCTCCTCCGCGGTGATGTTCCCCCGCCGCACGTCGGGGCGGAGGTAATTGAGCCACCGCAGCCTGCAGCTCTTCCCTGTCCTCCTCAGCCCCGCACCACGGGCGAGGGAATCCCACCGTCCCTCGCCGTGGACGGCTACGTAGCTCGCGAGGATCGCATCCTCCTCGGCGGTCCACGGTCCTCGGCGGAGCTGAGACATGGTGCAAGCAATGGAGAGGAGTGGTGTGGTGTGGGATTCGAAGTGTGGGATTGTACTAAATATATTGGAGAAGGGATTTGGACATGTGATGGAAACGAGTTGAAAGCAAATCGGAGACGGCGGAAGCGCGTCAAAGTCCGTGGGTTTTTGACCACGTGGGGGTCCCCTCATCTCACGCGCCGCCGTCCAATATGCATTGTGTGTACTATGAATGCATACATTAGAGCCGCAAAGGGGATCGGACCCCCTTTGATCCGCAGATCCAATTGTGATCGGACCATGTTTTCATAAATCGATTCGAGCCGAATCTCCCCATAGGACAAAAACGATCGAATCCACTGGTTTGTCAAAATCGGGTTGGATCGCTTCGTGAACCTTGTTAATCAGATGAATCGAACTTCCGCTTTGCGGATCGATTTTTCTATATAAAATATAATTTTTTTATCAAATAAGATTCAAATTCTTGAAAACTATTTATATTCTAGTTTCATCGTTTTTCCGATACAAATCTCCTATTCTTCCTAAATTTTATTAAAAAAAATCATGTGTATTATATGAAGTGTTGTAATGCACGTTTATTTGTATGAAATATGGGTTAAAATACCGGTTAAAATTGAATCCAATCGGTGGGACAATACAAATCAAATCAAATCAATAATACGACCATTTGAATTTTTCTAATTTTTATAAACTACCACCTTTACCGTCGATTTGCAAAATAATACATAATCTGATAACTTTATATGACATTGTACATGGTGTATTAAATTATAAAAAAATTAAGCTATATCAAGCAAGTGAGCATAATAATATGTATTTTTTAATTACATCACTCATAAATTACATAAAGGATCCAACAATGCCTTAATTTTAAATTCAAAACTCCGTTTTTAATGTAATAAAGATGGGTCGAAACTCTAACTTTAGGGTTTAACTTTTTTTGAAAAAAAAACTATGGCGTTCATGCATCATTGACCTAGCTTTAGGGTTAACATTGACATAGAAGAGTCAAAGAGTCCTGAAAGCTTGTAGGGACTTCTTTTGTAATTTATCCTTTACAATATTTAAGATGAAATAAAATTGATTAGAAAATAATAATTTTTGAACTAAATTAAAGAAAATCAATACCCATTGGAGTATGTTATGGGTATGTAATTATGTATCACTGGATTACTAATACTTACTAAGTACCGAGTACTAAATATTAATATGGTAATATCAGGAAAAGATACTCAGTTGAGCAGCCAACCTTAGCTACTACATGTCTATTTTTCATCTTTTTTATTTTTTGTGAAATATCATCATGTGTTTTCATCACTATATCTCTCTAATATGTCATTCCAATTTAGTTAGAGACGGGAATTCATATGCCCTCCATTCAGAACCAATAATTTTAGCGGTCTTAAATTGTTGTAATCGACATGTTCCGTATGAAGGATATATGAGTCTTTGTTTCTGACAAAATTGAAATGACATATTAAAATGATATAATGATAAAAACACATAATGGTATTTTAAAAAAAAGATGAATAATGAACATGAAGTAGCTATGGTTGGTTGCTCCATGGAGCAACTTCCCTATACTCTAGTAACATATACAATAAATGCACGTAGACTCTCTATTATTAGCTTTGAAGTTGTTTCATCTCCATTACCAAAAGGGGTGAAGCTCGACATTTATATTGGGTGTTTGTTGACCCCGAAACAAAATTGTAAATCATCATGTATTTTTAATTTTGGAAATAACTAGACAAACAAATTTCTAAATAAGTCTATTACTAAAAGAGAAAAAAATAGGTGATATCAAGCGACAGGTCCAATATCAATGGTAACATTCTAGATTTCAATATTTCGATTTTGAACTCCGCATCTAAAAGGCAACAACAACCCATCCCCATTTCTGGACGGTAAAAACAATGGAAAAAATACATCTTCTACAAAAAATAGAGAGATGTCAAAAAAAAGAGAAAAGAGCTCAAATATTTTGTTCTGCTTCACCATTTCAAACATTAACTATCTAGAAACGACCACAGTTCATCCATATCGCAACTCCAACTATCAAGGAAGTCGTCGCAGGCATCCTCCCAAACGGCCTGGCCGGATTCCGGCAACCGTTCCTCCGCAGGATCGGTCGAACCGTAGCCGAGCTCGTGCCGCACAAGCTCGTCGGCAGACCACTCACTGTCAAAGCCGCCGGAGGTGTCATCATCCTCCGACGACGAAAGTGACACGTATCTGCTTTCCGGGCTGGTTGTAACCTTACCCTCCTCGGGAACCACCGCATTGTGGATCTTCTCGAGGAGGCGCGGGACCCACATCTGGTTGATCAGCTCGTAAAACGGCGGCTGTTGGGGTCGCACCGGAGCGACCTCGCGTGCTTCTGCACGCGGGTTCTCCAGTAGTTCTTGATCTCGTTGTCGGTCCTCCCGGGGAGGTGCTCGGCGATTTTGGACCACCGGTTCCCCCACCGCGAGTGCAGCTGCAGTATCAGCAGCTGCTCCTCCGCGGTGATGTTCCCCCGCCGCACGTCGGGGCGGAGGTAATTGAGCCACCGCAGCCTGCAGCTCTTCCCCGTCCTCCTCAGCCCTGCGCCACGGGCGAGCGACTCCCACCGTCCCTCGCCGTGGACGGCTACGTAGCTCGTGAGGATCGCATCCTCCTCGGCGGTCCACGGTCCTCGGCGGAGTTGCCCAGCCACCTCCATGCGTCTCGTTGGTGGTATGAGTGCAACTTAATTTGTGACTTTGGATTGGATAGGACTAATTAAGATGTGATACATATATATATGCTATTAGGCTCGTGGGAATTGGAAGAGAAAGTGGTGGGGGTGACGACGGAGGAAGCTGGAAAGCGCCAAAACGTGACAAACGACTTCTTTCGGATTTCATCGTTAATATTGGATCCAAAATCTTAAATTAATCGCGCACCGACGGCCTTATTATTTAACATTAGAAAAAGTAAACGCGTCTTACGCGGTTAGAATAACTATCGTATCATTCGTTTTAAATATATTTTGACATTCATATATATATATATATATATATAGGAAAAAATGGGGCTGCCCCCGCCCCATTTTTCGGCGTTTTTTTTATTTTTTTTTTGAAAAATAAAACCATGTATATTCATCCATATATCCCTCCTACATGTCATTCGAATTTCGTCAGAAACAGAGACTCCTGCGGCCTCCATCTCGATGGAATCGATTTAAAAAATTCCTGTTACCGTTAAAAAATTACTGTCCGGATGGTGCCGTAGGAGTCCCCTCCTTGTTTCTGACGAAATTCGAAATGGTATATAGGAGGGATATAGGGATGAATGTAAATGGTGTTATTTTTCAAAAAAAATAAAAAATTTTGCCCAAATAAGGCGGGGGCAGCCATGTTGGCTGCCCCTAGGGGGCAGCCACATATGACCCATATATATATATATATATATAGGGATATTTACCCAGCGAACCCTGAATCTTTCAAAATTACCTCTACGACCTTTGAAACATCGATATTCCTCCCTAGACCCCGTAATCTTGCTAACCATTACCGTGCAGACCCTCTGGTTAACTCCCATCCATTTGTCCGTTAAAACTAACCGGCTTCCGTTATATTTGTTTACATTATACCCAATTTGTTTGTTAAATTTACATTCATTGCCATTATACCCAACTCCCATCCATTTGCCCTGCTGTTGCGGCCCCCTCCCGATGGGCTCCCGCCCCCACCTCCCGACCTCCGCCCTGCTGCTGCGGCCCTCTCCCGATGGGCACCCACCCCCACCTCCCGACCTCCGCCCTGCTGCTGCGGCCCCCTCTCGATGGGCTCCCGCCCCCCACCTCCCCCGCCGATGATGAACTCCGCCCTCGCGCGCGCCCAGCTGCTGCTTCGTCCCCCTCCCGATGAGCTCCCACCCCCACCTCCCGACCTCCGCTCTGTTGCTGCGGCCCCCCTCCCGATGGGCTCCCGCCCCCCACCTCCCCCGCCGAAGCTGTTTCTATCATCGGAGGATATCTAAAAAGGGAAAAAACAATTCAATTGCCTGAATTTAGATTCAAAGGAGTATTCAGACCAATAACTGCAGGAGGATATCTAAACCGCTTTTTAACGGTGCAAATCTGTAACACCATTAGGGTCTACAGAAGGACATACTTTGTTGGTAGCAGCTTGCAAGTTTCAACCCTCCAAAAACCCCAAATCCTTTACAGATCAGAGGCATTGATACCATTTCAACCACAATAATCAAAAGTACTGAGAATCATCACTTCGAGAGAAAAGTATTAGCATATTGATACTGGAAACTAAGACTGTATGGAAAACAAAAGAGACAATCTTGGCCTCGATTACAATAAACATTAAAAAAAAAAGAAACAGCTTCAGAGAAGAATCAATCGAATAGGCATTCAGAAGATGTATACGATTTTTATTCCTTTTATTGTCGATGGACTCAATCCAATCCCGATGTAGCCGCTGCGCTGACCAAGAACGCCTACATGATTTTTCCCTTTTTTTTATTTTGGCTAATCCTAACCGTCCGATGATAATTGGTTAGTTTAACTCAAGACTAACTCGGGTATTTGACTCAAATATAGTTAATATTGACGGCAGGGTTTGTTGGGTAAGACGGAGCAAGATTACGGGGTCTAGGGAGGAATATCGATGTTTCAAAGGTCGTAGAGGTAATTTTGAAAGATTTCAGGGTTCGCTGGGTAAATATCCCTATATTAAAATGAATACAGATACGGATATCACTTTGACATTCGCTGATATTCGCATTCAAAAATAAGTATAGTGATAGATTTATTTATAAATGTGAGTAACACCATTTTATTATTGCATTCACTATTGTTGATATAATTATTAGGAAATTACATTATCTGGTATATCCATTTTATGTTTAAACCATCCTAGACATGTATGTTTTAGTTAATCTGTAAAATATTTATGTTACTTATTCGTATCCGATTCGTATTCGTTTTACATTCCTATTTGTTTTTAAGAATATTGTAACACATTTTTCACATTCGTCAATATTCGTATTCACATTTGAATTTGTATTTTAAATAGATAACAATATGATTATATCCGTATTTGTATCATATCCGAACATTTTCATCCTTAGGTTTTGCTATAATGATCTTGTTATATATAATTAGCCATGCACGTCTCAGCTCTTTCCCCCTCTCAAATATACCTGTATAATCCTGGTAGGTATTTAAAACAAAACACATACCTTCAATCTACACGGTTATATTTTAAAAAAAATGGACGAATGATTAATCTGAGTGGCTTCCTTCTCCTGAATCTGATTATTCGTTTGCTCTACTGCTGAATTATATTCATGCCTTCACATTCGGTAGATTATATGCATCTGTGTTTAGGTACGTAAACAACAATTCCATGCTTACAATGGTGTGCAAGCATCGAGTTGTATTGTTAGCCCTAATTGTAGGAGTATTCCAAAGGACTGACTATCAAAGAGTCATCCCTCGTGTAACCCTAACCCTGAAACTCTATCTATGTAAGGAGCCCTAAAGTCTTCTTTCTCAATAAGAAATATAGTCATAACACATTCTACTTGGGTTCACCCCCCCCCCCCCATCCCAAATCCCTTTTCAAAGACTCGTCTGATTTGCTCGATTTCTGCTTACCACTATATCGATATCCTACCACCACCATCCGACCTCTGCTAATATGATGTAATCAAGTTCCTTCTTATTTCTATTCATATCCTTCTTCAGTAGGTCTGCTACTATAATTTGAGATGTCTCGATCCGAAGTGACATTCCAGGAATATGATGGAAGGAGCAACCGACTACCTTCATTTGGATCGATCCTCAACTTGGATGAGACCAATTATCTCAAATGGTTACGTATGTTCCTCATGATCGTACGTGGATTTGACCAAGAACATATTTTGTTGGAGCCAGAACCTGCTAAAAAGATAGGAAAGTACATCACTTGAGCAAAAGATGGTGGAATGGTCACTTCTTAGATCATGGCAAGCATTATCGACGGGCTTACAGATGAATCGATGTACTACAACTAGGATGCAAAAGGTTATGGATATATCCGTATCCGATCCATCACCATATCCATTTTATACAGATTTTAATATCTGTATCAATATACGTTTTTAAAATGGATGCAAATATGGATATCGTTTTGATATCTGTAAACATCCATATCCATTTTCGTATATAAATATAGTCATAGATTTATTTTTAACCCTACATACCATAATTTTATACCTTCTTTTACCATATTTGTATAATTTTTATAATACAAACACATTTAGTAAATTTATATCATGTGGTTTCCATCCAATTCATATATATTTCGGTTGATTCCATACAGAATTTCTAACATTACTCGTATGCGATCAATATCCGTTTTACATCCATATCTATTTTTTAAGGATATGGTAAGATAGTTTTAATATCCGTCAATATCCATATCTGCATTCGTATTTGTATTCAAAAACCGATAAGGATATGACAATACCTACATTTGTATCCGTATTCGTCCGTTTGCATCCCTAACTACCACACCGTGAATGACATGTGGATCTCCATTCAAGCCACATATGGTTAGGAGAAGAATTCAAGAGAATGTATCAAACGCATTTTGAATGCTCAATATGAAGCAAGGTAGTTGAATACTTCTCTCTCTTAAAATACATGTTTGAACGATATAATGCACACATTCCATGGTACACTTGCCCCAAACAAAAGGGGTATCGCAAGCATATGGCTATCTTGGTATTTCTAGTAGAACTTGATCCGGACTACATTGCATCGCGATCAGATGATCAATGTTGCATTTCTTCCCACTATTGAGGAGGCTTATAGCATCCTCAATCACCTTACCATCCCCATTACTCGTACTACTATGGTGGTAAAGGGATGGATCTCTTCATTGGTTTTCATATCCGAGCGTGGGGATCATGACTCCTTCTGGGGTCGTGGTCGTGGTCAATTCAGAGCGAGACGACGCCACAACACTTTCCAGTGTACGTACTATCACAAATGTGTACACACAGAGGTGTTTGTTACACAAAATCATGTTATTCAACTCCTCTTGCTCGTAGTTCTACTGAGGGAGATGACCCTCCTGTCAAAGTTCCTTGAAGGGACTTCGAAGATCTGATGCAGCGTCTTAACATGCTCTACTAGAGCGAATCTTTCCACTCTATACCAAATGATAATCAGGAAACTGCTACATTTGCTCAAACATGTATCTTTATAGATTCCGAAAATAAATTTGCAAAATCAATGGTTGACAGTCACTTATGTGTGGAACATAACCACATACATCAAATGCACAAAGTCTCATTGGGACGCAATATTAAAGTTGCTAATGACAGATTTTCTCTTATAAAAGGAAAAAGGAGACGTTCATCTCACTTCTAACATCAGGGCTCAACGATGTTCTATTTCTTCTAGAATTTCCCATAAACCTACTTCATGTTAGTCAGATTGCAAGTAGCTCAACTGTCAAGCAATATTTGATGTGGTTTCTTGTGTTTTTCACGATATATTGATTGGGGAGGATGTATTGATACACACTATGAAGAAGGGGACTCCCACCATCTTGTGTGTTTTCTAGGACTGCAACTTACTCTAGGATGTCCTTTTTAGCATCCTCCGGTGCTCTCTGGCACCAACGTTTGGGTCACTCATTCCTACAGAAGCTTCGACATATTCTTCCCAGCTTCTTCTCAACATCGGCTTAGAGTGTGAGGCCTGCCAATTGGGGAAACATCAAGGAGTTCCTTTCCTCCATCAAGGAATATATATTCCGGTAGTCTTTTTGAGCTTGTTCATCTAGATGTTTGGAGATCTAGTCGATATCCTAATCGTCTAGGAAATTGTTATTATTTGGTCATAATAGATTATTTTTCTTGTGTGTCATGGACCTTCTTAATGAAAAATAAGTTTGATGTTCTTTCCATTATTACTCACTTTATAAATGAGAAAAAGACTCGATTTCGTACAACTATCAAGATTCTTAGGTCTGATAATGTTAGGGAGTTTCTTTATTATGATGTGCAATCGATCATTTCCACAAATGGGATTTTACACCAGACTACGTGTGCTCATAATTCTTAATTAAACAACGTGGCTGGGCATAAGTACAGGCATATCCTTGATATTGCATGTACACTCTTGATTAATTATCACGCTCCCTCTATCTATTGGGGTGACGATGTCCTTAACATTATATATCTTATAAAACAAATGCCTTCCACTACCATTGATGAGCATGTTCCTATTGAAGTTCTTTTGCCAAGAAAGGTTGTATTTCATGTCTATTCCAAGGTGTTCGGATGTGTATCGTTTGTTTATATACTTTGTCCTCGAGGGAAAAGCTAGCGGCAAGAGCTGTCATATGTGTTTTCTTAGGATATGCCAGAAATTAGAAATGATATAGATGTTACAACCCTTGCTCTCAAAAGCACTACATCTGTGCGGATGCCACTTTCTTTGAGTCTCTTCTATATTACTCCAATTTCAACTCTCGTGGTCCTCCATCACCTATATACACCACTCCACTTCCTATCCCTATTCCACATAATGATTTCTATAGGAGTACTGCTCCATAGGGAGACCCTCCTTCTGAGCCGGTACCATCTCCTCGGGTATGTCCTTCGACTGAGTCTTTACATACTAACAGTCATGTTATATCCATGGATACAAACACAGGTACTACCAGCGGCTCCGTAGATGCTGATGTAGATCAGTCAATTGCTCTAAGGAAGAGGACAATGCAATGTTCATCTCAATACAACACGAAACATCCAATCTCAATTGTAGTGTCCTTTTCTGAACTTGGTTCCTTCTATAGGCAATTTGTTGAAGCAATCTTTGATGCAGTTATTCCGCGCATGCATATTGAGTCCCTTTGAGATTCCTAGTGATGCTTAGAAATAGAGGAAGAAATGGTTGCACTGATCTCCCACAACATATGGTCACTTGTAGAGTCACCCGGCAATGTCAGGATAGTAGGGTTAAAATGGGTTTTCATAGTGAAGTACAATCCAAATGGCTCAATTTCTCGCTACAAGTCACGTCTAGTGGTAAAGAGATTCACCCAAATATATGGAATTGACTGCTTTCACACTTTCTCACCGATAGCTCGTCCATCCACTATACAAATTCTAATGGCAATTGTAGTACAACTTGATTGGTCATTACACCTGCTTGATGTAATGAATGCATTTATGTATGGAGACCTTCAGGAAACTATATAGATGCAACAACTTCTAGGTGTTGAGGCTTAAAGGGAGTGTCAGAAGGTGTGTCTTTTATGTAAGGCCATTTATGGACTCAAACAGAGCCCTCGGTCTGGTTTTAGAAATTGTTAAAAATAGTAGAAAATATGGAACTCGTCAGATCTTCAGCATATCACTCTTTATTTACAAGAAAGAATGAAAGAGTAACAATGGCAATGCTCATCTATGTGGACGATATCATCCTCATGGGAGATGACTTTGATGGTATTTTAGAAGTTAAGAAGCAGCTATCAGAACAATTTGTGATAAAAAACTCAGGGCTACTATAATACTTTCTAAGGATTGAAATTGCTAGGTCCAAGCGAGGATTAGTCACGTCACAACGAAAGTATGCAACTGATCTACTTCAAGAAATAAGAATGCTAGGATAAAAACGTACACAAACACCTATGGATCCTAAGAGATACATCTACGAGATAGGAGAGGTTGAATTCATTGGTCGATATAGGCATCTTGTGGGCAAATTGCTCTATCTTACCATCACTCGATCGAATATATCCCTAGCCATTTGGAAATTAAGCTATTTTTGGATGCTCCCACTACTGCTCACTTTGATGCATGTATGATTTTAAGCTACATCAAGTCTTCTCCTAGGAAAGATCTACTCTTCATCAAAGGAAACAACTCAGATCTTATGACTTATTCAGATGCATATTATGGAGTATACATGATAGACAAAAAATCTACTACAGGTTTCTCCACTTACTTAGCAGAAAACCTTGTCACGTGGAGGAGGAAGAAACAACCAGTGGTGTCACGCTCAAGTGCTGATAGTGAATATAGAGACATGGCTTAGGTTGCTGCAAATATTGTATGGATCTGATCCGTACTCAAAGATCATGTCACTTCCAGCAGTACCATGGAACTTAGATGCGACAACCATGCAGCAATGCATACAATCAACAACTATATGTTCCACGAACGCACCAAACATGTAGAAGTTGACTACCACTATACTCGAGATCTGATACATGGAGGGTTGCATCATATTCACAACGTACCATCTATTGAGCAAACTGCAGACATGTTCACTAAGTCACTCACACACATGTAATTCAAGAAATATTGCAACAGATGAGCATGATATATATATATATATAGAGAGAGAGAGAGACTCCAACTTGAAGGAGAGTATTGAGAGTTGTATTATTAACCCTAATTGTAGGGGTAATCCGGATGACTTACTATCTAGGAGTCGCCCTCCGTATAACCCTAAGCCTAGGACTCCATTTATATAAGGAGCCCTAGGGTCTTCTTTCGTAATAAGAAAGATAGTCATAACATTTTACTATAGTAATGTCTTTTACTGGCATTGTATCATTCTTTGCTAATTAAATAATGACGATATTACTCGGTGCAAAATTATTTTTTGTACTTAAAATTAGCAAGTAATGTCATATTTGTTATTTTATTATTATTGATTTTGGTGATTAATGAATTAAATTAGACGGATTTATAATTAGCTTATAATAAAATAAAGTATCCAAGCTCGACGATGCATATTTCAACACTTATTTGTTACTATTTTTTCCAGAAACTTTGCCTATCACCACTATTTTTAGTTCAAAATTTAGGAACGAATGGTTAACATTTTTTAAAAATAATAAAGGGTAAGTGTGACTATATGGCTACCGCTAAAAATATATCTATGGGTATAACATTTGTCACTAATTTAAGTGAAATAAATTTCACAACGAATAATATCTTTATTGAGTTGTATGATTTTTTATGGTAAACGGGTCTTTGGATGAAGAATAGTTTACCCATCACCCTATAAAATGTACACATCCCCCTCTTATTCATTATCTTAGTGAAGAGAGCATCATAGTCTCGTGCCAGTGAAATTAGGGTTCATGTGTACCCCCGTGATTTTTTCTTTCTCTTTAGGATTTTCACGTAAGTCATTGGTCTCCTTCTTCTTGTGCTTGATCGATTGTTTGCTATGGCAACAGAGCATCTCTGAGGTGTGATCTAGTGGTTCGTTAAATTTCTGTTGTTGTTCTCTTGTATGGAGATGGATTTCATTCCCCGACGAGTCTCCTCGACATGTAATCTCTCTTGATTTTGAACGTGCTCCTAACGGAGCAGGTGTCATGCCCTAATCTATCATATGCACGACCCCCCTTGGCTGCTACAATACATTGTTGACTATTGCACGCCCCTTCGCCTCCTATACGTCACCTCTCTTGGACCCCCCTATTGTGTTCCCTCTTGTGCGATAACAACAGCATGTGCCCCCATCTGGTTGTACCTCATGGTTGCTGCATGCGATCTCCTGGCTATGTGATCTCCTCTGTGGGTATACCATTGGTGTGCGAGGATTTAAGGTTGATAGTAGGGATAGTTATCGAGTCACGGCTCGTTGAGTTAGGATCGGACTCGGCTCGATAAAGGCTCGTGAGCCTGGCTTACTAGACTATTGGGTCGATCCCAAGCTAAATTTTTGATCTCGATAGCTTAACGAGCCGAGCTCGATGCTCGGCTCAATAACTCAATAAAGAGCTTGATAAGGAATATATACATGTAATATTTATATATTTACATATAATACCAATGAAATAAAAGCAGTCCTTTGTAATTTTCCCTTCCCTAACTTTGCCCCTCCCACAAGTCTGGAGCCATGACCCAATTCCCAAAATCTCATTCCCGCCCATGCATTTGCACCCCCCCCCCCATCTATACACTAGAAAATTAGTAATTTTTTATAAGCAAATAAAATGTTACAATATTATATTGTAATAAAGCTTTTGTATACAACTTTGGTAGTGGTCTATTGGTAAGGAACATAGTCCTCATAGAGTAGGTTGTGGGTTCGAATCACTTTTCCTTAATGATCTTGACTTGGGCTCGAGCGCATACCAGGCTCTATAAGGAGCTCGGGTTCGATAAGGAGCTCGGATCAAAACTTATCGAGCCCGAGCTAGCTCGATAAGGGGCTCGACCAAGCCTGAGATCCACCCCGAGCCCGGTTGGACTTATCGAGCTCAAGCCCGAGCCAGGAATTGGCTCGACTCGTTGGGCTTGATAGGCAGCCCTAGTTGATAGACCTCGAGGGCCTTTACGTGAATTATCCATGCCCTTTTTTTATTCCTAGACATTGGTTGATAGACACATGTGGTCTTGATGTGATTGTTCTGGTTATCGTTGGTGTTTATTTTCCCATTTGGCAAACCTTCCGTGGTATCGTTTGTATTGTGACACGTGTTGGAAGAATCCTTCTTGCAATAGTGTGGTTAGTATTCATGGCTTCTAAAGAAATTACAGATGCTATAACCTTCAACATGGAAAATTTTCTAACTCAGGTGACTACTAGGAAGTTACCGAAGAGTAATTACTCGAATGGAAGTGGCATTAGCCTCTAGCGAAAGGAGAGGATACATTGATGGTTGAAAAAAAGGTTGTGGCTGTTAATGATAAGTTGTATGACCAATGGTTTGTTGAAGATAGTCAATGTAGGAATTGGATCATATGTCGTCGTTAAATTAGGATTAGAAATCCTAATGGGATTGGATTCCTAATCGTAATAGTAGTTGAGTAGTATTATATTTATAGTCCTATTGGAAATAGGACTATGGGATTATAACTGGGCTATATATAGATGGGGTGGAGGCATTTCCTCAAACCATCACAAGAACAATGTAATCTCTAGAGAAAGGAGGGAGAGAGAGAGAGAGAGAAAAGAGTGAGGGAACAGAAAGAGTTGCACTCGTTCTTCTTTTAGTGATCTTTCTTCTTCGGAGGTCATGAGAGGTGACCGATCACTATTATATCTAGTTATTCTTTTTTATGTGCTTATGTGCTAGTGGTCGATTGTGCATCCACATCCGTATAAGGTTATATGCATCTCCAACAATCGGTATCTGAGCGGAGACGATACCAACAGGTCACGTCCCATCAAATAGTATTAGAGTTAGGTTCAGTGTTGTTGAAGGGACACGATGCGATGGATCAGAGCAAGATTCGACGTCAACGAGACGATGCGATGTACCAAATGTGCAATGCTCGAAAGCTATGATATGGTGTTCTCTTGGATAAATCGACCCGAGGCATCGAGGAATACTAGTAACGGTGACTTGTATGGTGGCACATCGAGTGCACCCAGTGGCAGGTGCATCACTCAGAGGTGGCGAGTTCCTGCTAACGAGAGTTGCAGATGACAAGGATGGCCCAGTGTAGACTCAAGATGATGAACAAATCTGATGTAATTCAACTCAATGGAGATATTATTAAGATTAGCATCAAATTACGATTAAGAATCCTAGTGGGATTAACTCCTAATTCTAATAGTAGTTGAGGTCTATTCTATTTATAATCCTATTGGGAATAGGACTATGGTGTTGTAACTGGGCTATATATAGAGAGGGTGGAGGCATTGCCTTAACACGATCACAAGATTAAAGTAACCCCTAGAGAGAGGGAGAGAGAGAGAGAGAGAAAAGATTGAGGGAATGGAAAGAGTTGTACTTGTTCTTCTTTTAGTGATATTTCTTCTCCGGCAGTTGCGAGAGATGACAATGCTCATCTATGTAGATGATATCATCCTCATGGGAGATGACTCTGATGGTATTTTAGAAGTTAAGAAACAGAATAATTTGTGATCAAAGACTTAGGGCTATTATGATACTTTCTAGGGATTGAAATTGCTAGGTCAAAGCGAGGATTAGTCATGTCACAACGAAAGTATGCAACTGATCGAGTTCAGGAAATAAGAATGCTAGGATAAAAACCTACACAAATATATATGGATCTTAAGAGATACATCTACGAGATAGGTGAGGTTGAAGACATTGGTCGATATAGGCATCTGGTGGGCAAATTGCTCTATCTTACGATCACTCGATCGAACATATCCCTAGACATTTGGAAATTAAGCTATTTTTGGATGCTCCCACTACTGCTCACTTTGATGCATGTATGATTTTAAGATACATCAAGTCTTCTCCTAGGAAAGATCTACTCTTCATCAAAGGCAACAACTTAGATCTTATGACTTATTCGGATGTAGACTATGGAGTATGCATGATAGACAAAAAAATCTACTACAGGTTTCTCCACTTACTTAGCAGAAAACCTTGTCACGTGGATGAGGAAGAAACAACTAGTGGTGTCACGCTTAAGTGCTGAGAGTGAATATAGAGACATGGCTTAGGTTGCTGCAGATATAGTATGGATCTTATCCGTACTCACAGATCTTCATGTCACTCCCAGCAGTACCATGAAACTTAGATGCGACAACCATGCAGCAATGCATATAGCCAACAACTTTATGTTCCATGAACGTACCAAAGAAGTTGACTATCACTATACTCGAGATCTGATACATGGAGGGTTGCTTCATATTCACAACGTACCATCTAATGAGAAAACTATAGACATGTTCACTAAGTCATCACACACACATAATTTAAGAAATATTGCAACAAGATGAACATGATATATACATATAGAGAGAGACTCCAACTTGAAGGGGAGTGTTTTTGAGGGGTATTCTGGACGACTTACTTACGATCTAGGAGTCGCCCTCCGTATAACCCTAACCCTAGGACTCCATCTATATAAGAAGCCCTAGGGTCTTCTATCTTAATAAGAAAGATAGTCATAACATTCTACTGTAGACATGTTTTTTAATTTAGCATTGTATCATTCGTTGTTAATAAAATAATGACGATATTACTCGGTGCCAAATTAATTTTTATACTTAAAATTAGCGAGTAATGTCATATTTGTTATTATATTATTATTTATTTTGGTGATAAATGATTTAAATTAGAAGGATTGATAATTATCTTGTAATAAAATAAAGTATCCAAGCTCGACGATGCATATTTCAACACTTATTTGTTACTATTTTTTCAGAAACTTTGCCAATCACCACTATTTTTAGTTCAAAATTTAGGAACGAATGGTTAATATTTTAAAAATAACAATGGATAAGTGCGACTATATGGCTAACGCTAAAAATATATATACGGGTATAACATTTGTCACTAAGTATAAAATAAATTTCGCAACGAACGGATTTTTGGACGAGGAATAATTTACCCACCACCCTATAAAATGTATTCATCCCCCTCTTATTTCATTATCTTAGTGAAGAGAGCATTATAGTCTCTTGCCAGTGAAATAAGGGTTCATGTGTACCCCCGTGATTTGTTCTTTCTCTGTAAAACTTTCATGTAAATCACTGGTCTCCTTCTTCTTGTGCTTGATCGATTGTTTGCTACGGTAAGAGAGCATCTCTGAGGTGTGATGTAGTGGTTCGTTAAATTTCTGTTGTTGTTCTCTTGTATGGAGATGGATTTTATTCCCCGACGAGTCTCCTCGACATGTAATCTCTATTGATTTTGAACGTGCTCCTAACGGAGCAGGTGTCATGCCCTGATCTATCATATGCACGACCCCCTTGGCTGCTACAATACACTGCTACAATACACTGTTGACTATTGCACGCCCCTCCGCCTCCTATACGTCACCTCTCTTGGACCCCCCCCCCTATTGTGTTCCCTCTTGTGCGATAACAACAGCATGCGCCCCCATCTGGTTGTTCCTCCGGGTTGCTGCATGCGATCTCCTGGCTATGTGATATCCTCTGTGACGTATACCATTGGTGTGAGAGGATTCAAGGTTGATAGTAGGGTTAGTTATTGGGTCACGGCTGGATGAGTCAGGATCGAACTCGGCTCGATAAGGGCTCGTGAGCCTGGCTTACTGGGCTATTGGGTCGATCTCAAGCCAAATTTTTGGCCTCGATAGTTTAACGAGCCGAGCTCGATGCTTGGCTCGATAACTCAATAAGGAGCTCAATAAGGAATATATATGTATAATATTTATATCTTTACAGATAATACCAATAAAATAAAAGCAGTCCTTTACAATTTTTCCTTTCCTAACTTTGCCCCTCCCACGAGTCAGGAGCCACGACCCAATTCCCAAAATCTTATTCCCACCCACACATTTGCACCCCCGTCTATACACTAGAAAATTAGTATTTTTTATAAGAAAATAGGATGTTACAATATTATATTATAATAAAGCTTTTGTATACAACTTGGGTAGTGATCTATTGGTAAGGAACATAGTCCTCATAGAGTAGGTTGTGGATTCGAATCACTTTTCAGTAATGATCTTGACTTGGGCTCGAGCGCATACCATGCTCTATAAGGAGCTCGGGTTCGATAAGGAGCTCGGCTCAAAACTTATCGAGCCCGAGCTAGCTCGATAAAGGGCTCGACCGAGCCTGAGATCCACCCCGAGCCCGGTTGGGCTTATCGAGCTCAAGCTCGAGCCAGGAATTGGCTCGACTCGTTGGGCTTGATAGGCAGCGCTAGTTGATAGACCTCGAGGGCCTTTACGTGAATTATCCGTGCCTTTTTTTATTCCTAGACATTGGTTGATAGACACATGTGGTCTTGATGTGATTGTTCTGGTTGTCGTTGGTGTTTATTTTCCCATTTGGCAAACTTTCCGTGGTATCGTTTGTATTGTGACACGTGTTGGAAGAATCCTTCTTGCAATAGTGTGGTTAGTATTCATGGCTTCTAAAGAAATTACAGATGCTATAACCTTCAACATGGAAAATTTTCTAACTCATGTGACTACTAGGAAGTTAACGAAGAGTAATTACTCGAATGGAAGTGGCATTAGCCTGTAGCGAAAGGAGAGGATACATTGATGGTTGAAAAAAAGGTTGTGGTTGTTAATGATAAGTTGTATGATCAGTGGTTTGTAGAAGATAGTCAATGTAAGAATTGGATCATATGTCGTCGTTAAATTAGGATTAGAAATCCTAATGGGATTGGATTCCTAATCGTAATAGTAGTTGAGTTGTATTATATTTATAGTCCTATTGGAAATAGGACTATGGGATTGTAACTGGGGTATATATAGATGGGGTGGAGGCATTTCCTCAAACCATCACAAGAACAATGTAATCTCTAAAGAAAGGAGGGAGAGAGAGAGAGAGAGAGAAAAGAGCGAGGGAACAGAGAGAGTTGCACTCGTTCTTCTTTTAGTGATATTTCTTCTTCGGAGGTCATGAGAGGTGACCGACCACTATTATATCTAGTTGTTCTTTTTTTATGTGCTTATGTGGTGGTGGTCGATTGTGCATCCACATCCATATAAGGTTATATGCATCTCCAACAATTGGTATCTGAGCGGAGACGATACCAACAGGTCATGTCCCATCAACTAGTATTAGAGTTAGGTTCGGTGTTGTTGAAGGGACACGATGCGATGGATCAGAGCGAGATTCGACGTCAACGAGACAATGTGATGTAGCAAATATGCAATACTCGGAAGTTGTGATATGGTGGTCTCTTGGATAAATCGACCCGAGGCGTCGAGGAATACTGGTAACCGTGACTTGTACGGTGGCACATCGAGTGCACCCAGTGGCAGGTGCGTCACCTAGAGGTGCCGAGTTCCTGCTAACGAGACTTGCGGATGACAAGGATGGCCCAGTGTAGACTCAAGACGATGAACAAATCTGATGGAATTCAACTCAATGGGAATATTATTAAGATTAGCATCAAATTAGGATTAGAAATCCTAATGGTATTAACTCCTAATTCTAATAGTAGTTAAGGTCTATTCTATTTATAATCCTATTGGGAATAGGACTATGGTGTTGTAACTGGGTTATATATAGAGAGGGTGGAGGCATTGCCTTAACACGACCATAAGATTAATGTAACCCCTAGAGAGAGGGAGAGAGAGAGAAGAGAGGAAGAGAGTGAGGGAATGGAAAGAGTTGTACTTATTCTTCTTTTAGTGATATTTCTTCTCCGGCAGTTGCGAGAGATAACCGACCACCGTTATATCTAGTTCTTTTTTCATGTACTTCTGTGGTGGTGGTCGAATGTGCATCCACATCTGTATATGGTGATCTTTATCCCCAACAACCGGTATCTGAGAGGAGACGATACCTACGCGTCGTGTCCCATCAATTCGGACATTCAACCATTTATTCCTTCATAAAAGGTCGGCTAGAGAATAGTACCTTACACTCGAAAGTATGTACGGGCAAAAGAAACATGTTATCTAGATATATCGGTTGAGTAGGGATGTCTACACCATGAAATAAAGGGAGATGGTTGTCGCTGGGTACTATGATGCTTTGAAGATCAATGCGAAGAGATTAACAATTATCGGAACTATACCTGGGCAAGCATTGCCGATCATAAGAAGAATGAGACCAGATTTACGTGGAAAACCTACAGAGAGGGAAAGCCCGCATGTCACACATGAACCCTCATCTCACTCACAAGAGATTAGGGCGCTCTCTTCATTAAGATAATGAAAAAAGATGGGTGATGAGTGCATTTTATAAGATGTTGGGTAAACAATTCCTTATCCAAAGACACGTTTACCTATCTAAAGACGCATACAACTCAACAATCTTCGTTAGATATTTAGCAACAGATAATGCAGTGACGGATTTAAAAAAAATATCACTACAGGCTCATTTTTAGAAGTATAACCTTCCTCAACTTTCAGTGAGAAGTTGGTCATATGCGAGTAATAATAAATATCATTGGTTTCAATCAATAATTTAGACAAAAACAAACTACTTCCATTAAATTCAAACATAAAATAAATAACTTAGAATAATTGGCATCTAGAGTACATACTACCAGTATATAAATAGTAAAATTTTGGACCCTCTCCCCACTACTGCCCATAACGATGAGTGATGGAACAACCAGTGGCCATAATTAGGCTGTTCTAGATTAGGAATATATGAGTGATGCATGCATATAATATGAAATATTCGTATGTATCGAGTCCGTGTATACGTCATGCGAAAGCACAATAAACGAGTCCCTAAAGTCCCCTGTGACACGTCGTATTCTAAGCACTACTATATGCCATAAAAGCATTTATTTCGTGCTAATTAATTAATATACAACCACGATAAATTGAAGCTTCTTATACTTCAGATGAATTAATTTTAAAATTACAAGTCTTTTATGAAATAAGCTTCTTATACTTCAGATGAATTAATTTTTAAATTACAAAAGTCTTTTATGAAACGATGAAACTCAAGGTTTTAAAAACTGGACCGGACATTCAACCGGTCAGTCTCCGGTTTGGTCCAATCGGGTTAGATCTTCAGTCTGAACCGGTCAGACCTGTGATGATGTCAGCATGACGTCATCATTCTTATCGACTCAGGAAAAACCGGGTCGAGCTTAATTTATTGGTCCGACTGGTCGAACCGATTTTTTGAACCGATACCGGATACATATATGTAAATATGTATTTATATATCAATGAAATAATCTTTTAAAATATTAAATCTTTCAATAGAATAACATGATTGTCTATTTCGACTAAAACTCTACGAAAGGTAGTCATTTTTTCTAGCATTATATATGAATATAATATTGTAATAATTTATTTACAGTTGCTTTAGAAGATTACTCTAAGAAAGTAGTGGCACAAGTTATATTCCAAAAAAAGAGAGGGACATAACTGAAATTACAAAAGTTAAGAAGGGCACAAGAGATAAAAAAATTCTATTATTTTATTATTTAAATATTTACTTTTTTGAAAATATACTAAACCATCAAAACTGGCTCAAGTCAGGTCAACCCGGTCCAACCACCCAGGTTAACACGGTCCGACCATCGGTCGGACCCGATTTTTTATTTTCTTCTTTTTTTTTTGAATTAATTACATAAAATCGACCGAACCGATCGGGTCGAAGCCTGTTCCCAGTCCAACCAATCCGACCGGCCGATCTGGTCCGGTTTTTTAAACCCTGGATGAAACAAATCTCAGATATCAAATATCGTATCGGTGCTTCTTCACCTTTGCAGTGACCACAGGAAGTTCGAGGTGATCATATATTATATTGTTTCCAACCTATCAACTATATCCTATTGTTTAACACTAATTTAACGACGTATTTGACTTTGGTGTAATAAATTAGCAGATTTTGATTTGACTTTAGAAGGTTTGGAAGCCGCGGATCGACGCCGTCCTATGATGTATTCTAATAATAAATATGTATATTCTAATAATAAAGACTGAAAAGGTTTGGACCATTTTGAAGATGGAGAAATTAATAAACACAGCTGATACGGTCTGTTGGTAAGGAAGCCATGTCATCACTGCTTGATATGTATGATGTTGGAGCCATCTCCTCCTTTCTTACTACTGCTTCCATCGAGAAAAATTAGCCTTAATAACTTGTTAAGTTTGAGCTCATCTACATCCGATGACAACCTCTCACTCAAAATGATTAGATTTGATTTTTTAAGTAGTCACCTGATCTCATAACATAATGTAAGTTTTAGATGTGAGATTGAGTTTGGTATGTTAAAACATCCCTCGCTTACATCTGTAACATCATCAAAGCGATATGGTTAATCACTTACATAGTTACATCCACTAATAGTGGTGGTTGCATATTCTGGACAACCTTTTCTTCTTTTTCTTTTTGTAAAGATGGCTCCACCTCTCGGGTATCATATTCTACTATTAAAGAGAACCGGCTCGGATATCATTTATCATGTCATGTGCTTAGATCCTTGGACTGATATCCTTGTTGGATTTGAACCCAACTGGACATATTGCAACTATTCAAAATGCTTAAGCTCAAGAGTTGTTACGTAATAATCCTTCAATTTTATAATTTTCTCTCAGACTTTGTGAGTTTTTGATATGAAACTATATTGAAAGAGTTAAACATCTTGCCTTGTACAAGTTTTTCTCCCCAACCTCCCCACCGCGATTCCCTAACCCCATCGTTTGGATGAAGTGAAAAATGATATAAAATATGCCCTCGCAAGGGTTTGGTTCAACTTACCTTCTAATGCAAGTTATCGCTACTTCCATTTGAATTGTAGGACTCCTCACTTCCCAAATGCATCTTTTTTCCCTCAAAAAGCACAAATCTCGAGTTACCAAGTCGAGTTAACAAGCTAAGCAAGGTTCGATTCTAAGACTTGTTACGAGCATCGAATCCAGAATAGACAAAAATGCAGTCATTTTGTGTCTAACTGAACCTTAAGGGGCCGTTCGGTTCGGGAATAAGCAGGAATAAGGATGGGGAATAAGGAGAATAAGGGTCTATTCTTTATTTGGCTGAAGGATAGGAATAAGGAGAATAAGATGAAATAAAGGTAGGGAAGGTGGGATAAAGATAGGAATAATAGTGTAATAAGATGTAATAATGGGGAATAATCGTATCACTGTGAACCGTGTCGGAAGGAGAATTGGTCTCTTATTACATGGCTTATTCTCTAGCAAACAGGGCCTAAAAAAACCAGGACGAATGCAGAATTATTTTCTGCGCATGCCGTAAATATTTCAGTAAATTTCGAGGAATTAAAACCAGGGAAAATAATTTTGCAGGAACAGTTATCAAACATGAAAAAAACACTACAGTGACACTGGAATATATTATTTGTCGTCAGGAATTTCTTTTGCTATTCTCTGTTATTTAAGCCATCGCCCACTGTTAATGACAGTTCCCTGTGAGGTCTAGCTGTCGCGGATGAGAGCACGCACCACTTTGATTAAGCAGTCTTCCTAAGATTAGGATGGATTTTATTTATTGGTATGCGTGTACAATGATGGTAGTCGATAATATCCAAGATACGATTCGTGTTTGGGGGAATCGCAAGTGGGTGGGAAAGGAAGACTTGCAAGAGGGACTTGACGAGAGCACTGAGTGCAGAAAAGTTGAAAAAAGTTAATAAACTCTCCTCGTATCTTACGTCTCTGGAAGGAATATATATGTCTGGATTGTAATGCTGATGCTGTACTGCACTAGGGAGGGAGTACCAACTTGCAGGAGCTGACTTTGACAATCCAGAATTATATGTATAATTTGGGCACATTCTATGATTATTTTTGGTTGGATTCTGACTTCTAAGTTAGATGCAGCACATGGTCAAACACGGTTTTTTTGGATGTGTATCAAGGATGGGAATTTTTCCGCTTCAGATGCTTTTCTTCTTTTCTTTCTCCGGCCTTGAATGCTTTTTTCTGATTTATCCGGTTGTTGTACCTTAAGTGGAATTAAGTAGAAAAAGAAAGAAGAAGAAGAAGTTGGTTGCAATGGTGCATAATATTAAACATAGCTCATGAGACAAAGTTCCTGCGTGTGTCGATATTGGTGCTGAGTTGCTTTCATGTTTACCCTTTCAGTTGATGAGACAAATGAGTTTTTTATAATAAAATAATTAAAATAAAAATTAAATCATATAACCACCCTCACATCTTCTTTGAGATAATACAAGATAAGATAAAAAGAGATAAAATAACTAACAATTTAAGTTGGTTATTTCTTTATCTCTTAAATAAGTTCAATTTAATATTATTATTTATCTCATTGAATTGTGCCTATAAATACCATGGGACTCCAATAACTTCCCCACACATTGCCTTGGGAGATAGAGTCTAGAGAGAGAGAGAGAGAGAAGTCGACGACGACATTCTTTCTCGTGTCTTTTCTGAATTCATCATCGACAACCCTCTTCGTCAACGTTGGAGTTTTGATCCGACGAAATTGGAGGAGCAACAATGTCGCCGACAATGGTCCAGATTGGTGGATTCTTGGTCGACGAATTTCTTGCATCGACGAGGTATGTGTCGAACACATAGGATCGTTAAGTGACATTTTGTGTTGATCATTGATTTAAAATTACGACTTATAGATGTATGTGTCGAACACATAGGATCGTTAGTGACGTTTTGTGTTGATCCTTGATTTAAAATTATGACTTTTAGATGTATGTGTCGAACCCTTTAGGCTTCGTACCACGTAGTATCGTTTCACATCATAAAATGAAAGTAAGATTCATTGTTGGTCGTGCACAAATATTCAGATCACATGATATATTACTAAGTGCATTAATGACTATAAGAGGTAATGCCTGACATCCTTACTTAGCATTGAAGAATACAGATATCTGATTCTATACGCATTGATTTTGAGATTAACGTAGATTGATGAAAATTATTCATCAATTATGGACCAACCATTCTCACTAATTGTTAAACCAATATTTTAGTTTATGAGGGATTTCTGTCTAAATATTATGGATGATATTAGGATCATTATTGTATAAGCCCCATACATCAATTTGCTGACTATGATGAGGTTTATCTTCCTTTCGATCAAATAATCATTACATGGAGTATATGTTTCGGTAGCATGAATAGAAGAGGAAGAAAAGTTTGAAGGTTATTTATACTTGTTAGCATTTCTTTAACTAATTATCTAAACATAATGTAGACTATATGTCATGGGATATTGGTATTCATCAAACGTGAATGTGGGGGTCAATTAACTTCATAATGCATCTGGTTTGCTCATTATTAACGGATTCCTAACCTTATTTAACTCTACTTATTAATAAAAAGATATAATATTTACGTATATAATATACTATTAGTTAGTGTGTGATTCCATTGGAATGATATATTATAATGTACACCCGAATCTTAAGTTATACGTGGAATGTACAATATGCATTGTAATTCAGGTAACCATTTTATATCATGTCATACGAATTTAGTTCCAGTATACTCGAGATTAATGATCTGATTTTGTTGTTTGTAGTTTTTAAATAACAATGATAATAATAATATTGTCTGTAAGGTTTTACAAAGATATCAAGAATAATGGTACAATACTGGTAAGCGGGGCTAAGTGCTATACCTAACGGTGGGAGCCACCTCTAGAGTCCGTTTACCATGGGCCTAAAGGGCCAACGCCTACCAGGGACGTGAGGTAAAAGATAAGTCCTTTACAGTTGTAGCTACACACTGTCATGTTATGCATTGTTTATGGACCGCTTGTGTCGGCGGTAAACCATCAAAGCCGCCTAAGAATTAACAATCAAGACCACTCTAAACATGAAAAATGCCATGAGCATATGTGCAATATATATTAATATTATATGCAAATATGCAATTATGTTACTGTTATGGACATATGTTTAAGTTTTGTTAATGTTAAGTGCATGTGTGCAAGGGCAGATGTGCAATTTAAGGCTAAGGGCATGTGTGCAATTATATTAATGATATGGGTATACATCAAATTTATATTAAGTTAAGGTTATGTGTGCAATTTTCTTAATGATATGGGCATACATGCAAATTTATGTTAAGGTTAAGGTTAAGGGTATATGTGTAATTATGTTAATGATATGGGCATATATGCAATTTATGTTAATGTTATTTGTATATGTGCAATTTATGTTAATGATATGGATATATGTGCAATTTAAATACTAAGGGTATATGTGTGTTGATGTTAACAATACGGGTATACGTGCAAATATATGGCAAAACTTTAGGGTATATACACAAGTATGATATGTGATGCATGCATATGGAAGAAATATACCTCGTATGCATCATTAAGTTAATTAATGATATGTATGATGATTTATGCTTTGTGTCAAGCCAAATATTTTATGCAACATGACAATGATATACGATCAAAATTATTGGAATAATTACCATTATGTTATGTATGGCATAGTTAGATGTGCTTGATTTTTACGCTAGCCGGCTTGACCCCAACTCGACACATACTGTGCGTTAGACTCATAACATGTATTGTTACTCTTTTTCAGGAGAACTTGAGGATTAAGTTATTTACGTTTCAAGGGAGACTTCTGAAGGATATTGAGAATCCTCAAGCGCATCACGGAAGCGTGTTGATCGTATCGAATACGATCGGAGCAACTAGTCGTACTAGATGCTAGATGCAGCGGAAATTAAAAATTTTTTAACATAACGATGAAACCACATGATCACGAGAACACTTCTCGGATCGTTTCATCAAACCACAAAGTATAAGGATTACCTCTTGAAGCGTGGTTGTGATCGCGAGATCCCAAAGTAGAGATCCTCCTATCTTAAGTCCGACCCACGGAGAATGCGCTTGCGGGCACGATGATGAGTCGCGTCCTTCCCGCAATCCTTTGACGAAGATCCAAGCGTCAAAGGCGAAGCAAGATGCTCTCCTCTTCAATATTCAAAGTGGACGGCCACTTGGAAATTAAGAGAGAGATCACACACGAGAATTAGAGAGAGAGAGAGAAGTTGTCTTTCACAACTCTAGATGATGTACCTTGGAGAGGCTACCCTAGCCCTCCTTATATACTAGTTTAGGATCCAATGGATCTCGATCCATGGGACACATGGATCCAAGGGATATGCTTGGTCCATGATAAATCAATGGCTAGGATTTGTTGTTCAATAACAACAATTTAAAATTAATTAATGAAGAGATAACATGATAAATGAGATGGAGTCAACCACCCTCCTAAAAAGGGGGGGGCGTCACCCATGAACAATTCATGGGTGACGCCACCCATGGAGGTGGTTATTCTCCATTTTATTTATCATATAATTCATTAATTAATCCCAATAAATATTCTACAAATTAATTCCAAATTAATTTTGTGAATATTTCAATCTTGCCATTGAATAATGTGTGAATCATATTCACAACCCAAACTAGTTAGTAAATTGCATTTCCAATTAATTAACAAATGTGAATCCGATTCACATTATTAATTAACAAATGCTATTTACATAAATTCTCTCTCTTATATATGTATATTATAAATCATATTTATAACATGCATATATCATGGATAGTGTTATCCACATTCTCTTAAATCTTGATAATTAAATCCAATTTAATTATCTTAGATAATCAATATGAATCATATTCATATTTAAGCTTGATAATCAAATCATATTTAATCATCAAGTCCTTGCTTGGATATTTCATCAAAAGAATTATTCTTGAACCCTTTCAAGAATAATGTGCTTTCTCCGCAGATACTTGGAGATAAGGACAGGGCGATTGTATTATTCCACGTATAGTAACTTGGATGTTGAGATCTCATCTCAAATCCAGATCTTACGGACCTCTCACAGATGCTTGATTAAATCAAGACCGCAAATCCAATCTTCTCATTGAGTCTGAATCCCATTCAGACCAATGTCCAACACTTGGACTAAGATCGGATTGCTTCTCTACTGAAAGGAGTCACTAAAATCCAGACCTGTTTCATCACTCCCTCGGAATGGAAGCGTCATGGATATACAATCGTTTATGATCACATCACCCTTCAGGTATTCCCAATACCTGTACATCCTGCATACTGAAAGACCCATGATCAACCCGAAGATCAAGATCATTTTATACTGTCTTCTTCAGGGTTTAATCATTAAGTTTCTCAATCTTGGTCATTGGGATTTGGTATCGATCATATGCTTTCCCAAAGCATATATCATACCTTCAAATTCATGTCATGCTTCCAAAGCATGACGACCATGCATGGAATTTGATCGGTCCCAATACCTCATGAGTGAGCTCATGTCTTCCGGTTCACAAGTGAACCTGTATGATCCCTTTGAGAGATCATATTGCTCATATACCCTTATATGCACACCAGCTCGCCGGTGTATAGACCTTGGTTAGGTCATCAACCTATTGGTCTGCCAAATGTACATACTTAGATATATAGCAATATATCTGTCTCCGGTCAGAGGATGCATGCCTATGCTGTGACAGCATTCAACATAGGACTTAAGTTATCTCGATCTCGTTGGGTCAACCCATTGACCTAACTAATCTGACACCTCCGAATCACTATTCCCATGCAGAGGACCTGCATCAAGAGGTCGGTCAGATATCAGCCTATGTGAGAAAGGATTGCCATTTCCTACTCAGGCTGGAGATCTCCACTTGACAATCATTTGACGGTGCTTGATGAGTCCTCTATCTAACTCTTTAGATATTCATCCAAACACCAGCCTCTATGATTCATTTAATGAATCAACAGCTATATGATCATCAAGCTGGCCAAGGTACATAACCCTAATTGTACAGAGGGACCTTATAGTGCATTCATTCATATAATTTCAGAAAGGGAGTGAAACATCAATAACTTTTATTGATAAACTTTAATTATTACAATAACATTTATTGTAAGAATGGTTCGCCCAGGGCTCACAAGTCTAACAATCTCCCACTAGCCCTCAGAACCATTCAGGTACAATCCGTAAACCCATACTCATTACATGCTGGTCAAAAACCTTCTGTGTCAGAGGTTTGGTAAGAGGATCAGCAATGTCGTCGGCAGAGGCCACCTTGGTGATGATGATATCACCACGCTTTTGAATCTCCCGAATGATGTGGTATTTCCTTTCCACGTGCTTGCTCTTCTGATGGCACCTGGGTTCCTTTGCTTGGGCAATGGCTCCAGTGTTATCACAGAGTAACGGGACGGGAGTATCAGAGGAAACTACGCCAAGTTCCAAGATGAACTTGCGCAACCACACCGCCTCCTTTGCAGCATCCGATGCGGCAATGTATTCGGCTTCTGTTGTTGAATCCGCCGTAGTGTCCTGCTTCTTGCTTCTCCAGCTCACAGCACCACCGTTCAACAGGAATACAAACCCTGATGTCGACTTTCGATCATCAATATCTGACTGGAAGTCTGAATCTGTATATCCCAAGACTTGGAGATCACCATCCCCATAGACCAAGATGTAATCTTGCGTCCGTCTTAGATATTTGAATATGTTCTTTACTGCATTCCAGTGTTTTTCTCCATAGCAGGATTGGTAACGACTTACCACTCCCACTGCATGGCAGATGTCTGGCCTAGTACACATCATGGCATACATCAAGCTTCCTACGGCTGATGCATAAGGGCATCCAGCCATGGCCTTCTTTTCCTCAACACTTTGAGGAGCCATCCCTTTGGACAGATGGATACCATGTCCTAAGGGGAGGAATCCTTTCTTCGAACTATCCATACGGAATCGTTCAAGAATCTTCTTGATGTATCCATGTTGTGATAATCCCAATATTCTCTTTTCTCGGTTTCTGAACAACTTCAGGCCTAAGATGTAAGAGGCTTCTCCAAGATCTTTCATCTCGAAGGTATGGGATAGCCAAATCTTCACACTGGTCATCATTCCTGTATCATTCCCAATGATAAGGATATCATCTACATAAAGCACGATGAACACAATGGCGCTCCCACTAAGCTTCTTGTACACACAAGGTTCATCAGGGTTTTGCACAAAATCATAACTTTTTATGGTTTCGTCAAATCTGATGTTCCAACTACGAGAAGCTTGTTTGAGCCCATAGATGGATTTCTTCAGCTTGCATACTTTACCGTCCTCAGCTATGAAGCCCTGGGGCTGCTCCATATAGATATCCTCCTCGAGGTATCCATTGAGGAAAGCCGTCTTGACGTCCATCTGCCAGATGTCGTAGTCAAGAGATGCAGCTATAGCCAGCAGTGTCCTGATGGACTTAAGCATGGCCACAGGAGAGAATGTCTCATCGTAGTCGATGCCTTCTCCCTGTGTGTAGCCCTTGGCCACGAGCCGTGCCTTGAAAGTCTCTACTTTCCCATCAGGTCCCCTCTTTCTCTTGAAGATCCATTTACACCCAATGGGTTTTACCCCTCTAGGTGGATCCTCTAGGGTCCATACACCATTCTTATGCATGGAGTCAATCTCTGACTTCATTGCTAGCATCCATCTATCCATGTCATGATCCGCAAGTGCTTCATCATATGAAGAAGGATCATTGTCAGTCTCACCTGACACATGGAATCCATACCTTTCAGGTGGTGCAACCACCCTCGAACTCCTTCGAAGAGGTATGGGTGTTTCATCTTCATTTATCTCTTCAGTTTCTGGTTCAGGAATCTCAGAATCCTCAGGGGATTCAATGAGCTCCTCTACTTCATTCTCGTCTTGACCTTTAAGGAAATCATCCTCTAGAAATTTCACATCCCTAGAGACAAAAACCATTTGGGTCTCAGGGTCATAAAGCTGGTATCCAATACCATCTTTAACATACCCAATGAAGTAGCACTCACGAGTGCGAGATTCCAGCTTACTTGCGTCCATGTTCTTCGCATGAACCAAGCATCCCCAAACCCTCAAGTGATTGACACTAGGTTTGGTTCCATACCAGAGCTCATGAGGAGTCTTGGGTACAGATTTGCTAGGAATCTTGTTTAGGATATATATTGCAGTCTCTACTGCATATCCCCAGAAACTAAGAGGTAAATGTGCTTTACTCATCATTGAACGGACCATGTCCATGATGGTCCTGTTGCGTCTTTCAGCAACACCATTAAGTTGGGGAGTTCCAGGAGGAGTGAGATTGGAGACAATTCCATTCTCTTTAAGGTATTCCTTGAATTCATCTGAGAGGTACTCACCACCTCGGTCAGATCGAATCCGTTTAATCTTCCTGTCGGCTTGGTTCTCAACCAATGCCTTAAACTCTTTGAACTTTTCAAAGGTTTCAGATTTATGACGAAGCAGGAAGATAAATCCATATCGCGAATGGTCATCGATAAACGTCAAATAATATCGATATCCATTTCTAGTCGCGGTATTGAAGGGACCACATACATCAGTATGTATTAGGTCGAGAATACCCTCGCATCTCGTAACCTTGTTACGGAAAGGCATCCTGGTCATTTTACCTCGAATACAATGTTCACAGGTAGGTAAAGTTTGAACCTGTAGAAAATCTAAAGGTCCATCCTTTATCAATCTATTGATCCTATCAACAGATAAATGACCAAGCCTTTGATGCCAAATCATATTCGAATGATTTCCATTCTCCCTGGATCTCTTGGGGTTTTTATTATTAGTGGTAGTGACATTTATGACACATTCATCAATGCACAATTCATAGAGTCCACTAGAAGTCAGAACACCTTCCGCAACAAATTTATCATATTTATTAATGACTAATTTATTACAGAACAGGAAAGAGTACCCATGTCTAACAAGCTTAGACACAGATATCAAGTTCCTCCTGACCTCAGGTACATAAAGACACTCTTTAAGTACTAGGACTCGACCACTAGATAACGACAGTCTGCATGTCCCGATGGCGACTGCTGCAACACTTGCATCAGATCCCATCTGGATAACTATCTCCCCATGCTCCAGATTCCTAGTTTACTGAAACAAATGCAATGAATTACATACATGAACAGAAGCACCAGAATCTATAACCCAACTTCCTTCTCGTCCAACGAGAAAGCTGGTTTCAATGATGAAAGTAGATTTCATACCTGCTGGGGCTTTACCTTTGTCGGTAGACTTCAGGTAATCCGGGCAGTTACGCCGCCAATGCCCCGGCTTCTTGCAGTGGTGACAGACATCGGTCTTTTTCGATGTCATTAGTGTGGAAGCACTAGAAGATGAACCAACTCCTTGATTCTTCTTCTTTCTCTTCGAGGCTGGGCCTTTCTGAGAACCTTGCTTCCGCCCGCGCTTTCCTCTTACCTGTGCAACCATTGCACTAGCAGAGGGGCCGTCCTTCTTCAAGACATCTTCTGCAGACTTCAATGCAGCTAACAGCCCAGCGTTTGTGAAATCACCTTTGTTCATGTGGTAAGACACAACAAAGTTGTTGAAATACTTAGGGAGTGACAGGAGAATGAAATCAGCTTGCATTTCAGAGTCCAAGTACGCTCCCAGGGTTTCCAGCTCAGAGAGGTACCCAAACATTTTGAGTACATGTTCTCTGACAGAGGTCCCTTCCTGCATCTTGCAGCGAATAAGCTCTTTCATCACATTATAACGCTGTATGCGGTTTATGTCACCGAACATTTCTTTCAAACTCAGCATAATTTCTTGGCAATGGTTCATTTCCACATGTTGCTTCTGAAGCACATTGGACAATGACCCAAGGATGTAACACCTTGCCAGATTATGGTCTTCATCATATTTATCATTATATGATTTATCTTCATTAGTCATAGGGTTTGCTATCTTGTCCTTGCTAAGCACGTAGGAGATGCGCTCTGCAGAGAGAACAAGATCCAAATTTCGGATCCAATCCGAATAATTTGGTCCGGTCAACTGGTTGACCTCTAGAAGCCTGCTAAGTGGGTTCATGGACTTCATTTTCTGAAATTAAGAATGCACTATATTAGAATAATTATATATTCATTTTAAGATTAATTTGATTAAGGCATTTTAAATCAAATTTGTCCTGCCATGTCGACTTTGAAAGATTATTCCCTTATTTTTCTTTCAAAGTAAGAGATATACTTACCGCTATATCTCAAGCAAGATCTGGGATCTCCTCTCTATCCTTATCACATCCCAATAATATGAGAACCTGTGACTCGAATAGGAGAAGCGGGAACACATTCCGCCTTGCAAGTCCAACTTGCATTTCCCAATTCGATCTTTAACACCCGGGCCCACCACCCCTAAGATGATGTTGACCCGTTGTTAATTGAACCAACCGTCAACAGGCTTAATACTCGCTATACGCAATCCAATATCGCCCCAATAATATGAGGACCCGATATTGGGGTCACTACGTATACGGCCTTACTCTTTCGAGAAGCAAAGAACCCGATCCAATTAAATCATGCACAGGATCTGTCACTTCGGACAGGCGTCTCCCATACACAACAACTGGCGACGAAATCCTTTGCCTTGACGGGAGACCATGGATGTCACTTATGTGATCCTCCACCTCATATTCAAATTTTATAATTAATTATTGTGAATCGCATTCACATAATTAATTCTTCCAAGGGAAATACACATCTATTCAAAATAGTGTGTTTATTAGGTATGATTAATTTAATCATATTAAATTAATCATTTAGCCCAATCATCAACAAACACGTCTTTTACTTGAATAGTAGGTATAATCTCAAAATACGTATTATTCGAATTTTAATAATTAGAAAAATACATATTGTCTGTCTCCGGTATTATACAATCCCTACCCGCTGTCATGGCCAGTACCAACGAGAGTGGGACGGACCACATACGTTGCAACCCGCGACCCCAATGCTCTCCGACTAGGCACCACATCCGCCTCGGGAAAGGATAATACCAGATAGACCATCATGTACTTTGAGATGTTCATCGGTTCTTCAACCGAAAATTATACCATATAATATAAATCAAAACATTTTTGATTATAAGGAGATTTGCTAGACAAATCCTCAATCCTATTCAAGCAAAGAAGGGTTTTTCATGTAAAAGTTGTCCTACAATTATTGTAGGATAAACTAAAGTTTTCATGAAAGCAATGTTTGTTGATGAAACAATGATCAAGATTCAATATCTCATCATTGTAGTTTAGGCAAGTGTCATTCAATGAAATAATTATTTCTTTAAATATTTCACAAATATTTATCACTAATTATTCCAGAAAATTAACAATTAATTTTCATCATGATAATTGAATGACATATCACAAGGTTCAAGATCAAAATTGTTAATTTCCAGCAGTGACCCCCAATCACTAAAATTAACTTATCTTGATCAATTTAAATCCAAAAAATGCAAACTCAGTTTTCAAAGATTGCCTATTTTATTTATTAGAGAACCCAAGTGATAATTCACGCATTTCAAGGTGGATTAAAACCGTAATCATCTCATTAATTACGTTCAAATCCGCAGTTCCCGCAACAGTGAATATAGTCATATTCAAAAAGCCATATCTTGAGCAAATAAAGTCCAAATTTAGTAAACTCAAGTCCTATGGTTTCCTTGTTTAATGGGTAACAAAATACAATTGAAAATTTCGTGTTTAAACATTTTAAACAGTACGGAAAAATTCAATTAGACAGAGGTGCGAAAATTGAAATGCAGTAAAAATTTCGCAACCCTTTCAAGAACCAAATCGTCTAGGGTTCATGGATCACATCCAAAACCTTATTCGACCTATGTCTCTGATACCACTTGAAGGATATTGAGAATCCTCAAGCGCATCACGGAAGCGTGTTGATCGTATCGAATACGATCGGAGCAACTAGTAGTACTAGATGCTAGATGCAGCGGAAATTAAAATTTTTTTAACATAACGATGAAACCACATGATCACGAGAACACTTCTCGGATCGTTTCATCAAACCACAAAGTATAAGGATTACCTCTTGAAGCGTGGTTGTGATCGCGAGATCCCAAAGTAGAGATCCTCCTATCTTAAGTCCGACCCACGGAGAATGCGCTTGCGGGCACGATGATGAGTCGCATCCTTCCCGCAATCCTTTGACGAAGATCCAAGCGTCGAAGGCGAAGCAAGATGCTCTCCTCTTCAATATTCAAAGTGGACGGCCACTTGGAAATTAAGAGAGAGATCACACACGAGAATTAGAGAGAGAGAGAGAGAAGTTGTCTTTCACAACTCTAGATGATGTACCTTGGAGAGGCTACCCTAGCCCTCCTTATATACTAGTTTAGGATCCAATGGATCTCAATTTTGTTCATGGGTGACGCCACCCATGGAGGTGGTTATTCTCCATTTTATTTATCATATAATTCATTAATTAATCCCAATAAATATTCTACAAATTAATTCCAAATTAATTTTGTGAATATTTCAATCTTGCCATTGAATAATGTGTGAATCATATTCACAACCCAAACTAGTTAGTAAATTGCATTTCCAATTAATTAACAAATGTGAATCCAATTCACATTATTAATTAACAAATGCTATTTACATAAATTCTCTCTCTTATATATGTATATTATAAATCATATTTATAACATGCATATATCATGGATAGTGTTATCCACATTCTCTTAATCCTTGATAATTAAATCCAATTTAATTATCTTAGATAATCAATATGAATCATATTCATATTTAAGCTTGATAATCAAATCATATTTAATCATCAAGTCCTTGCTTGGATATTTCATCAAAAGAATTATTCTTGAACCCTTTCAAGAATAATGTGCTTTCTCCGCAGATACTTGGAGATAAGGACAGGGCGATTGTATTATTCCACGTATAGTAACTTGGATGTTGAGATCTCATCTCAAATCCAGATCTTACGGACCTCTCACAGATGCTTGATTAAATCAAGACCGCAAATCCAATCTTCTCATTGAGTCTGAATCCCATTCAGACCAATGTCCAACACTTGGACTAAGATCGGATTGCTTCTCTACTGAAAGGAGTCACTAAAATCCAGACCTATTTCATCACTCCCTCGGAATGGAAGCGTCATGGATATACAATCGTTTATGATCACATCACCCTTCAGGTATTCCCAATACCTGTACATCCTGCATACTGAAAGACTCATGATCAACCCGAAGATCAAGATCATTTTATACTGTCTTCTTCAGGGTTTAATCATTAAGTTTCTCAATCTTGGTCATTGGGATTTGGTATCGATCATATGCTTTCCCAAAGCATATATCATACCTTCAAATTCATGTCATGCTTCCAAAGCATGACGACCATGCATGGAATTTGATCGGTCCCAATACCTCATGAGTGAGCTCATGTCTTCCGGTTCACAAGTGAACCTGTATGATCCCTTTGAGAGATCATATTGCTCATATACCCTTATATGCACACCAGCTCGCCGGTGTATAGACCTTGGTTAGGTCATCAACCTATTGGTCTGCCAAATGTACATACTTAGATATATAGCAATATATCTGTCTCCGGTCAGAGGATGCATGCCTATGCTGTGACAGCATTCAACATAGGACTTAAGTTATCTCGATCTCGTTGGGTCAACCCATTGACCTAACTAATCTGACACCTCCGAATCACTATTCCCATGCAGAGGACCTGCATCAAGAGGTCGGTCAGATATCAGCCTATGTGAGAAAGGATTGCCATCTCCTACTCAGGCTGGAGATCTCCACTTGACAATCATTTGACGGTGCTTGATGAGTCCTCTATCTAACTCTTTAGATATTCATCCAAACACCAGCCTCTATGATTCATTTAATGAATCAACAGCTATATGATCATCAAGCTGGCCAAGGTACATAACCCTAATTGTACAGAGGGACCTTATAGTGCATTCATTCATATAATTTCAGAAAGGGAGTGAAACATCAATAACTTTTATTGATAAACTTTAATTATTACAATAACATTTATTGTAAGAATGGTTCGCCCAGGGCTCACAAGTCTAACAACTTCACCGTCTTCAAAAAGTACAATCGGTACAGGACTAGTGTTGGGTCGGATGTCATTATACCCACTGGAATAAGGAAATCGTAGATGTGATTCATCTAGTTTATTTATCTTTTATTTTATTTAAGGAACTCTTGGACTCGTGTCCTTCTTAATAGTATGGAAAGGAAGATTTCTTAGTCCATTCTTTACTGCTCTTATGTTATGATTAATGCTATGAGTAATAAATTCGAAATGCCCGCTGAGTTCTCGCTTCTGCATCATTCTCGGGCGATCGGGTTCGTTACAGTTGACCTTTGTGTGAGAAATGATGGTTTTTATGGGGATTTCTATGCTTCTTTTTTTTGAACTTCCTGTCAATAACGTTTGTGTATCTATTTATTTTTATGAAATTTCGTGTCAACTAGCTAGTAGATGATGAGACATAGCGAGAGGAGGAGGTGGGAGAGGGGAGAGAAAGTACAAGAAGATGGTTGAAAAAAATATACTGCAATAAAATTGATCCAAGACAATGAATAATTTTAATATTAGCTGATATATCTTTTGATGGTAACGATATAATAATGAATATTATTCATCACCAATTCATTTTTTGTTCTTGTAGTTAGCAATGGATCTCATATTCGGTGCTCAAAGTTTATATAACGATGTTTTTTTGTCGACTTGTTCGTTAAAAGTTATAATGATCGTCGTCAAATTTAATAACTATTAGAAAAAAATCAATGAATAAATGAAAATATAGGTTGTTATATATTTTACTACGAAAGATATAACAACGAATATTAAATCATTCTTTTCCTCAAGCTAATTCAATCGTGATTGCATAAATATATAATGAAATGTTTTGTCAAAGTAATTAGTATTTTTTATGGTACCTTGATCCATTAGTCTAATGATGAATTTCTCGATGCATGCACAAAAAGAAAATCAAGGTTTGCAGTGATTAATTTCCTAATAGGGGAAGATTATGAGATTTTTTATCAAGTTTGGGACATTTATGGAGATGCCCTTGAAGGCCAACTCTCTCTCTCTCACACACACACCTGGATTTCATTTCTCAAAGGATTGCACTCGATCGATTTCTATCCCGGAGAGACTTGAGGAACATTTTTGAAGGAACATATGTAATTTTTAGGTTTAACCTTAAGAGAATGTATTGAGTGAAAGGGTGTTTCTTGAAGATATGATCAGTTTCTCCAAGTTAGCTTCGCAAATATAGGATCGATTTGGAGAGATATGATTGGTTCGAGTGAGAAGAACATTTCCTTAAGATATGCATCGGGTGTCTCTCCAGGTATCATTTGAATATACTCTCTATCTCTTGTTCTTGCTTCTTCTTCCTCTTGATGATCCGAGATCATCTCATGCGCACCGATCTAGCATACAAGCATGAATTTAGGCATAGAAAATAAGAATACAACAAAATCATTAGCTCAATTTTGGTCGATCTATCAAACTTACCTTAACAACATTCCGAATGTTACAAAAAGTTGATCCAGCTGGTAGAGTGAATTGTGTTTCATGATGAACGTTATCGTTCATCGGAGAAAGATGCTAAAGTCTTCTCAGATTCAAGGGGCCTTCAAACCTTCTGACACTACAAGATAGAATGTTAACATTCATAAACGAACTATAAAACAGCTACATAAAAGGTTCAAGGATTGCAAGCAATTGGAAGCGAGGGATGCTTTGGAAGTTGGGTTTCTCCAAACATACTATTATGTAGATGGTCATTCCTATAATGACCACTGCGATGAAGAAAAGTTTTTCTGGACCTTTGGATCACTTGGATGAAATACCATGTTACAATCACATCTTTCTCGATATTTGGTTGGTTGTTCCAAGAGTGTTTTTTATCTCAACATGGGGTTCGGTAGGGAAGCCCTCTTTCCCTGATACTCTTTATTATAGTTGTTGATGCACTTTTTTTAGAAGAAAGAGGGTGAAATCCCGAGCTGGGATTCACTTTCAAAAACTATTCATTATAATAATTGATAAGAAGATACATTACTTTGAGGACCAGAAACGATAAAAGGAAAGACAACTTCATGTTACATTTTCCGGATAGAACCTCTGATTTTTGAAAATGACATCATTCCTTCCTCTCCAGATGATCCAAAGAACCGCAAACGGCAAAGAACAATCATCCGTGGAGTTCATCCCTACCAACCTTATCGACTTCAGAAATCGGTGGAACCAGCATGCTGTACCCATGACCCTCCTATCTCATTCCAAACCTGCAGCGACCATGGGCATGTAAAAAATAAATGTTCCGCATCCTCCGCTTGCGCATCACATCTATCACAATGAGTATCTGGAATACCGAATAGCTTGCTCCTTCTCTCTTTGTCCCATATCCTACCCCTTCTGAGGCACCAAAGAAAGTCCTTCACTCTGCAAGGAATCCTACTTGCCCAAATAATCTCCATATCTTGCTTCAGGTCCGGGTCAAGATCCCCCGTTCTTCCTCTGAACACTATGTATGCATTTTTCACCGAGAATCTTTCTCCCTCCCATACAAATTGATCTCTTCCCTAAGATAAGCATCCAGTAGATGGTAGTTCAGACCTCATTCTGTCCAAGTCATCTCTTCTTCTCCCTGAAAGCTCATACACAAAAGTAGGGTTCCACGAATCAGAACAACCAACTTCAGCCACTGAACACCCCCTGCTCGCCACTAAAGCAAATAATCTTGAGAACCTATTACATAGAGCCCCCTCCCCCGTCCAGTTGTCCTGCTAAAACCTAAAAACCTCCCCAACCCCCAACTTTGGTGTCATTCTCGACCTCAACTATGGTAAAACCTCACGAACCCCGCCCACTTGATGCCACAGTTGGACATGTAGTGCAAAGAGTTGCTACTCCCGGTTCCCTTCATAAATGTTAAAAGTAGCGGAAGCAAAACAGACACAAGCACGATCAATCAAGAAAACATGGATTTACAAGATTCACCTGTAAATTTGCTATGTCCTTGTATGATGGCAATCAATTTCATTATATGTGAAAAAGAAAATGCACAGGATTTTGAGAACCCTAACCCTGAGGAGTTTATATGCTACTCCCAACGAGATTCCTATGCTAGTAAGGTATGGTACGATAGAAGGTGCATCAGATGATTCTTCAAGTACTGAACTTAACAAAACAAACTGTTATGATTCCATGCAAATCAATAATAACGATATCTCTACCTTGGTTCTACAATATACTAAAATGTTGTTTTTTTCATCAAGGGTGAGAAGAAGGGAGCTTTTGAGGAAATTTGTCTCCGTCCAATTTGGGCTCTCAAATCTGGAGGTTGCATGATATGATATAATATTATAAGACTACATTTAAAC
Organism: Ottelia alismoides; assembly: GCA_037367405.1. NCBI lineage: Eukaryota > Viridiplantae > Streptophyta > Magnoliopsida > Alismatales > Hydrocharitaceae > Ottelia > Ottelia alismoides. Next base: position 215,987 of record JAZKJV010005768.1, read on the forward strand.
GCGTGTTCGTTTAACATAACATATGATATAGTAGACGAGTCGTTTCTCATTGGGGCATCAAGCACCCAAAAATTTCCTCTCGACATGGCAGTTACGAAATTCCCAATCAACACATTGATCAGCGAACTATTCGTCAATCGACAAATTGTTTGTCGATCAAATAATTCATTATCATTATTTTCGACAAATAATTTGTCATTTATATTTTATATATATTAAATTTAGAATGAAATATTATTTCATTCATCATTTGGATAAATATATAAAAAATAATATATAATATTATTGGATTAAATATATACAAAATAATATCGATATTACTTAGAAATGTCCATCGGCAAACCATTTTGCAGATTGCCATTTAATTTAATATATATAAACATTCAAATATATAAAAAATATATTAAAATAATAGATAATAATATATATAATAGGTCTTTTTACATCTATAACCCCGATCCACAATTACAATCATAACCCTGCATAATTATGAATTACATGAGAAACCTCGAGTAATGCTTAACTCTTACATGATATAATCCCGTGTTACATTCCGTTTGAAATATCTGTTATATTTAATGATTTCCGTTGAAAAAGACAAAACTACCTCTAAAGCTCATTCTTATTTACAAAGATGCCATCCTCACTTCATGCTCATGTCCCCCCCCCCCACCCCAACTTGAAGCAACACCATCGCCGATCCTCCCCTGCTCGAAGCCCACCGCTGATCCTCCCCTACTTGAAGCCCCCCCAAAAGAGCAGCTCCTCCCTCCTCGCCCCCCCCACCCCACCCCCGCTGCCTGCGCCCACAAGCTCTGACGAAGCCCCACCACCCCCTCCCCCGTGCACCCCTGCCCACCTCTGCTAGCAGGCCCCTCACCAACCTGCTCGATGGTTGAAGCCCTTCCCCCACCAAACTGCAACGAGACTGCCCTCCCACCGTTGTCGCTCCTCCTTGAACCCCCTCCCTCCCCCCCCCCCTCCACCTGAGTTTGTGCCCTTCTCGAAGCCCATCGAGCCCATTCCCTTCCCCCATGCCGATCCTTCTCCTACTCAAAACACCCCTCCCTCCCCCCTCCCGTGCGTCGAGCTTCCCCTCTCTTGAAGCTGCCGAAGCTCCCCCATCCCCGCGTCCGACTCCCCCCACCGACCTGCAACTAAGCTGCCTGTCATCGTTGTCGCATCTGCCTGCAAGCCTGCCTCCGCCTTGTCATTTATTTTTTCCTTTTCTTTTTTGACTAGTCCTAACCGTTAGATCATCTATTGGTCAGATTAACTCACTCATATGGTTGAGTTAACATATTAAATTAACGGGGGGCTATAAGTGTGAGACGGAGTCACTATTCGAGGTTTCTCATGTAATTCATGATTATGCAGGGTTATGATTGTAATTGCAAAATTACTCAGGATTATATGTGTAAAAATTCCTCAACAATATTATTGCGAAATGGCAATATGCAAATGGTTTGTCGATTGTTATTTTTCACTAATATTATATATTATTTTTTATTATATTTAATCCAAATGATGAATGAAACAATATTTTATTTTAAATTTATATATATATATATATAATCAAAATGGTAAAGTGTTTGCCGAAAATAATAATACATATTGTCTGAAGTATATTCGATTGACGAACCGTTCACGGGAAATTCGTAAGTGCCATGTGCTGACACTAATTTTTGGGCGCTTGATGCTCCAGGTCGGAAAAGACTCATGTAAACACTGCACAGTTACTTTTTTGCGGTCACTATAATTCTCAATGTCATCCGAATTCTTTCATCCTCTTAAAAATGTTGTAGTCGACAAAATTATTCTTCTGTATTTTTTTCTTCCTCATTAAACAAATATATAGTCTTCTATTATTATTTTCCATCACAAGAACAAGGAAGAGAAATTTTCTCTCTGGCTACATAAACAAACATCAATCTTGTATTAAGATGGAATAGTGATACCCCAACTTTACACCAACTGTTAACACAGTTTAATACAATCAAGTTAAAAAATTAATCCCCAACCCAAAATTGTTTGCCACATTAATCTTTCTCTACAAGTTCCAAAACTCTTCACCCATAGTGCTCCACCAATCCTCACATGTTCCGCCGCCGTCCACGACGATCCGATCTAACTCAGGCCAACCGGCAACCTCCTTCGTGACGCTCGCATCGTCGACGCAGCAGTCGATCCCGGATCCATCAGTCGACGGAGAGGAGGAGCCCGTTTTGACGCCGCCCACCGTAACCCCCACGGAATCCGTGGCGCGTTGGATCTTGTGGAGGAGGTGCGGGACCCAAAGTTGACTGATAATCTCTTGGAATTGACGACCGTTGGGGTCGCACCGGAGCGACCTCGCGTGCTTCTGCACGCGGGTTCTCCAGTAGTTCTTGATCTCGTTGTCGGTCCTCCCGGGGAGGTGCTCGGCGATCTTGGACCACCGGTTCCCCCACCGCGAGTGCAGCTGCAGTATCAGCAGCTGCTCCTCCGCGGTGATGTTCCCCCGCCGCACGTCGGGGCGGAGGTAATTGAGCCACCGCAGCCTGCAGCTCTTCCCCGTCCTCTTCAGCCCCGCGCCACGGGCGAGGGACTCCCACCGTCCCTCGCCGTGGACGGCCACGTAGCTCGCGAGCATCGCGTCCTCCTCGGCGGTCCACGGCCCCCGTCGCACGTCCATCGTGGCAACTCCCCTGTATAATGTATGCATGTGTATTTGTGTTAGCATATATAGGTACTATATATATTATGGGTGGTGGGGATACGGCGGAAAGGGCAAAACGAGGACTTGCAGTTCTTTTTGGATGAGCATATGTGAAATAAATAACAAGAAGAAGAAGAAGGAGGTCTAAGGTGAGGGGATGTGTGGGTGCGGCGCGTCATAGTCAAAGGGGTTGAACCACTTTAGACCGGTGGGTGCGAGGAAAATGGGCTTCAATTGGATAGGATTGGGGTTGGAATGGTTGGGTTGTGCAGTGCATCTCTTGGGGAAGGAAAGGTATGGTGAGCTTTTGAGGGAGAAGGAGCTTTGAAACTATGGTTCATGAGGGCCTACTTCTCGAAGACTAAACTGACGCCATCGGAAACTTAGTGGCGATGGGGGCTGCTCGTGGACGGTTTGGGGAGAATTACATGTGTGTCCTATAACAACGGATATTCTAATGGGTGCATTTGGTTCGTGGGTTATCCGGGAGAGGATAATTCGTATTTATGTTTTTGTGTTTGGTTGTGTGTTTAGAATTGAGATGGTTTGTGTGATGTGATTGTATTTAAATTTGGAAAAGTGTATAGTTATTATGATGTGATTGTATTTAAATTTGGAAAAGTGTATAGTTATTATGGAAATGTGATTGTATTGAAATTTTGAAAAGTATGTAGTTGTTGTGATGTAATTGTATTAAAGTTTAAAATAGTGAGTAGAAGTTGAGTATTTTATAATTTTTAGATGATATGATCGTATAATATATTTTTTTGATGGAGAGAGAGTGGACCCCACTAATGAGTTAGGGATGTGGGTTTCGGGGGTAACCCCTCAAAGTTGGGGGTAACCTCTCAAACGAACGCCTCCTATGAAAATGGTGTTTTGTACCGGAAATTGTGTATGCACTCTGTTGGGTTTGTTACATTTATACCCTTTCGAGATTCTGCAATTATATTTATCATCTCTCCCTTTTTTACGATAATATCTATGTGTTCTTATGAAATTCATAATTTTGCCATCTTATAATTATAATTATATTCATATTTTACCTGATATAAGGATAAAACTGTGAATTTTGTAAGCATATAGGGGCATAAGTGTTGTTGCAAAAAAGGTTGGGGATAATTGTAATTGCTATTTACACGATCTTATAGGAGCACAAGTGTAAAAAGTTATTGAATCAGATTAATTCAATGGTACCATTGTTAAAAAGGTTTTTTTCACTTGTGCAACTTGGAGATTATGTAATCATAATTATACCATTACCTTTTTGCAATAACACTTGTGCACCGCTATTCTTACAAAATTTACAGCTCTACCCTTCTGTAAGATAAAATAAGGGCATGAGTGTAATTACATAAGGGTAAACTGTGAACTTTGTAAGAATACATGAACACATGTTTTTTTTTGCAAAAAAAGGTAAGGGCATAATCGTTGTTGCAGAATCTCAAAGGGGTACAAGTGAAAAAATCCTTTTAAAATTATATCATAGAATGAATCTGATTAAATGGATTGCCTCGATTTTTTTACTACGCCTCAATTTTTAAATAGTAGATTGCAAAAGCTTACATAAGTATATATTTGAAACGAAAATAAGATCGAGATCCTCTTTGTTACATTTCCGAAATGATGCCCGTAACTGAGAATCAGGATATAATTTAGGATTTTTTCGCAATTTACCCAATATTATATTAGACCGTGTAGGGAATATCACGTGGGAGAATAGAACAAGGGCGTAATCTGCAAATGTTCCTTCCCGAAGCCTTGTGGTTGTGGAGCTGTGATTGCGTGGAACGCAATTTTGTGCCGAAAGATTCTAACAATCGGCGGAAAGTTTAAAAAGGAAGGGTCAAAATCGATCGAAGTCAGGTTTGTTAGTTGGAAGAAGCAAACCGTCGCACCAATTTGGATCCGTCTTCTATTTTGATTTGTTTAATTGGTTGTCAATCGGGGTCAGTACTTTTGGTCCAATCCACTCGGCCATTTCTGACTAAAGAACCCCATCCACGAGCCAAAGTGACCAATATTCTTGTTGCGCAATCATTAGATGAGTTAATTTCTCCAACAAAAGAACTAATAAAACTTATTGCGCATCCAATGGTAATCAAAGATTTTTAAGCACATAACCCTTTATTATTTTATATTTATACACTGAATTATTCATAATTCTAAATTATACCTAGAATTCTGAATAGTTGTTAACTATTACACAACATAACTTTATGTTAACTTCCATCCATTATCTCCGTTAACATTGACGGGACACGTTATATATTGACAAGTGTATTCCTTTGAGTTCCTGATATTTCTGAATATATACCACTCATCCTTCCTTCTTCTCCATCTACATATCTTTAATTCCGTCATTCTCAAGTCCCTCATACCGAGATCAGCTGCCAAACCTATGATGGTGGTTTTGTGGAGGAGATGGAGATGTGTCCCGATATATCGAGAAAACCTGCAGCACACCTTCCCCACTACCCCTCTCGTTTGGTTACTAGGTTACCCCACAACTTTACCATGCATTCCTTGGTTGAAATTAGTTGTATGGATCCCGTATTTTCTTTATTATAATATTTTTAATCACGTTCAAATAAAAATGTTAACATCAAAAGTATAAATCATAAAAACAATTAAGATCACACATAAGCAATATAATATCACATCACATTGATGATATTTATCAATCTAGCCCTCCTAACCATCGAAACAACTATTACTCACATGAGCTTACTTCAGACCAACCAAACTAAGTTACCAAACAGACCCTGCCCCCATTACCACCTTCCATCGCCATCGCCCAACGCATGCCACAACCCCCTATTCAATCTCATGATCGTTGGGACGATTTTCCCCATCCTCCCCATCTCATCGCCTCACCCTTCCTCCCCTCTATAGCACCCTCGAAGTCGATCAGCATCGTCTGCATAGCCTGAGAAACCGCCATACCTCCAGCCTCATTGACGATGCCCCAAGATCCAAGGTCAACAATCTCTGCCATAGTAGCTAGGAGAACCACTGAAACTTGACAAGGGTTTGGTTCTTTCCTTACATGATCCAAGATCGCAAGGAAGTCTCTCTCCCAAAATCATCTGGAGGAGGAGGTGGAAGAAGGAGGATTCGAAGAGGTGACGACGGGTTTCGGGGAGGCAACGGTCCGGAGAACATTGGGAGCATGTTCATCTCCTGAGCCTAGGTTGTAAAAAAATAACAGGAGAGAGTACACTCAACAAAGATTATATAAAAGCTCTATAAGATGAAAGGGATCAACATGCAATCCAAATAGGCAAGCCACAAGATGATAAATATACAGAGCAATGATATTCGACAAATAAAAAAGTTCGGCAACCGAACAAGAAGATATATGAATGTTATTTAGACCATACTCATTTGTCTATAACAATATAAGACATAAAACAATGAATATAAATTTATGCAAAATAATGTTAGAGTCAATAAATAAATTAAAAAATATAAACATAATAACTATCAATTATTAAGCAAGTAAAGGTATAAAAATTCAGTTAGAGATCTTGTTTAATTATTTACGTACCTACATATTTGACTCAAATTCGATTTTTATAAATATTTTATTTAAACGATCAATAGAGAATTCAACATTTAAGGCATATAAAATCCATTTAAAAAAGGAATGTACCTTTGACGGTTAAGATAAATTAGCTACAAACATCGGGATTTGAGTGAAATTATGTAAGTATGTCAATAATTAATCATATATTTAATCTACATTGTCGAATTTTTGAAATAAATATCTCAAAAAATGGTCATGGCACACTCTCCGTTAGATTTGCCACAATAGAGAGACGAGGCAGAGGCAGAGGTGAGGTTGAGGTTGGGTCTGTTGGGGGACGAGGCGAGGCGGGGGGGCGAGGCGAGGCAGGGGGGAGACGAGGCAGAGGCGAGGCAGGGGGAGACGAGGCAGAGGCGAGGCGAGGCAGGGGGGAGATCGGGTCTGGCGATGCGAGGCAAGTGAGGGCGAGGGCGAGGTCAGCGATGCGAGGCTGGGGCGATGGCGAGGTCGCAAGGGAAGGCGAGGTCGGCGATGCGGGGTCGCAAGGGAGGGCGAGGTCGGCGATGCGAGGCTGGGGCGAGGGCGAGGTCGGCGACGCGAGGCGGTCGCAAGGGAGGGAGAGGTCGGGTCAGGGGAGAGGTCGGGGCTGGCGATGCCGAGGTCGGAAGGGCGAGGTCGGGTCAGGGAGGACGAGGGCGAGGTCGAGGGCGAGGGCGATGTCGAGGTCGATTGCGATCTTCCTAAAGGGTACGTCATAGACAACCATGGCATCCGGGGTACCTACATCAGAAATGGATGGAGATGGTCATTCAAAAATGCCATCCTTTGGATCCATACCAAAATTCGATGCCACGAACTACTCCATGTGGTCTCGGCTTTTCCTGATGATTGTTCGAGGATACGACAAAGAACATATCCTCCTCGAAGAAGAGCCAACTAATAAGGTTGAAAAATATGCTACATGGGTTAAAGACAATGCCATCGTGAGCTCGTGGATCATGGTTAGTGTCATTGACAGGATCGCTCAGGAGTTAATCTACTATGAAAGTGCCCATGATATGTGGAAGTCATTGCTGGCCATCTACGGGCAAGATAAAAATTCTACAAAAATGTATCAATCATTTCATGATCTGATGCATATGCGTCAGAATGGCCGCCCTCTATCGGAGTATTTTTCCGCACTCAAATCCCTGGTTGCAAGTTACAATGTATGTGCCCCTCTCTGCACATGCCCCACTCAACGGCAACATCGACAGCATATGGCAACTATGATCTTCCTTGGCAGATTAGATCAGAACTTTGCAGCCCCTCGGGATCAGATGATCACCTCTCCTATTCTTCCAACCATGGAGGAAGCATACAACACATTGTGTCGACTACCGACTGCATCAACCCCTCTTACAGACACTATGAGTCAAACAACGGCGCTCGCAGCATCCGGGCGGAATTTCAGAGGCAGCTACAGAGGCAGAGGATGCGGTCGTCACCTGCAAGGATGAGGGCGATCACATATACAGTGCACCTTCTATCATAAATTAGGATTAGGCCACACCGAAGATATATGCTACAGCAAACATGGACGTCCAGGACCTTGGCTCGGGTTGCAACTACAGATGTTGAAGGAGGCTCGATCGAAATCCCAAGAAAGGATTTTGAAGATCTTATGCAACGGCTATCAGAAATGAATCCTAATGAGGAGACCACTTCCGGAGACATCGCCGCAATCGCCCAGACAGGTACGGTCTTTGCTTCAGCTAGCCATCACAAACACTCACAATGGCTTATTGATACGGGGGCCTCCACCCACTTGTGTGGAAATCCTCGACTCTTCCGGAAACTCAGAACAGCCCAAAAAGGGAAGACTGTTCAAGTTGTTGATGGACGATCGTCACCAGTTACAGGAGTTGGGGATGTGCACCTTACCCCTACAATTCAGCTGCATAATGTTCTATTAGTCCCAGACTTCCCGCTTAGTTTTCTCTCGGTCAGCCAGATATGTAAAGAACTTCGCTGCCAAGCAATCTTTGACGCTTCTACTTGTGTTTTTTAGGACATACTGACTGGGAGGAGGATTGGTACGGGCCGAGAAGAAGGAGGCGTCTACCACCTTGACAACTCGTCTGCAATGGTCGCCTATTCACAAACTTCTGTGAACCAGTCTACTCTTTGGCATCAGCCTTTAGGTCATCCGTCAGTCCACAAACTGTGTCAGGTTATCCCACAAATGTCCCCCATGAGCACTATCACCTGCGAGGCCTGTCAAGTTGGGAAACATTACCGAGCTACTTTTCCCTCATCTGGTAACCAATAATCTACTGAAAGTTTTGATTTAGTTAACATGGATATTTGGGGACCCAGTCGGTATCCTGATCGACTAGGTCATCATTACTATCTTGTCCTCATCGATGATTTCTCTCGCGTTGCATGGGTATTCCTTTTGAAAAATAAATCGGATGCTACTAACCTTATTATTCGATACATCGCAAAAATCAAAACTCAATTCGGATGAACTATCAAACCTTTCGCTCCGATAATGGACAAGAGTTTTTTTGCCATGACTTGCAAAGTCTGCTTCTTAACCAAGGCATTGTGCACCAGACCACCTGTCCCTACACTTCTCAACAAAACGGTGTTGCTGAACGTAAACACCGTCATATCCTAGACACCGCACGCACCTTACTCCTTGCCTATAATGTCCCATCACTATATTGAGGAGATGCAGTCTTAACTGTGATCTTTCTTATCAATAGACTGCTATCTACAACTCTAAAAGAACAAATACCGATTGAGATTCTTTTTCCAGAAAAGCCCATCTTTCCTATCCAACCACAGGTTTTGGGTGCATTGCGTTTGTTCATCTTCATGCACCAGGCAGGGACAAGCTTGTTGCACGTGCTGTCAAATGTCTTTCTAGGGTATGCTGCAAGTCAGAAAGGATACCGATGCTTTGACACCCGGACACGTAAACATTTTGTAAGTGCTGATGTTAACTTCTTCGAGTCCATACCTTATTTCTCACCCTCAACAAATTTTCAATCCTCAAATCCTTCCGTTGAAAACATCACCTTTCCAGTACCAGTTCCAACTCCCCAAACTCCCATGTCTCCTTCTGAGCCAATGCCACCTCCTCAGGTATGCTCTCCAACTCAGGATTTGGAAAATAATGTAGTTGCAGAGAATCAGGGTGGCCCTCCCTATAGCTCACCGTCGCCAAGCTCGACAATGAGCATCTGTCTATCGGACTAAACACCCGATCAATGCTGCAGTATCTCTCGCCAAACTTACTCCGACCTATAAGAACTTTGTGCAGGCTGTCTCAAATACTGTTATTCCAAAGAACCACACTGATGCGTTACAAGAACCCCACTGGAATCAAGCAATGCAAGAAGAGATGTCAGCTTTGGAGTCCAGAAATACCTGGACACTAGTGGATTCGCCGGCAAATAGCCATGTCATTGGCTCCAAGTGGGTATTCATTGTCAAGTACAACCCAGATGGTTCTGTTGCACGCTACAAGGCTCGTTTGGTGGCCAAAGGGTTTACCCAAACCTATGGCATTGATTTCTTCAACACCTTTTCTCCAGTCGCTCGTCTATCGACGATACGTATTCTTATTGCAGTTGTCGTTCAGCTAGATTGGTCGTTACATCAACTAGATGTCAAAAATGCCTTCCTATATGGTGATCTTCATGAAGTGTTTTATATGCAACAACCACCTGGATTCGAGCGACAAGGGGAGTGTCAGAAGGTATGTCTTCTACGTAAGTCAATTTACGGATTGAAACAAAGTCCTCGAGCATGGTTTCACAAGTTATCAGAAGCATTACATATGATTGGATTCAAAAGATCGTCTTCTGATCATTCCTTATTCACGAAGAGGACTACGAAAGGCACAGTAGCAATATTGGTATATGTTGATGACATCATTCTTACAGGAGATGACTATGAAGAAATTGCCAGAGTAAAAATGCATCTTGTAGAATAGTTCGTGATTAAGGATTTGGGACATTTACGATATTTCTTGGGGATTGAGATAGCTAGATCAAGGCATGGTTGGTAATCTCTCAACGAAAATATGCCACTATTCTATTAACAGAAACACGGATGCTTGGGTGTAAGCCAACACATATCCCTATGGATCCTAAAGGGTGGATCTTCGATGAAGCAGCACCAGAGGATGCTAGCAGATACAGACGCCTAGGGGGCAAATTGCTCTATCTCACTATTACTTGTCCCGATATCACTATGGCAGTTGGAAGACTTAGCCAGTTTATGGATTCTCCCACTAATAATCACTTTGAGGCATGCATGATGGTACTTCGATACATCAAGCAGTCTCCTGGGAAAGGATTACTATTTCGTAAAGACGGCAACCTCAACCTTGTGGCCTACTCTGACACAAACTATGGAGGATGCCTGCAAGACAGAAAATCCACCACACATATTTAGGGGGAAACCTAATCACATGGAAAAGCAAGAAGCAAGCGGTGGTGTCACGATCCAGTGCTGAGAGCGAATATAGAGCCATGGCACAAGCACAGCTGAACTTGTGTGGGTCAAGTCCGTACTAACTGATCTCCATGTCAGGACCAATGATATTATGAAACTAAGATGTGATAACCAAGCAACAGTATATATTGCAAACAATCCCATGTTTCATGAACGCACGAAACATGTGGAGATCGATTGTCATTACACAAGAGATCTCATACAAAAAGGACAATTACGCACACAGGGTGTTACATCTACAGAGCAGACTGCATATATACTTACAAAGCCATTAGCAAGGATCCAGTTCGAGAAATGTTGTAACAAGCTGAGCATGTATGACTTATATGCTCCAGCTTGAAGGGGAGTGTTGAAGGCATAAGGGTAGTATTGGTATTTGTCCTGTAGTGGAGTATTCCCTATGTAAACCCTAACCCTAAATCCTCTCTATATAAAGAGTATCAAGGGGTCTAATGATAATAAGCAAAACCTAATTGATACCACTCAACAGTCGGGTTGATGGCGGCGGTCGGGTCGGCTTGAGGCAGGGCGATAGGGGACGGGGCCTGCGACCGAGAGAGAGAGAGGGAGAGAGGGGGGGAGGGCAGGGGCGGCACAGATCCCTAGGATGAAACCTAGGGCTCTGATACCATGTTGAGTGGTATCAATTAGGTTTTGCTTATTGTCATTAGACCCCTTAATCCTCTTTATATAGAGAGGGTTTAGGGTTAGGGTTTACATAGGGAATACTCCACTACAGGACAAATACCAATACTACCCTTATGCCTTCAACAAGGATCTGCTCCTTACCTATCCCTCCTCCAAGTTCATAACTACGGTTGCCTGCACCGTCTCATCCTCTTTCTCTCCATCACCTTACACCGCCGCCCCCTCTCTAAAGCATTCGAACTGTTGGAAAAAATTATAGTTTTCTAGCACTATTTGGAAGGATATTTTATTTTAAGATTGCCTAGAAAATATGACCAAAATAAGAACAAAGAAATCTTAGTTTGAAAGAGCTATCTGAGAAATGGAGACAAGTCGAAAGACACTGTCGTGAAGACAGATTCCATTGCTCTATGCACGAGCTTGATGGCGGCATGGCTCCCAGATTCAGTCACCCCCAGATGAATGTTGCCTCTCGATGCCAGCAAGAGAGTAGTGTCGAATGCATGTTGGCCCTCATCGTCGTAGATAAGAAAAGCATAAAATTCGCCTACACAAATTCACAAGAAGCGCACAACTGGTGGATGTTAGATACAGGTGGAGAACAGAAAGATTGTTGATGCCTCTTTTTGTGTGTTTGAAAGGCTAAGAGTACAATCCTTTATAAAGAAAAACTTTCCATTAACAAAGACTAAAAAGAGAGTCGTTTGTCTCCCATCAAGACATTAAGCGATAACAAGTTCTTATGATTTCGTTGATTGCAATCAACATTACCAAGAAGATCCATTTAATGTCAAAATGACTATATGAACTAGGATACAAAAGAGACAAGGTGTTTGTCCAACTGGATTTAATAAGTCTCATTTCTGAGATCATTATTGGATTAGGTACTTGTGTACAAATTGGAAATTGCCTAGACTTAAAACAAATCTTGAAAAAGTATCATTTGTTTAAAATTAAACTCACACGCATGCTCGCGCGTACTAAAGAGGTAGAGAGGTTTTAAAATACAAAGGAAATCCAACATTTCCCCACATATTTCATAAACCTTTTTAAAGAATAAAAATAAAAAGAAAAATTCAAGAATGATAAAAAGAAAACTAAAGAAAAAATTAACATAAAATAAAATATAACTGAACTATGTCTTTCAACATAGGTAGTTGTGGCTTTGAACCTTACCCAGCAATAATTCATCTACATCTGGAGAGACGTGGTGAACTACGTCTTGAACCAGACTCTCTGATTCAGATTTCAATAAAATCATGCAAACATAGATGAGGGTACGAGGACGTTCATATTCGGTGTGCGTATTGCGGCCTTCGCAAGAATATGCTTCATGAATGCTCTAACGAGAATACCCGACTCACATAAACCTCGGCATGAAATTACACTCACATATTAGGAATCTCCAAGGGTGTATTGCCAGGTCCTACACCCCGCCACATACGGCTTGACTCCATTCAAGCGAAGCTCTTTCTCTACCAAGACAACACCGAAGCATTGCACGCCATAGGGATAGGTCAGGAGTAAAACTCCTAAGTTTGCGCTTCTATCGAACACTGACACAACTTAGTTGTCTCTTTGAACCATTCCTCATGAGATCTCCAGTTTTGGATTGGTTGGGTTACCATTATGGTGTTGAAACTAATGGGTAAAAGACTCAACCCCCTCGACGCACTGAGTACTAACGTTCTAGCTGGACCCTTTGTGAGGGGATCAGTAATATTCTCTGTAGATTTCACAAATTGTAGAGATATTGTACCTTGGATAATGAAGTCTCTCACCTCTTCAAACATCAATCTCAGAAAATATTTTCCAGATCACCCTTAGATTGTTTAGCATTATCTATGGCAGATCTACTATCACAATGAATAGAGATAGGAGGAAACGGTTTTGAAATGATGGGTAGATCTATTAATAGATTTCTTATCCAAACTACCTGACAACAAGCTAAATCCAAAGCTATAAACTTAGCCTCAATTGTGGATCTTGCTCTAAGAATTTGTTTGGAGGATTTCCAAGAAATGGTAGCCCCACCAAGATGAAACACATAACCACTAGTAGACTTGATTTCATCATAGTCTGCAATCCAATTTTCATCCGTATAGCCTTCCAATACAGTTGGAAAACCAGTGTATTGAAGACTGTATTTTACGATACCCTTAAGGTATCTAAAAACTCTGATCAAAACCCTTTAATGGTCATCATTACGACAACTAGTGTACCTACTCAATCTATTGATGGCATAAGGTACGTTAGGTCTAGAACAATTGGCTAGGTACATTAAGTTTCCTATAACTTGAGCATATCTAGACTGATCCACGGTACTATCAGTGTGTGCCTTAAGATGTAGGGAAGGATCATATGGAATACTAAAAGGCACACTATGGTACATATCAAACCTATGTAATACTTTTTCTACATAGTGAGACTGGTTTAGAGTATAGACAGAAGTAGATCTACTCAAATTTATGCCAAGTATAACGTCAGTTATTCCTAAATCTTTCATATCAGAGTTTTTATCAAGAAAGGATTTAGTCTCAGAAATAATAGTTGAGTTTGGTATAAAGATTAAAATATCATTAATATATAAACACATGATTACGATGTCATTCTTAAAGATTTTGGAATAAAAACATCTATTATATTCATTAGCAGTGAATTCAAAAGATAAAATAGTTTTACCAAATTTATCATTCCACTGCTTAGGTGCTTGTTTCAAACCATATAAAGATTTTACTAATCTACAAACATGGTGTTCTTGTCCAGGAACTACTAACCCTTCAGGTTGATCTATATAGATCTCTTCCTCAATGTCACCATTTAGGAAAGCAGTTTTGACGTCCATTTAATGGATTTTAAGATTATGAATCACAAGTAAAGCGACAAAAACACAGATAGAGGTATTTTTTATTACATGAGCATAGGTGTGAAAATAATCAACACCTTCTTTCTGTTTGTATTCTTCGGCTACATGCCTAGCATTGAACTTATCTATGGAACCATCTTCCTGCAACTTCTTTCTGAAAATCTACTTACATCCAATAGTCTTGTACATTAGGGGAAGGTCAGTTAGAATCCAAGTGTGGTTGTCCATTACAGATTCCATTTCATTATCAATTTCTTCCTTCCAAACTATGATCTATTCATTTCATAGCTTTATCGTAGGTCTTGGGATCTTCTTCTACTAAGAGGGTATAGAAATCAGGACCAAATTTCTTAGCCACTCTAGTCCTTCTACCTCGACCCAGGTCATTAAGGGATTCAACCTCTTCTTCGTTTAAGGATCCTTCTTCTTCAATAATTTGAGTTGTATCTTGAGGGGGTTTTAATGTTTTCAGAATTTGAAGTTCCTTCACCAACTTATCTAGATATTTTCATAATATATTGCATCTATGGGTCTAATCTCTGGAATTGAATTGATCTTGATTTTTAGGATGTCAGACTTTATAACTGAAATCTATTGGCATTACTGTTTTCTACATATCTATAAAAACAGAGTCTACGGTTTTGGGACCTAACTTCCTCTTCTTATTTTGAAGGATCTTAACTTTGTTCAAACACCCTCAAATTTAAGGTACTTTAAAACAGGTTTCTTGTTGAACCAAAGTTCATAAGGAGTTTTATCTATGTGTTTAAAAGGGATACGATTAAGCACATAGTTTGCAGTTAGGAGAGCCTCCCCCACAACCGTTGGTTAAGATCGGATTCAGCGAACATGGTATTAACCATATCGATAAGTATTTTGTTCTTCCTTTCAGTCATACCATTTGACTGAGGGTTATAAGAGGCAGTTGTCTCATGTATAAGGTCATGATCCTCACAAAACTAGTTTAGTTCTTTTGAGGTGTACTCACTCCTCTACCGGATCTAATCCTTTTTATGTTCTTATCGATTTGATTTTCTACTTAGGTTTTGTAGACTTTAAACTTTTCTATTTTCTCGTCTTTAGATCTTAGAAAATAAGCATAACATTACTTTGAAAAGCCATCTATAAAGGTCACAAAGTAGCGCATGTTATCATGAGTAAGAACATGGTTTATGTCACATACATCAGTATGAACAAGTTCAAGCAGTATAGAGTTTCTTTTTGTTGATCTAAAGGATTTCTTAGGCAATTTATCTTGCACACAAATTTAACATATTTCATTTTTCGTTATGTCAGTTTTGGAAATTAAGTCCATGTAAACAATATGCTTCATTGTATTTTTGTTCACGTTGTCCTAAACATGCATGCCAGTGATCGGATGACACGATAGTAGAAAGATAATGCAATTTTCATTAATATATAAAAAACCATTACAGGACTCAACACTAAGCTTGATAAGACCGCTACAAATATAGACGACACCTATAAAAGATCCAAAATGAGAGATTACAACTTTATTTCCCTGACTCAATAAGATGTAACCAGAAGACATAACTAGGACTTTACTAATGAGGTTGTTCTTAAATCCGAGAACATGTAAGACATCATGTAGCTTCAAGACTTTCCTTGATGTGAATTTCAAATCCACACGTCCGAATCCTGCGATGTGTTTCATGGAGACATCGTCACCCTAGGAGATGACATGGATGCTATAGATGTGATAGGTGGAAAAAGAAGAGCAATCATAACAGATGTGAGATACGGCTCCCGAATCCAACCACTAATTATCATGGGAGGCATAACTAATATTGGAAATAGTAGAGTTTATTTTTAACCTTTCAGAAGCATCAGTCTCCACAGAAATCATATTGACTTCAACATACTTAGGAGGTTGCTTCTTTTCTCCCTTGCGGTTCTTGCATATGTTAGCAAGATGATTGGGCTTGCCACATGCATAGAAGATGTGTTGGCCCCTATAATCCGTGTTATTATTCTAATCAGGTTGCTTGCCTTTCTTAAAAGGTATTTTGGATTTGGGGTGGAATTTATGGGATTGTTTTTGAGTTGACATGGTCTACCAGATTGACAAGAGGGTTGTATTTAGAGTCTTTTGCTCTATGATGATCTTCATTTTGAAGAGACTTTAGGAGAGAAGACGTCTTCATCTTCTCTTATCTATGACAGAGAGATTTAGTGAAATCTTACCAAGAAGAAGAGAGTTTTTTTATTAGATCTGCTACTTGGACATTTTCCTTGAGCTTATAGTCATTAGCAATAAACTTATAGATAAGATTTTGATATTCAAGAACTTGTACGGAGACATGCTTATTTTCTACCATCTTATAGTCAAGCCACTGGATAAAGGCATATCGTTTGCGTGATGTCAACTTAGTTTTCTACTTTTTCTAATCAAGTTTGAGTTAAATTGGACATGGATTAAGTTGATATCACTCAAACGTAAAAGTAGAAAACGTAAAGGTTAAGGCATATCGTTCGTATATCTTTCATCCTCCGTTCAATAAATTTAAGGTAAGATATCACTACCATATATAGATTTGATCTCTGAATGAGCTCATCTCATATTGCTTTGAAGAAAGGGAAGACTAGGGTTGGACATGGATTGGATTTTAACTTAATCCATGTCCAATTTAACCTTTACGTTTTCTACTTTTTCCAATCAAATTCAATCCATCAAATATTTAAATCCAATCTATCAAATTATAAATTGGGTGGGATTGGATCAGAATTATTATACTTATATATTTGGTATACTTTATAATGCAGATCGGTTATTTCCAACAATATCTTCAATAATTGACATAATTACTAAGTAATACACATAACAGATAAATGCGGTAAAAAGATTGCACAAAGAATGCACATGAAAATGCAATTTCTTTGTTTCTTTAAGAACCACAATGTAATCAAAATAAATAGCATCTAAAGCATAGGAAGAAATGCATAAATCCATTATAAAAAAGCTGAAGACAACACTATCAAATTAAAGGATTATATGTATAGAATTTGGAACAAGTATTTTAAAATGGTTCGCTATTCCATAGTATGTATTTTTATAAATGGTTTCTAAGAATGGTTTATTTAGTTGATTTCAAAGAATTAAACAATAACAAATACAAGGGGAGACAAGTGGTGCCACATGCATAATTAATACAAAAGAAATGTGTGTAATAAAAAATGATAAATGAAATCAAACAAAAAATAATTATAATTGTGCTTTTGTTGGAAGGACATAAATCCAACAACATTGCATTACATACAATGACCCAAAAAGACCATCTTCCTCACTCCGAAGGAAGAAATATCCTTTCCCAAGCAAAAATATATATACTTAAAAAACTAAGGACATTTTTCAAATAAGAACAAGGTGTCATTAAATATAGGAGGAAAACTTGTATACCAAGGTAAGGAGCGACAATGGTGCTCACTGACTGGTGGCTTCGTTTGGTTGCAGGGTTGGGTAGGGTTGGGTTGGCTCAACTCGGGGTATCCCGCCTTCCAAACATCCCAATCCTCCTCGCAGTTAATTCACAGGGGTACCCCTAACCCAACCCAACCATGTCCAATCCTGCAACCAAACGGACCCATACGGCAGCGGTAGACCATCCATGGGGAGGGGATGACATCGTGAGAGACAAGCAGTGATGGTGTATTCGTACAAGGGAGGAGTTGTAGTGTCATGACCCACGAGAGAGGTGTGATGGTGACATGATTTGCAAGAGGGGGTAGCACTCTGCCTCGTCCAAGGAAGAGGTGATGAAGGCACGACTTACAATAAAGTTGAGGTGGTAATACAACTCACATAGAGGGGTAACAATATTGTGACTTCGAAGACAGTTGTAGAAACATTGGAGTGAGAGTTGTTTGACGAGTTGGGGAAATGCCAGAATGAAATGAGAAGGAGAGGGGTTAAGAAGTCAATTGGGAAGTGGTCTAGGAAGTATCCTAACGGGGTTTAACATGATAATATTTTAGGTATTTGTCATTTGGCTTGAGAGAATAGTGGATGTAGATAAGAGGCCGCATATTCACCACTGATAAAAAAGAAAGATGAACGGTTGGCTATTGCCTAATGTGCAAACGGGGCTAGTTGTAAATGGATGTGTATGTGTATTTATTTATATATTAAAGGATTAAGAGGTCGTATCCAATCGAATTTTGATGATGACATGTAGTTTTAATGAATTTGAAAATTTTCAGTTTGATCCAGTCTGTTTGAATGATTAAATCAAAACAATTCACAAATCCCTTACATCACGAGTTTCATAGTATTTATTTAAGAGGATTCGTTATTCGAGGGGAAGTTCTAGAATAGAGTGTTAGAATGGAAAGACCCATTAGTTGATGCATCAGGTGGATGCCAAATGCCAAATGGTGGATATTATATCTCCAAAACCAGAACTTATTGTTTGAGATCCAAAATACATAGAACTTAATCAACCATTTTTGCAACATTTTGCTAAGTGGTTGAAGGGAGATAGTGCACCAAGCTATTCGCAAGGGTCAACTTGATCCTCTTCTAGGCCTCTTGATCGTATAGGGCTTTATAAGAGGGTATTCCTTGAGGAGAAGGACGATTAAAACAAAAAAAAAGTAATGAGATTCTTAGCTGAAACTATGAGAACTTAGAAATATACATGCTTTCTAAATTGAATCTCTTTAGACCATGAGGAAAATAAAGATGTATCCTGTGTCACACGTAAGTGGAAGTACCAATGTTTGGATATTAAACGGATTTCTCCAAATAGTAATTTTAATGTTGTCAATTTACCTGATTTTACAATCAGTTTGGACAAGTCACCAATGCATAAAAGTTAGGATATTTTAGAGAATGAATTCCTATTTAAAGAGTGCATAATCGTGTGAATCCATCCAAGTAAGATGCGCCATGCAATGTGCATTTACTTAGGATAGCGGGTGAGGACTTCCTAGCATGATGAAAAGGGCAATACAAGTTCAAGTGTTAAGGAGCTAAAAGATCCACCACTTTTAATACCCGTTTCAAAGATTGATAATCCAATAATATCTGACTGATTGGATCAGATTACATCTTTTATTTGACCCGGTTGCATCCATAGAAAGATTGAGATAAGATAAGATAGAAAGTGTTCATCTTGTCACCACCTCCAAGGGAAAGACCAAGAAAAGGAAGTAGGAAAAGGAAGCTGTCGTTATTATACCTCATAAGAAACAACAAAATAAGGTACCATCTGCTATTAGTTTTTATGTGGAGCTAAAAGGAGCAAGAAGAAGCGATGTCTTAGTTATCATGTTTGGCGTGCTAAGAAAGATGCACTTCATAGTCTAGTTTGTTTAGAAATTTATTTGACTTGATATTATAATACACTTGGTGGCTAGATTTTGGAGCTATTACTCGTATTAGTGTCTCCTTGCATGGTCTGTCTAAACTATCAAAAATCCGGTAAAGATAAACAATACCTCTACATGAGGAATGGTGAATCAGTAGATGTCGAGGCAACGGAAAACTTAAATTTGATGTTTATAATGGTAATGCCCATATAGATCTAAAAATTATCTTTTGACTCTATATAATATGTCTCATGTCAAAGATGCATTTTCCCAAATATTTATTTGATTACTTCTTTATATTGGATTATAAATAAAATTGATAATGTTAATACATTTTTATACATGTATAAACCTATCGTTGGATTGATATTCCAGTAGTCTTCTATTTGGGCTATATGTGTAGTTTCAAAAATGTATTCTATCTGGATGAGCTCAACCTTTATGTCAATACTTCAATATATATATCATAAATCTAGTCTACTAGATATATCAAGCATATGATCATAACTGCTTCGTCACAACAATGGTAGCTCGACCTTTATTGGTCGCATATGTCAATACAACTTAGTAACAAGGATAACAATATGGGTATGTAGAATAGAAACTATATGCAGTGTGGTCTTTAACATATCAGTTTGAGCTA
Organism: Ottelia alismoides; assembly: GCA_037367405.1. Lineage (NCBI taxonomy): Eukaryota > Viridiplantae > Streptophyta > Magnoliopsida > Alismatales > Hydrocharitaceae > Ottelia > Ottelia alismoides. Next base: position 236,208 of record JAZKJV010005768.1, read on the forward strand.
GTCCACTTATATAATTAGACCATACTTGGTGAATAACAAAGTAAACATAAAATATTTTCTTTTATAGAATAATACCCATAATGTCCAAAGAAAATACTAAAGTATTAAAGGGTCTATGTTTGTTATCACAAAATAACTTTCGTGTTCTCTCAATACTGTCAACTATACGCAACTCCATGACACAATTTCACAGCCAAATTTCATGGTTGGATGCCTCATAATGTGCTATAAATTGCGCTACCATAGTGGAAGAGGCTATAAGAGATTTCTTTACATATGTATCCTGATGTAAACGTCATGCTATATCGACATCCATTAAAATTAAAGTTAATATAACCATCGATCTTAAGTTGGTCCCACCTCATATAAGTGAGCATATATTTTGTGTTCTTTGTAGATATCGCAGGACCTGTTTAGCTGCTTTCCAAGGATCTAGTCCTGCATTGCTCAAATATCTACCCAACATCCATGTAATATATGCCATGTCTAATCGTGTACATATATGTGCATACATTAGACTTCCAACTGTTGATGCATAAGGAATTTTTTGCATCTCCCTTTTCTCAAAATCAAGTTTAGGATAGTGATGGAGACTAAACTTGTCTCCCTTAGCCACTGGCACGTCAACAAGTCTATAATCTTGCATGTCATATCTTTTAAGAACCTTTTCAAGGTATCTTTTGTGATGAATGGAGGACATGTTGAGAATGATCCCAGATATATATATCAACACCCAAAATAAAAGAAGCACCGCCAAGATATTTCATGTCAAAATTCTTTACAAGAAATATCTTAGAGTCTTATAATATGTTAATACCACTGCTGACAAATACGATTATATCATCATATAATATCAATAAAATATGTTTACTTCCACCAAATGGGAGAGCATATGTTGATGATGAGTTCAATAAGGTACAATGGGGAATGATGGAGATGCATAACAAGGGTAATACTCAGGGAGGGGAAATGGATGTAGAAAAATACGACATCAACATACATATAGGAATCAGATTTTCAACACGTTTCTAGTTTAAATCAATGTATGTATGCATCCAGATCATTAATGATAGGAAAAATATCCATTTAAGAATGTATGCATTTTAGAACAAGGGAAAACCCGGAAACAAACATCATGGCAAACATTGCGACAAAGAAAAAGAGAGTTAGAGATTACAATCGAAGCGTCCTATTGGACTCCCCTTTGAGAGACATCACCCTCCACTTTACCGGCGTACAGGGCCTTGACGTACAGGGTTTGACAGTTCCAACGCTCGTCAACGGTATGCACCGTGCTTGAGCGTCCTCAAAAGTCACCTCCGTAGATGAAGCTCGAGGTCGTGAGAGGGAGAAGAGAGGAGGTGGGAATGAGAACTATGTGTTCGTAACTCTAATCTACGGCTTTGAGAGAGATACTTAAAGTCATCGAGGTGGTTACGTAACGTGAGTGGATTAAGGGACACGCCCCTTGGAATTCAAACGCGGTTATACAAAACTGACCTGGTCTTCATGCCACGCCGCAGCCACCCGAGCCCGACCCGACCCAGTCCGACCTGGTGCAGACGAGCGGGCGTGCGTGTATGGTGGTCTAAAATCCTCTCTTTTCTATTTCCAGACTTGTCTCAGGACTTCCCATATAAAAACCAAGTGTCAATTTTGACACTCCACGATGTGGGACTAAACAACACCCCACAGGGTTGAAACATTGAATTACAAGAATTGCGATACATTAATACAACTTAATATTGACCATCAAATTGCATCAAAATACCCCAACAAAGTTAATTCCAATAATCTCCCACGAATTCACTGTTGAAAACACGACGAGCCAAAAGTCTCGGGTTTCCATACTCTGCTTTCAGTAAAGGTACCTTCCAGTTTGGACCTTTACCAAAGTTATCTCCTTTCACCATCACAGGAAAAAAGTGAACTAAGTCTTAAACTTTAATCCTTTGATGTAATGATATCGAGTGGTAACAACATAGTGAAGTCTATAGTGACAATCTTCTGGTTTTAGTGCTATTAATGGCCATGCACCCTACCTTTTTTATGAGTATATTAAGGATAAACCATCATCCTTTATCTGTGGCCCACAGAAATACTCATATATGTGGCATTCTCCAATGGTACACTACTCACATCTTGCTTATAAAAAGCTTGAATCCATTAAGAGCTTGATGCTTAACCTTTTCCTGCAGCTTTCAAGCACTCGACTTTTCAGATATAGGACTCACATGTAAAGTATTGCATAATGAGTGCCGACCAGTTTTCCATATAGCTTGTTTTCTCATTGAACCTATTTTGTGGGATCTCCATTCATTTAGGTTGGGTTGCTACTGTAGGTAAACTCTCGGTGGGTTTTAGCCCCATCCCAAGTTAGGATTTTTGGACTAAAGATCTGTCAAGTCCCCATGTAAGTGGATATGTCGTGTTATCTTTGGTACCAACAAATTATTCAGTATAGTGTGACTCATAGAATAGACGTGTCTCAGTCACACTATACTGAGAAAGTTCTTAATATACTTAGGAATTTCAAGAACTTTCTCAGTATAGTGTGACTCTCAGCGGGTTTCAACCCAACCTAAGTATACTAAGAACTTTCTCAGTATCGTGTGACTGAGACACGTCTATTCTATTAGTAAATCTAATCAGTTTGAGCTTCAAAATCATATTTGCAACTCATAAGTCCTTCGTTTCAAACTTACTGCTCAAGAACCTCTTGGTTTCTTCCACTATCCTTATGTTTGATCCAAATATCAAAATATAGTCGACATATAGGCATAAGACAACAAACATATCGCCTTTAATCATAGAGTACACACATTTATCGGATTCATGAATAATAAAGCTATAAGAATGTATAGTCTTATCAAACTTTTCATGCCACTGTTTCAGAGCTTGTTTTAGTCCATAAAGGGATTTCATAAACTTGCAGACCTTTTTTCATTACCAGATGCTAGGAATCCCTCGGATTGGTCCATAAAGATCTCCTCCTCAAGATCGCCATATAAAAAGGCAGTCTTCACATCCATTTGATGAATTGTGAGATCATGTATGGAGGCCAACGTAATGAGCATATGAATCATAGTCATCCTATTAATAAGAGAATATGTATTAAAATAATCAATACCCTCTTTTTGCTTGAAACCTTTAGCTATTAGTATTGCCTTATATTTTTCTATGGATCTCTCTGATCTAAGTTTCCTTCTGAATACTGTTTATTTCCTATGGTGGAATACCCAGGAGGTAGATCGACTAGTTCCCAACGTGCCATGTGAAATGTTCATATCCATTTTAGATTTAATGGCATCCTTCCAATGCCTTGCTTCAGTAGAAGCCATGACATCCTTATAAGTGGGAGGATCACCCTCGCTTTGGTAGGAGATAAAGTCTCTACCTAAATCCTTGGCAATCCTAGGCCTCTTACTTCATATAGGTTCAACATCCTCCAAAGGTTCATTGTGTTCAGAAGAGGTAGCCCTCACATTTGACATCTTTTATATTTGTTGTAGAATAGAATCAGATGTGGAGGCTATGTCGCTAGTCACATTTTCAGGAATTCCTTTTTTCATTGGAAAAATATCCTCGAAAATGGTAGCATCACGAAGTTCAATAATATTATTAGTATCTATGCTCATGATCTCAGACTGAATTACTAAGAATCAATAGGCATAACTATTTTCTAGATACCCCAAGAAAACTGCGTCAACTGTTTTAGGTCCAAGGTTCTTTTCCCTGTGTTCTGCGACTAAGACCTTAGCCAAGCATCCCCAGAGCTTGAAATATTTAAGGCTTGGCTTCCTATTTCTCCAAAGTTCAAATGGACTCTTATCTTTATACCTCAGGGGAACTCTATTCAGAATATGGCAGGACGTATTCAAAGCCCTCCCCCCCCACATGTAAGAGGATGGCCCGGAACTTTGTAAAAGTGCATTGACCATATCAGTTAGGGTCATATTCTTCCGTTCTGCTATTCCATTGTACTGTTGTGAATACGGTGCATTAATTTCATGAACTATGTCAAATAATTTACATTGTTCATCAAATATGTTAGATGTGTATTCACCACCCCTAACTGACCTTAAATGTTTCATTACTTTACGGACTTGTATTTCTACTTCATTCTCAAAGATAAGAAACTTTTCTAAGGCTTCATCCTTAGTTTAAGCAGATAAACATAACAGTATTTATTGATATCATCTATGAAGGTGATAAAATATCTCTTGTTATCTCAAATCATAACGCCACCAAACTCACAAATATCAGAATGTACTAAGTCTAGAATTTTAGTTGCCCTATTCACAGAGTGAAAAGGTTTTCTAGGCAACTTAACTTGGGCACATATTTCACATTTAGTGAGTTTGTTTGTAGTATGATCAGGAATCATGTCAAGTTTCATCATTCTTTTCATAGAATTAAGATTCACATGTCCTAGCCTAGCATTCTATAAATCAGTAGATTTAATATTCGAAACAACATAAGTAGAGGAATAAAAATCAGAAATGTTATTAACCGAACTATCAATGTAACATCTGATTCTAAATAGAAGATAATGATCAGCCAAATATCCTGTACCAAAGGAAACACCATGTCCCAAAAAAAATACTTTATTACATTTAAAATCTAAGTGAAAACCCTCTCCATCTAATAAAGAACCAGACAAAACATTCTTCTTAATATCAGGAACATGCAGCACCCTGTGCAAAGTCCAATCTTGTTCAGTTGAGAATCTCAGCTCGACTCATCCAGACCCAAGCACCTTGATTGCATATCTATTCCCCATCATCACTATTCCACCGACTAAAGCCTGATTAAACACAAAGAAGGTCCTGTTAATAATAATATGTGCATTTGCACCGGTATCAACAAGCCACTCATTAGGTTCGTTTACTATATAGAGTTCAGAGTTCACTAAGACATACCTCTCACCATGCCCGCCTCTCTCAGTCAGCAAGAGAGCTTGAGGAATAATATCCATAGATTTCTGTTGGGTCTTTAGTGAAGGGCAATCCTTCTTCCAATGTCCAATCTATCCATAATGCCATCAAGGTTTGCTCTTTGATTTTTTCTGAATTTTTCCTTGTCTTTTAGATTCTTATTTTTCCTTTAGCATTATTTCCCTTTGAGGTTATCACATTGAACTTAGGGTTCACGTCAACAGGCATCACAGGTTTTTCTTTCCTATGCTCCTCTTCAATAGCTATTGAGACCATTAAATCGTCCAAAGAAATTTTTCCTTTCCTGTGCTTTAGGAACATCCCAAAATCTTCCTAGAACTTGGGAAATTTCTCAATGATCGACATGACCTGAAATTTTTTTAGGAAGTTTCATTTATGCCTCAGCTAACCAGTGCAACAATAACAGAAACTCATAGCATGTTTAGAAATTATTTTACCCTCAGTCATATGAAATTTCAGAAACTTGGATACTTAGTATTTTTCAATACTCAGATCCTTCGTATTGTATTTTTATCTAGTTCCTCCCATAGATCCTTAGCAGTCATGGTGGATCTGCCATAGACATCGAACAGAACGTTCAATAGTGCAATAAGAATGCACCCATGACACATACGGTCATGTTCTTTCTATGAATCCTCCATCTTGACCGCATCTGGATCTGAATCATGTTCAGATAACTTAGGGCACTCGATTTCCAAAACTGAAATCAGGCCAATTGTGGTCAGCCAGATTTTCATGTGTTGTTATCAACGCTTGAAATTCTGACCTCCGAATTTCTCTAGCATAACATTGAAATCCACATGAGACTGAAATCTCAAATCAGATATTTTTCTTATCTCATTATAGATCTGTCTCTCTAAGATTGTAGAAAAATAGGACATCAACATACATATATGAATCAAATTTTCAGCATGTTTCCTGTTTAAATCAATGTATGTATGCATCCAGATCATTAATGACACGAAAAATATCCATTTTAAGAATGTATGCATTTTAGAACAAGGGAAAAATCTGAAAACAAACATCATGGCAAACAATGCGACAAAGAAAAAGAGAGTTAGAGATCATAACCGAAGCGTCATGTTGTAAGACTCCCCTTAGAGAGACAGCGCCCCCCACTTTATCGATGCACAGGACCGCGACATGCGGCTCACAGGGTCCAACGGTTCCATGCTCATCGAGGGTGTGCACCGTGTTCGAGCATCATCGAAAGTCACCTCCGTAGACGAAGCCCGAGATTGTGAGAGGGAGAAGAGAAGTGGTGAGAATGAGAATTGTGTATTCATAACTCTAATCCACGTCTTTGAGAGAGATACTTAAAGTTGTCGTGGCGGTTAAGAAACATGAGGGGATTAAGGGACACGTCTCTTGGAATTCAAACGCAATTACACAAAATTGACATGGTCTTCATGCCACGCCGTCATCGGTGCTGCCGCTGCAGTTGCGTCCGAGCTCGTGCCCGACCAGGCCGAGCGGGCAGGGGCGCACGTGCCCGCGTGTGTGGTGGTCAAAAGTACTCTCTAATCTATTTCCAAACTAATCTCAGGACATCTCATATAAAAATCAAGTGTCAGTTTTGACACTCCATGATGTGGGACTAAACAGCACCCCACAGGGTTGAAACATTGAATTATAGGAATTGAGATACATTAATACAATTTGATATTCATCAAATTGCATCAAAACATCTCAACAAAGTTAATTCCAATAGTAGAATGCAGAACTTTTATGTTCTTGATGAGCAAGAAGAGGGGGAGTGGGTTCAGCATAAAAAGAAAGGAAAGAGAAGCATTATATCCCAACCACCCATCACAAATTTAACATGTAGCAACCATCTAGGACAGACAACATCTTTTGTTGTAGTTACCAACACAACATAGCATCCACTCCCATGTTGATGACATATTTCATGGCCCTAACCCTATCAATGGAAGTAGAATGTTGTATGAACTGATAGTACAAAAGGGCGGATTGTGAATTTTGTATGAACTCATGAGCAACACTGATATTAAAAAAATAAGCGGCATAACTGATACTACAAAAGTTAAGAAAGACACAAAGGATAAAAACCCTAAATACAAACGAGAAGTGGATAGATATGTGGATGAAAAATGAAAAGAGAAGGTGAGCCATCACATCCAATTTTTTGAAAGAAAAGGTTTTATGAGGATTTTGCAAGGCGGTCCTGCAAATCCTTGTAAAGTTCTCGCAATTTTTTCCGTTGATACTTGTCATAACAAATTCGTTACTAAAATGCTCTCTTAAATTTTATTTTTCCTAATAGAGATGACCTTGATTGATTGACTTTGATTACAATAATCAACACATGATTGCATTTTGGCCTAGAAATAGAGAGTGAAATCATTGTCTCTTTACACGCAAAATATAAAGAGAGAAGAGAGCAAGACAATGACGAGTTATATTCGTCTTTTTTGTGTTTTTTCTTATTTAGAGGTAGATCCGGCCAACGGGCTGGGGCCTACCTGTCCAGTCTGTTCATGAGTCGGACTTGAACTTGGAGATTTAAGCATGGACCGGCTCGGCTCGGTCCGCAAAAAATAAAAAAATATACAAATATATGCCAAATAATACATGTATTAATATGATACACTTTAAGTTTTTCATTTGTAATACTAGTTTTAAATAAGATTCAATAATTTACATGTCAAGTAACATGTAAACTCCATATATTAATTATATAAAGTATAACTGACATTAATAAAATCATTAAAAAATTCAATGGAAAAATGACGAAATGAACTTCGACAGAGGTTTTAACCTCAGCCTAGCCCATGGGTCGGTCAGACCCGCATTTTGGCCAGGTATATTTAAAGGCCACTAGAGGTGACCCACCACCACTATATTGTGTGTATACTCCTCGACACTTCTATGATATTGATAGTGCATCTATTGTCCTAACATGGCAAAGGTGGTCTATACAGAAGCTTCTACACTCTTTACATTGTCATTTTCTCTGGTTTTTTTTCTTGATAGATTGATCCTATACGAAAAAGATATTACTTATTGTGGTATTTTGAACATGATGTGACTTCTTAGTGCATTAAATTTTATTTAATGTACCGCATCATAGTTATGTCCGTCTTTTAAATCTTGTAAATTATGATTGATCAAGACCAAGCCCTCTTTTTGTACCTTTATTGTAGACAAAAATAAATAATAATTTCTCTATTTTTCTTCAAAAAAAGTATGGAATGATCATTATATGAGTATTTGATTATAGTCGGCGCTATTATTCAAGGAAGGTTATTTTGACGGCTTTCAAGATTATTGTTTACTGTAATTTATTAGCTTACACTCTTTTTTTCACATCCTTCTTCTTATCGTCTAAATCAAAAATAAAAACATTATGCTGATGGATTGTGAAGGTAAAACTTATGCACATACAAAGAAACAATTATTAGGTGAGGTAAATGTACTAAAAGTTGTTGTTTGTAAATAGATATTTGCAGGATTTGAATCCATGTCATTTAAGATATAAATTCATGTATTCAATCTGCATCTAAAACCTTTATTTTCCAAGAACATATATGAATTGCTTCTTTCACTGTATCATTTTCCACTAGAACCCTAATTTTCTAGGGGTATATTTTAAGATTTCTACGTAGGGGTATCAGAAAATTTTCAAGTTCAATATTCGTTCAAGTTCGACTTGCTAAAAGTTCGATTCAGATTTTGTTCGGAAATAAACTAACCGAACATGAACCCAAGCTTATGCTTGATTAAATAAACAAACTGAACCTAAAAATCATAGGTTTGCTCAGGTCCGATTCGTTAAAAGCTCGATAAACACACACACACACACGCATATACATATTTACAAATCCTTATTCACATAAATGGACCTTAGTTTGAGATAAGAGGATTTTGTCCTCATGATAAGTGAACTTTGTCTGGAGATAAGTAAGAATATACGAGATAAGTAGATTTTATCTTGGTATAAACTATTCCAAAATAAATAGTCACATCGTGATTACAACATCTATCATCTATGTATCTACCCCGTCTTTATCCTCAAATCAAAAGAACAAGTATAAACCATGCTTATTGCATATCTCCACATTTTTCCTTATCATCATTTGAACGGATATAATAATATATTATAATTATACTTTTTTCTAAGAGACGAATCCTTATTAATCTATTTTTTTACAAAAGATGAAAAAGAGTTAGATAAAGAAAAAACGAATGAATATGTACTCTAATTATAGACACGCATATATATATATATATATATATATATATCTTTTCTTTTCACTCCCTCTTTAGAGAATTCTCAAGTTCGATATTCGTCTAGGTTTGATTCGATTAAAAAGATGTTTGATTCAGATTCTAAAAGAACCAAACCTGAACACAAATTTAAGCTCGATAAAAAAACGAACCGCACTTAAAATATAAGTTCGCTAAGGTTCAGTCCGTTTACACCCCTATTTCTATGTAGAAGAATTTTGGGCATGTTAAGCAGGATGGGTATCTCTCGGTTGGTTGAAGTTTTTTTCATATATCAATAGGAGTTTGTTACGAGTCTTTTTCATTCGATGTCATTAAACTTCTTTTTCGCAACCACACCTATAATAGCTAATATTCTTGTTTTGCATGGCACTCCTTGCCTAGCACCTCACCTCAATCAGTTGACGAGAAGATTGCAGGACCAATTACCTCAATCAAAACGCCATCTTTGCAACCTTTCCAGTAATGCACCTTCTTGATTGTTAAATCTCCATCCAAGGTTACTATAACTTTGTTGATAATACTTGTTCAGATATTTGTTTTATAATTACATGATGACATCTTTTTTTTTACGATGCATCCCAATAATGGGTCTCATTTGCAAGTTTTCACACACTTCTCCTTTTCGACTTGTTTAAGGGAGCCATGACACTTACCAGTTGAGATAATGCATAAACCACAATGGGTAGTGAAAGACTTGAATTTTAATATCTTAGAAGCCAAGGATAAGAGGAATGCGGATCTGAATAATTTTGTAGATATTCACCGTCTAGCATATGAGAATGACCCGATATATAAGGGTAGGATCAAGAAGCATCGGTCACAAGACCGTCAAGACAAAATAGAAAGTAAGTTTGTTCAATGCTACTAGGTCGAGGATCTTTTTAGGCAAGTTAAAAAGCAAGAGGGCGATCCCATGCATAGTGAGAATGATGCATGACAACTGAAAGGAGAAGTGGACATGTGGATGAAAACGAAAAGAGAAGGCAGGTCGATCGCATCCAGTTTTTCAAAGAAAATGTTCTGCGAAGACTTTGCAAGGACAATCCTTGCAAAGTCGTTGCAATTTTTTTGTTAATACTTGTCATAACAAAATCCTCACTAAAATGTCCTCTTAAAATTTATTTTTCCTAATAGAGGCAATGTTGATTTATTGATTTTGACTGTTGTAACTAACATGAGATTGCATTTTGGTCCACCATTATATTACATGCATTCTCCTTTCATGCGCTTCTACGATATTGGCCGTGCATCTATTGCCCTAACATTTTAAAGTTGATCTATATGGAAGCTTGTATTCTTTTTGCACTATCATTTTTCTTTGACACTTTTTCTCAATAGATTGGACTCAGATAAAATATTATTTATTCTGGTTTTTTTACCATGATGTGATTTTTTATTTTTAAAAAATATTTTAATAAGTTACATCATAATCATTGATTATGTCCTTTTTATGCAAATTAGGCTTGATCAAGATCCTTTTTTTCTTAACCTTTCTTGTAGACATGGACATATAATACTTTCTCTATTTTTCTTAAAAAAAGTGTGGGATGCTCCTCCATCATATTAATACTTGATTATGGTTAATGTGATTATTCAAAGAAGATTATTTTTAGAGTCCTTAGTTTTAAAGTCTCGACATTATATTATTGTAATTTATTAGCTTTCACATTCTTTTTCTTATCATATAAATCGAAAGAAAACATTCTACCTATTGATTGTGAAGGCATAACTTATACACATAGAAAGAAACAACTATTCGAGTGGTATCTGTGATAAAAGTTTTCGTTTGAGATTGGGTAATTGTTGGATTTGAATCCATAACATTTAAGATGGGTTTCACGTATTCAATCATCATATCATCACCAATTTTCAGTTTTGCATATGACATACGACAAAATCTTTTTGGGTTTTTTTCACTTGTGTCCATCTTAACTTCTACAATATTAGTTATGCCCTTCCCTTTTTTGAATATCAGTTGTGCCCCTATATTCTTATAAAATTCATAGTTCTATCTTTTTGTAATGCCAATTATGCCCTTATTTTACCTAAACAAAATGGCAGAACCATGAATTTTACAAGAAAGTACGTGCAACTGATACTCTAAGAAATGGGAGGGGCATAACTGAAATTGCATAAGTTAAGAAGGGCACATGTGATAAAAGTCTTTTCTTTTACTATACAATTTTCTAGTTGAACCATAATTTTCCAAGGTTATATTTTAAATTCCCTAGTTCAAGGTCGAACCCAATCGTATAGAAAGGAGTAGTGATGGTAGTCGAATTGAATACCATTCAAATGCACCCAGAATCCCAGATTCAGATTCACTTCATTATAAGTGTTTCAAATCAAAACTCGAATCGAATATTAAGTAAATTTGCTAATTTGAATTCAAATTCATTTCATTTTGAGTTTCGAATATTCAAATTCAATTCATTTTAATTTAAATTTGAAATGTTATTAATGATTTAAAGTATACATTAATAGTTTTAGGACAAATATTATTTAAAATTTTCAATATAGTTTTTATGATTCTATTCTAGGATAAAATTAAATAATAACTTTAAAAATTAGGATAAAGAGCAAAGTTCAACCTATAATATAAAATGCATAAAATTACCTACTTGATGTCGTTCTTGTAAGTTTGTTGCAATCCTAATTTTCTCTTGTTACATGTAATGATTAAAATAAGGAATTAATAAATTATTCGAGCAATAAAGAGATTGGTTATTATTGATGAAAAATGAACATATTGTGAACATTATGATTGCCTTTGATTGCTTGTCGATGCGCAAAAAGACCAATCTCGTATAGAAAAATACAAAAAATAGATCATGTTATTTGAATAAACAATACTAGCAACAAACAACTTAACATGATAGTCACTTTATACATAACATATAAAAAATTAAAATAAGTTAGCATGATATAGTCAAAAGTCGTACACCTCACTTGAAAGTACTCTACATTACAATATATATATGATATGCCATAATATGACCAGTTTCAAAACATGTTCATCTTTAAACAAATGCAAGAAAGTAGTCTTGCAATTCGATGCCGAACAAACATCGACTTTCATTTTTCTCAATTCCTACCATTGATATTGATGGAAGTGTAAAGAGAGTGTCAACACTTCCACATCCTTCACATGAAGAATGTTCATTAGAATAAAAACTAAAATCATACTTGTATATTCTTATATTTGAAGATTGCATAATGTCTTGAGTGGATCGTGTCCAATCAGAAGTACATACAAGGGCCTCCACAATTTTTTAGGAGATAAAGAACTTTTATGATCAGTGAGAACTCTCTCTGCCTCCGATGCTGAAAGCCGACTCTGAAGCAACACAAAATAATAGGAATCAACAATATATCATAAGTAATAATGGAGAGCATGAGAAATGTCAAAACATCGGTTTTCCACCAGTCTAACACATCAAGTGAGGGATATCCTTTTGTGGATCTCAATATTTGCTCTTCCAAGTATCTCTCCAAGTCGGACTTTTTTGGAGGCTCGTTTTCAACATTATCTAAGTAATCATTGAGTTCTGCTTCACTTGTCAATTCATTGGGAATGCATTCAAAAATTTCTTAGTTTCTTCGAAGTTTTTGCTTCCATTAATTTGTATGTCCACTCTTTGCAAGTAAAAGAATACATGCACAATAATTCTTTTCTCATTTTCATCAACTACTCTTGAGATTCAATGAAACTATAAACTTTAGTATAAATAAATTCTATAGACTTCATCGGATCAATGAGGCATGTATTAGACATCAAAAGATGGAAATCTTTTCAATATTTATCGAACTCCAATTTCATTAGAATGACCATTTCTGTAATGAAAGCATAACTTGAAAATGTGTTATCTTTAAAAGTTTCCGTTGCCTTCCAAATTTTTGGAATAAATTTATTGTTGGAAATTTTGTATCAGAAACAAAACTTGTGTCGCTTCAAAAACTTGCTTCAATAGCAGGCAGATTTTTTCAGCTTTCTTCCATTCTTCTTATGATGGCAACCACTTATATCTCTTCTTGCATAATTTTTAAAAACAACTTTATAACAAAGTGCAGAACCAAGCATGAAGAAGGTGGAATTCCAATAAGTAGGAACATCCATGGAAAGACTCCTTAAAGTAGAATGATTCGATTGCTTTGCAATCTCACCAAGATTCTTTTAGCGCGCATTACTTTTTTAAATGTATTTTACATTTTCTCTTATATTAGAAATCATATTTTCCAATGTCAGGAGATCATCTTATACCATATGATTCCATATGTGAGCGTAACATCAGACATGAAAGAGTTTTCCTTTGAATAACAAACAATCCCTTCCAACAAACATGTCTTTTAATGTTCTTATGACCAAGTCATTAGTATTGGCATTGTCTAGTGTAATACTCATAGTCTTATTGTCTATCCTCCGTTCAACAAGATAGTTTACAATAGAATATGCAATAACAACACATATATGTGGTGGTTCTAACTCAGAGAAATTAAGTGTAGTTTTTGTCTTTTCCAATTTGTATCCACATAGTGGGCACCCAAACACATATATCCTTTTCTTTGAGTGGATGTTCAATTATCAGTGGTGAGACCAATCATGTCCACATTTACAGAAAAAAATTCAACCTTCCTTTTTTTATGGAGAAAATCTTCATGCATTCATTTGTTATTATAGCTTTGGAAACTTGTCTAGAACTAGGATTTACATATTTTAGGACTGTATTAAGCTATAATTCTTCCATAACACTAAAGGCATGCTCATGAAGGACGATCTATTTAGCAATCAGTTCTCTTACTTTCATCTGATCAAATTTTGAAAATAATAATGCAAGTTCATTTAAATGATCTGACTCGGATAACAAAAGACCAAAGATAATGTTCTTTGTTTTCTTATCTATTGAATCCTACATGATATAATACATCTCTTTATGATTTTTAAAATGAGAAGTAGTTCCACAATTCATTACCTTGACGTTTTTATTACAATCTATACATTTTCACTTTTCGTTTGACATCCACAAAGCTTTTACAATCTTTTTGCTAAATGATTTATAAACCAATGATCTTTTCTTTCTATCAATATTAGGAATTATTTCATCATGCACCTTTTCTACTCTTCTTCCTCTTCTTCAACAAAAATTCTCCATTTAAATCATATTCATATTCACTGACTCTTTCAAGGACACTATTTTGCAAAGATGTCATGTTCGAATTAGACATATAAAGAAAAATGTAAACACATATTCATAACTAAAGTTAACTTTTCGTATATATTGAGAGGAGGCGGAATGGGAGGGGAGGCGGAGTGGGAGAGGAGGCGAAGTTGAAGGGGAGGCGATGCTAGATGGGTGATGGTGGCAGAGGGAGGCACTGGAGGGGAGGTGGGGGAGGATAGGTGATGGGCGACATCTGGGTGTGGAGTTAGGATTCGAGTGGAGGGAGGAGATGACTGCTGAGAGGTTTCTCACGTGGGGTCTCGTGACTCGCATTGGAGTGATAGAAATTGAGAGATTATTGGCGAATTGGTAATTTATCATGTTTTTTATATCTTTTTGAGCAAATTTTTGTATTTAATCCAAGAAGTTTTTTCAAATTCATGTATAATTTTCATCTCATAAGTTTTATGCTCATTGCATTCGAAATCATCTAAAAAATACTAATATTCCTTAAAAATTAAATCAAAAGAAGAATAATAATAATAAGAAGAAGAAGAAAATTGCATTAAAATTCCATGCAAAAAGAAATCCATAAAAAGTGCATTCATATTTAATTAGCCTCGAGCACGTATTGAAGTCTCTAACCATTTTTTCATATTTTTTCAGGTCTGCTTGAGGAAGCCAAGAGGGATCTCATCTCAACCCTCTTCTCCTCTAAAAACATAAAAAAATATTTTAAAAAATAAATACATGACAAAATAGTTGACATCATCTTGACATCAACATTTCAAAAAAAAAGAAAAATAAGAAGTGTGTTGATGTCAACACCCAGGGGCGTAACGTCACCCCCCTTCTTCCTCCAACACGTGCCCGATGTCGCACAAGTCACATCTTCTTCTCCATCGCACGCCAATTGCCACCGCCTCTTCCTCTCCCCTTCGTGTAACCGTTGCAAAGGCGGTTGGCCTACATCCCATCACCACCTCCTCTGCCCCTTCTCCTCCCTCGCCTCATCTATAAAGTGGAGGAGGAAACAATCGAGGAAGGGAGTACCCAACTCGAGTGCTCAAGCCCCAGGAACCCATCACCGGCTCCGCCACCTTTCGTTGCCTCTCCTCCTTCACCATGTCTGGAAGCAGCTCTGTCACCTCCCATCTTCCCTCTTCGCTATCCTCCGGTCGAGCCACCACCACACCACCGTTATCCATCGCAAGAGGCCGGGCACGACTGTCGTCTTCAATCCTTGGTCTAAGAGGCCAAGGACCTATCTGCAAACATTTTTATTTCTAGTATTTTTATTTCTTTTAGACCTGAATGCATTTTTAGAAAACTATATAAATACCCCTAGTACATCTAAAAATGTATTTTTATTTCGCTATCCTCCGACATATCTTTTTTTAATTTTAGTCATACTCTTAACTTTAATTTTATCTATGTTCACAACAATCGTGTACTTTCTAAAAATTATACAAATACCCATACATCCAAAAATCACCAAAAATAGCATAAAAACCAAAAAAATCCCAGAAAATTCCAGTGCGATCTGATGAACCCTTAATTTACCTCGCTCACACCGAAGTCATTGAACTAGGATTTATATAGAAATTTGGGGATAGGGAAAAGGCTTCTACTTGGATATAATTAGGTGGAATTAACGTTGAAATGTGTTCATTGTAGGTAGACAATTCAGATTAATCTGAAATACCACTTAATTAATTTTCTAATTAAACGGTCACATTTATTTTACTTGGCAAGCCCGTGGTCGAACTCAGTGAAATCATTGTCTCCTTAGGTCAGTTTTTGGATGATCTAAATATTAGATTTTTCATAGAAGCATTTTTATAAATTTTTATATGCAACTAATAATGCATTGTAATTTCAGGAAAGTTTAGGGGTTAAAATATAAATGACAATCAAATGATATATGTAAAACCCCGAAACCCCGAACATGGACTAAATTGCAAAAATTTCTGAAGTATGAGCTTAATTGCAAAATATGTACTTATACAGAGTTCCAAAATTCAAAGAATGAGTTCATCGTGTAGTGCTCGTCGAGATCTTTCCAACGGTATCAAGAACGTCGAAATCTGGTATCGGATGAGGGAGATATGGTCATTTTACGATCGGAGGTTATCGGATTCGGATCGGAACCCGGATCCGACAAACCAAACCCAGGTATAAAATGAGGCTTGGCTAGGGCTAGGTCGACCAAACCGCTCTCTCCACTCCTCCAACAGCCGGAGCTCCGCCCTAGAACTCACCGGAGCCGCCCGAGGTCGTCGGAGCACCCGATCGCAAAGCCGAAGGTGCCCACGCGACGATCTCTCCGCGGGGGACTCGTTCCTCGCCTCCGCATGGACGGTTCCTCCATCTTGTTGCCATATTCACGACATTTTCTTGTCATTTTTGTTCTAAAACTTTGGGTCCCATTGTGGAGTGGGATCTGGGTCGCATGCACAAGAATGACTTGGCATGTAAAATCGAATCCGCATGTTGTAAGGATTAAACCAGAACCACATATCAAGATGAGCGAATCAGGTTTGTTCGGGATTGGAAAAATCTTACATGTACCTTTCGGAAGATGTGTTCTTAGTATACCAATTTATAGCATATGTTTTGTTGTATTGGTCCATTTAGGCATTCATGATTTGTTGTGCCATGAGAACACAGAATATTGCATTCGTGTTATTGGCAGGGGAGCTGCTCTTTAATTAATGTTTGGTTCCTCGACACAGTAACATTATGCTTTTGCAAATTTTGGTTGATATCCCTTCTATATCATGCTTGATCCCTTTGGTAATGTTAGAGCCTTAGAGGGATACTAATGCTTCGTTGCACCTCTTGGAGGTCCCTTCATCTTGCAAGGGCTATCATTACATGTTGTTGCTCCCTAATCAGGCATGTTTGATCTCTCGATGTTGTTTAATAAACCACTAATCAGGTCGATCAATCTTTTTTTTCAAGCTTGCAGTCTTACAATCTCCCTTGTTCCACATTATATATATTTTCCGAAGTCCAAATTAAGTTGAGTAAAAAGGAACAAATGTCCTGGATGTTTTCATATCGTT
The DNA here is from genome assembly GCA_037367405.1 of Ottelia alismoides. NCBI lineage: Eukaryota > Viridiplantae > Streptophyta > Magnoliopsida > Alismatales > Hydrocharitaceae > Ottelia > Ottelia alismoides. The sequence continues at coordinate 253,644 of JAZKJV010005768.1, forward strand.
CGTGGCTTGTCATGTGGATGGCAGTGTTCTAGTGGCTCCTCCTAACGGCACATTATGTCTCTGTCTCTATTACAATCCCAGCTTGTACCTTCGTGCCATGTTTCACTTCATCTTGCCCTATTTTGTGTACAATTAGAGGGGAAAACACTGGAAGAAAATATGCTTGATAGGCTCCTGGCGTGAACACCCATAGACCGTGGTTGCTGGTCTCTTCATCGTCTTTAGCCCTGACAAAATAGCCCTCAGAAGCAATTACAGGCAAAAAGAAAGGGAAGGGGACAGTTGGTTTGTGACTTGTGAGGTAGATGTAATTGCTTCTATGTATGAGCAATCGAGAGGAGCTTTCTCCCAGCAGTCCCTCCCTCCCAACATTTGTATGTTCCCAGTAAACCGATTTATTCTCCTTTGTTTGATATTTTAGTGTGTTTTCATGTACATGCCTAATTCACTCCTTATCTTTCAATAAGGTGTTTCTTATTGTAAAAACTGCTTTATAACTATTCTCGAATGTCCTGTTTGTCTTTTAGATGCAGATATGGTGAAGAATATACTATGTGTAATGAGGTATTATAATTGTGCCCTACGCTTAAATTTCCATAATAATAATTTGAGAGTTTCCTAGGAACCAATGCTAGTATTTTTAGTTCGATGGCTTTTTTAAGGTGTGTTTGGAGGGCAGATGGTTTGAGATTCAAGTTGTTAGGCTAACAAATTTCACTTTAGCATGCACATTTGGATAGTCTACCTTGGGAACTGCTTTTGAACTTAGATAAATTGTGGGAACTTCTGCTTGATATCATGCCTAAGGCATTTTGATGAAAGATTAAAGGGATTTTTACCCGACAGACCCTAAAATCTTTAAAAATTACCTCTACGACTTTCGAAACATCCTAATTCCTCCCCCGATCTCGTAATCTTGCTCCGTCTTACCCAACAAACCCTACCGTCAATTTTAACTATATTTGAGTCACTTGGGTTAGTCATGAGTTAACCTAACCAATTTAGCATGCAACGGTCAAGATTAGCTAAAAATAATAAAAAAATAGAAAAAAGCTTGGGAGGCATAGAGAGCATCGGCCGGGGGGGGGGGGGGGGGGGGGTTCCATCGCTGAGGGAGAGCAGGGAGCAGCATCCATCGCCGGAGGGGGGGGAGCAGGGAGGAGCATCGGCGGCGAGGGAAGCTCCATCGCCGGGGGGAGCAGGGAGCCGAGGCGCGGCTCTGGGGGGGCGATCGCGGGCATGGCTCATGGGGTTGGGCGCGGCTCTGGGTGGCGGGGGCGAGGTTCCCAGGCGGGGGGTTGGGGCTCCAGGGACGCAGGGCTCCGGGACTCCCGGGGCGCGGGGCTCCAGGCAACAGGGAGCAGAGCCGGGGCGCGGCTCTAGGGGGGAGACGGCGAGCGGGCTCCGGGGGGGTTGGGTTGGGCGCGGCTCTGGGGGGCAGGGGATAGGGCTTCAGGGGGCGCGGGGCTCTGGGGCTTCAAGGATCTTGGGAGGGCCGGGTGGGGGGATTCCATCGGCGGTGGTGCTTCGGGCAGCATCGCGTCCGCCCAGGGGTTCCATGGAGGCTGGAGGTCGTGGAACTCCTGCTCGTGTGAGCGCGGTGTGGGCGAACGGCGGTCCAGGTGGTGCTTCGGGCAGCGCAACGGCGGGCGGAGCTTCGAGGAAGACGGTAGGGAGGGGCAAGGGCCGAGGGTGTGGGGTGGAAAGGATATCTGAAGGAAGAAGAGGGGGAATGGCATTAAATGCAAATTTGACAAACAAAATGGGTATAATGTAAACGAATATAACGGAATCCGATTAGTTTTAACTGGGCAAATAGATGTGAGTTAACCACAGGGTCTGTAGGGTAAGGGTTAACAAGATTACGAGGTCGAAGGAGGAATTAGGATGTTTCGAAGGTCGTAGAGGTAATTTTGAAAGATTTTAGGGTCCGCCGAGTAAAAATCCAAAGATTAAATGGCTATAGAACTGTATATCACAAGACAATATGATTCTGGCTACGTTGTCACTTGTGACTGTTTTTAAATGATGTCTCATGTTTCATGCTGCGAATAATATGCTTGCTTAGGCATGATCACTTGTGGGAGTTATATGCACTTCATTTGTTAATATAGGCATATGCTTTTTGTGCTTTTGTATTGAGATGTCAATGATTACTTATGGCCATCGTTGGTACAAGAGCTTAGGATAGAGTAGCTGCTTGAGTTCTATATCGTTGATGCATTCTTTTCATACATCTTTATACCTAAACATGCTTTTTATATTGAGATAGACTTATTGGTGATGGGCACTTGTGATTTCAAGGAGGCTTTTATGCTCTTCATGCTCCACATACCTTGTTTTCGAAATAAAAGTAAAATTAAAACTAAAAATATATTATGTTAAAATGTATGTGGTGATCATTGCCATGTCATTCTAGTAGTACATTTGCACTCATGCCTCTTAGTGGTTTAAATACATGGGTGGGTCTACACGGCTTTGTATCTTGAGTCGGCTTAGTGATTATTATAAAGTTGTATAAGTTAGTCGATAACTTAGTGCTACATCAAATGACAAAGAAGAAGTTAAGATCGTGACACTATATAATAATAAAAGAAAGTAATCTTCTAAGGAGAAGCATGCATCCTTGGAAACTCGGATAGAGTCTTGGACAACTGTAAATAATCTGGTCGTGAGATTAATGCTGCTTTAGTTCACCAGGTGTTGTGTGCACTACTTAGTGCTTCTTTTGGCATCTTAGTGATTTTTCCGCCATGGCGTCGAGGGGTTATGCCCCTTGTGCTTTGTGCTGCGCGATATGTCTGTGTGTTCTCCACCTGGCGATGAGGCCTACGGGCTCTATGTGACTCCTCTTGAGAATGTGTGTTACTAACATGGGATGTGAGTTGTGACCCTAAGCAGCATTAAACTACCGTCCAAGCTCATCTTTCCTTACCGACGTGATTTCTAGGTACTTATATGTGTTGGCCCCACGTATAAGTACCCGGATGCACCTTTGTGAGGAAAGACACCGAGTTTAAAAAAAACCCGTAAAACTATGTGATTAGTAAAGTTATCCAAGATCGAATGTTTCAAATAAAATCGTGCCCTTTCGTTGGAAACTCTATTGATGGAATGTGGACTTGGATTATTTTTCTATTGTGGTCCTACTCTCCTATAAGTTGCAATTTATGTACAATGCATATTCATATGCAGATTGGAACTATAAGTGAAGTTGTTACAAGTCTCTTTATGTGGTATGGAAGTTCTTTACGAGGTGACATTTCTTAGTGATAATGGTAACGGGGGAGTTGTCTATAGTTGTGGGTTCTCATAACTGTCTTTTTGTACATTTTTTGTTTACCTTTGTACTTGTTCTTTTATATCTGTATTGGGTGCTTTTCTCATAAACCTGTTGCGTGAATTCGGCATGCTTATAGGAGCAGCAGCCGCAGCAGTAAGCCGATGTAGTTGACTTGTTGTAGCGCTCTTTTGTGGTACAATGTGGTCCATCTCTTCGAGTTTTTGTACATGTAGTTATTTCTGAGAGACAAGATGATGTATCCATACATGTAGCTACATTTCTACGGCATTGTATAATCTTTTTGTGGACATGAAGCATGAATGGAATGAAAATAGAATGAAAAAATACAGTATTTCTTTCTTTACTTTTCTCCTGCAAGTTTGGTATAGCTTGGTATTTCGAATGTAGAATCGTATGTGTGGATGTGTATTTGTTGAGTATCTGGATCGTTGGGGGTGTCACAATATCCAAAAAACCTAAAACTTGGCAAAAATGTGAAAATATTTAAAAATAACCAACTGTGATTTTTTGGAATTTTCAAGAAATGAGGTTTATTATAAATTAAATATGCAAAAAGGGTGATTCTTCGTAAATTAATTTTAATAATTGGCAAACCTAGTTATTTCTTGAAAATAAGATTATCCTAGATAGGTCTATGTGAGAGGAATCTATGAAAAATAATAGCTCCTAAAAATATTGGGTCTACAACCTATTATAAATTAATTATTAAAATCACCACTTAATTTATTCTAGTCTAAGTATGTATGTAAATGACATGATTTTGGGCACAATGTAAAGCACACTTAACTCTACCAGCTTTGAATTTTTTAGAATTTTTAGAGTAATAATCAATTTAATATGAATTTAAGAGCATGCAATGGGAAATATATGTAATTTCCCATCAAATTAATTATATTTAATCAATCACAACTCACAAAATTACCATTAGATATCCATAGGATAGAGAATTAAACACAATATGATATTTTGGAATTAAAATTGGATTTGAAATGATTATTTAAATAAACATACAAATATAAGGTCCTCTATGCAATATAGAAAAATAAAATAAATAAATAAATGTTGATGAGGATAGAATTGCAATCACTTAGAACCTCGAGGGGAGTTCTTGCAAAATTGCTTGGGGGCAGTGTTGCTCACATGACTTCTGGAGGTGGGAACCTTCTTGTGATTTGTGGATGATGTGAGGGTGTCGGTGCAAGTCCCCCTGCCTCCCCATGTGAGCATCACGTGCGAGGGAATCTAGGGCGACTAAGCTCGAGGGTTCAATCCCTGAAGTGAGGTGGTCGAGGAGAAGCTTCTTAAACGATGGTGGTGGAGGTTGAAGGCTTCTCGACAGTCGTCGGTGGTGCAATAGTCGTGTTACATACAACAAGAGAGGAAGGCTGATGTCCAACTCGGCTCTATTGAAGTCAAAAGTGTACAAGAGGGGGAACGATGCCAACCTTGCGGCTTGAAGTACGGTTGTGCATAGTAGAAAGGGGCGATGCGATGGTGGCGCTGGGTGGGAGAGATGAGGAAGAATTTCAAGGCTAGAGGAGCTTGGGTCGGACAACACGAAAATGGAGGTGGTGAGCAGCGAAGGGTGCGACGTCTATGGTGCGGTCAAGTGGTGAGACGCGGATGAGGGTGGAGATCGAGGAGCAACAATTGGAAGAGGGAATTTTTGGGTTTTTATAGAGAAGAATGAAGAACAATATGGATTTTGTTGTTTCATATCTAAGGAGTTGTAAGTTTTTTCGTCAGGGTTGGAGCGCAAGGATTCACTTCTCCGATTGTTGCCTCAATAAGTCAGCGATGGGGGGCATCGAAGCTTGAGCAGCTACAATGGGAAGCAGTTGCAACAGGAAGCTACGCCTCCCATATCTCATCCTCGCAGGTGTTAAGGTATTCATCACTCAACCTTTGCGGAGCTTCAGCTGTCATCTAGAGTACCAAGGGGGGTGGGCCTGGAATCTGATGAATGGATGGACGCGCACGGTGGTGACATCGATAGTTTTATAGTAGTTTGGTTAAAGGTTGTAGAGATCGTGGAAAAAAGAGAGAGGGAAGTGGGCGACGGTGCATGTGGAGAGTCATGGAGAGTTGGCGAGCATTTGTGCAGTAGGAGGGAATGATGAGCGAGGCGGCAGGTGGTTGAGCGACGAAGAACGCGGGTAGTGGTAGTTACGCACCACCACAAAAAACAGACTGCAAGAGATAGAGCTGCGTAGGGGGAGGAGAGGAGGGCGCCATGAGGCACATGGGAAAGTGACCACGTGGCGAGGAAATAAATAAATAAATAAAATTAATTTAAAAAATATTAATAATTAAAACAAAATGGTAAATAATAAATAAATAATAATATAATATAATAATAATGGGTGACACATGGCGACTTTAGGAGCTGCCACATGTCGCTCTCAAAAAAAATTGAAAATTAAGTCAAATGAAAAGTCCAAAAGAAATAGAAACAAAGTCAAATAAAAAATCATCCACATGAAAGTTGTTTGTCTCGATGAGATCTACAACTTTCATGAAGGACCCAAAACAAAAAGAGAATATCTGCACAAAAAGGATAAGATATAAAATACTAATTTTTTTGTTTTGCATTTTTTATCATTTTTAAATAAGATAAAAATCAAAATAAAATCAGAGGAAATATAAAATAAATATTTATGACTTATTGTATTTTTGGATTTTTAAAAATAAAGAGATAAAATAAAAGGAACATATGTACAGATTAAATATACAGACTTATGTTGATTTATTTTCTTTGATTTTTGCTTCAATTTTTATTTGAAATTTTACATGTTTTATTAAACATAAATCAAAGAAAATAAATGAAAAATAAAAGAATAAAAAATAGTTATTTTTATACATAAACAATAGGGTCAAATTAGTCAATATGTACAGTATGCAATGAGGGTCCAAAATCCAAGTTTCATATATGAATTCTGATTCTTTTGAATTTAATCTTGTTTTTATAGATAATTGAACGTGAACTAATTCAAAAGTGAGTAGGAGTCCATAGGAGACTATATGAGAGAGATATTCACTTTTACGACTTTCAATATCAAAACTAGGGTTTGGGATTTATTGGGAAAGTATACAAGTTAGTATTTTTTGATATTTTCTTTTGTTAGTGTTAATAAAATTTACACTATAGAGTTGATTCTTTTTTATTTTGAATTAGTGAAAAATAACTAAAAATAGAAAACGTTATGGTAATAGACATCTGATAATTTACAAGGAAATTTAGGCTTCTTATTTATGCAACTATGTACGCTAAAATGCAAATATTATGTACACATGCATGAATGATTATAATGCAGTATTGATGGATAAATGCAACTAATTTCTTGGGCAGGGGCGTAACTAGTATACATTATGGGGGGGCATGGCCCCCCATGATTATTATACGTCATTTGTACAATGTATTAAGTTTTTAATATGATCCCTCCTTAATTGTATTATAATTAATATTGTCATAGAAATGTTACAGAATCATTAAATGGTCAAGTGATAGAGTGGCAAGGCTATTACTTTGAAGATCAGGGTACTCTTATCTTCATCAATTTTATTTTCTTTTATATGGTTTATCCAATCACTTCCAAAGTATTAAAATAATTTGATATAAAATTGTATTCGAGTTTATTTATCTCTCCCATTGTTTTTAGTACTCTTTATAAATAAAATAAGTTTTAATGTTTCTTTTTAACTATGAACTTTTTTGTTTCAAAATTTCACTTGATAATTTAGCTTTTTTAGGATAGATTTAGATATGTTTAAATTAGTATATTTATCTAATTTTAAAAATAGCCACGAAAAATACCAATCTATTTGAAATCCTAACATTAATAATAGATTTAAATTCTACGATTATCAAGATTGAAAGAGGTTCGTTTTAAAAATATTAATTATATTTAAAAATATCATTCTAAAATACACAGATTTTTTCATTTTTGAGCATACATAATAGTTGTATACTCGTCCCCTCCTTGATGAAATTCCTGGTTCCGCCCCTATTCTTGGGAATAGAGCTCTACTTTCATCTTTAGAGTGATGAATCACAAATTTATCACGATCCTAATGATGTCTAGAATCTAATAACATGCATTTCAGCGCAACTTAAGGTCTTCAGAATAAAAATAAAAATAGAATATTGATTTGGATCAATAACATCGAAAATGCTTTGTAAGTAGAATAAAAATTTGTGTACATTGCTCGAGTCTCTATGAATCGATCCTCTACTTGACCTTTGCTTATTTTAATATCTATTGGCTTGTAGTTGAATAAAAAGTTATCTGAATCACTTGATTTTCATGTGTGCTCACAACGACACTAAAAATCACTCCTTAGCGTACGAAAAATGTTGTTTCATTTTGGCGTAGTTATCGGAGACTCGATAAGTTTACGCAATTATTTTAACATTTATATCATTTTATTTTATTTTTGTAAAGTAATTTTACTTATTTATTTTAGGTACAAAAAATAAATAACAAGAAAAAAGAGGACTACTCTTTCTCTCTTAATCCCTCTTATTCATAGGCTTCAAGTATTTTTTAAATATTTAGGATCACAATCGACAACCATTATGAGATTATTCCAATCACTTAGACATTTATAAGTGCTTGCATTTATGATTGTTTTAAAAAAATATGAAATTCGTAAAATCAACTTCCTCTATTATATTCATCTTTGCGATCTCACTCCCTCTACTCACTAGTTAGGTAAGCAAGATCACGATTGAGTAGATCATCTAATCAGATAAGTTCTGAAAAATCATCACGTGGCTCGAGCAAAAGTGGTCTGAAGTGTTTGTTCGTTGCATATTGAACACAATCTCATATGCACAAACTAAATCCTAGGTCAATGTCCAAGCCCTTGTGAATTTTTTGACTACTGGATTTTAAAACGATGGGCTACTTCTCAGTGAGGGAACTATGGTCTCCCTTAAAAATTGGGTAGTTCAAGGACAACGCATAAGGTACCGTCCTCAAGTAGCATGGGTAGTTGTTTTACCGTCTGTACTTACTCCCATACTGGCTTAAAGTAAACAGAACTAGCCAGAAAAATTCAAGTCAATAATTATTTCATAATTAGGTTCATCTAGACTATTTGTTGTATATGATTTGTGTTTCAATTTAAAATAAAAAAATTGAGAAGATAACCTCTTCTGCGAAACTCGTGTGAGTTGGTGAACCAATCTTGTGTGTGTTTGCATTACTTTCTCTCTATATAGAAATGATTCCTATTGAACAAATCGTTGCATGTATGAAGAGTATGCCCAATAACAACCCTACACTGTAATATCCAATTTCCTCTTCACAGTATCAAACATCTTATGAGGGAAATTACCCGAACTACGTCGGTTCACAATCAAATTTTGGGATAAAACATAAACCCACTTGGGGAAGTCAACCCGATCCATTTGAGTATCGACAAATTCAGGACCTCCATAATTCCAATCATTCTCCTCTCCTAGTGTTGAATCATACAAGTCGCTGATGTATGACCCATCCAAATCTTGGTATAGGTTTATGCCATCAACGTCTTGCAACCCACCTCAACCTCTTGCCAACCAAGTGGAGAAGACAATCTTTGAGGGCTTTAATACCCTCTTGGATTAAATAAAAAACTTTGAGATGGATATTAAAACATAACATGAGGAGAATATGCTCCAATTCATTGAAATCTGTGAACATCTATTTGCAAACCCACTCATGATTTCAGATATAATGGTTTGAGAATAGGCATATTTCTGATCAGGGTATTCTCAAGCTTGAATCAGCATGGGATGAATTGAAAAACATAATCACATATAAACCTAAGTATGAGGAAAACATTCGACGATAAAATAAGGAGATTTTCTATGAGAAAAATGACGAATTAAAAACAAACAAAAAATTTTGGAGGAGAATCACACCAATTTGCGGATTTTAGTGGAAATTTTTTTGAGGAAGGTTTCAATATATCAATGGCTGGCACTCGAGGAACCACGGGGCACTTCTTTCAACCTTTAACTCAACATGATCCCGGGCCAAATGATTTTAACGTATTAAAAGCCTTGCCACAATGTTTGGACTATATTTTATTTTAAATTCTTATCGAACAACGGGTCAAACTTGAATCTCTGATCAAGAACAACGATTTTGACAATGGAAGTTCTGATGATGAGTGATCTAAAGTAATTGTTGATGATGATGTCAACCTAGAAGTTGAAATAAATGCTAACAATAACGAATCTCATGATAAGACTCATATTATGATCCCTCATCTTGTCTGATGAAACAATGATTGAAATATCCAAGTTGTCTAGCGAATTTTTACTTTGGATCCATGTTCTTAAAGAATAAGTTCTAAGATGAATCTGATTTGGATGACAGATGTAGATATAAATAGGGAAATGAAAGAAAAATTGATGTTGAGTATGAATCTGAGGATAATGATGAATTTGATTCTGATGATGAAATCGTGATCAATTAAATTATCCGAGTTGTCTAGCCAGTTTTAACCTCGATTTCATGTTATGATTCTTGGATGATAAATTTCGAGGATGAATTTAATGTGGATAATGAATCTAAGACAAATCTCATAATGATGAATATAGGGATGGATTTGAAAATGAAAACAGCACTGATATTGATAATGAATATGAGCATGATATTGAATACGAATATGGGAAATAAATAAAATTTGAATTTCAGGAAAATGATGAGACTAAAGTCAGTACGATTTTGAGAAAGAGAAAAAATGAGATTGAGTTGTCATCACTTGTTCTCCCGCTCACCCTTGACCAGGTGTCAGAAGTCCTCCCTGATGACTCTCTCTGGGACAATCGCATAATTTTCCACTCCAATCCCATAACCTCCTGTGAAGATAACCAATTTTGTTTGGCCTTTCACTCTCTAAGTGCATCCCCTAATATTACCTCGATTTTTGATCAAGATAACTCTTTCTATCTCGATAATTTTTGGTTAAAAATGAAGAGCTCCTCAAGAAAATCGAGGATGAAAGACTAATTGCCACATTCTTGCCATGGCAGGAACCTTCCTCTTGATCGATCGAAATTGAGGCACTGGGAAAAGAAACAATTGCTTCAAATGATATGGATGATTCACATGCCAACAATGAGCGTGAGCGGTTATTAAATCCAAGTATACATGAACCCACTATCCCATCCTCGGACTTTCAAGTTAACACACATTTCACCGAAATAGTACAAAGGCATGATCTAAGTGTTGACCTTTCTGAAACCAAAGAGGCCATCATGGTAAAAAGAAGTTGATAGTATGGGTAGAAATATCAAGGGATCATTTGTTGTAATTCAAGGAGAAGGATTTCATTGATGACCAGTTTTATTTACTAAACACAAACTTTGTAACTATGGAGCATCTTGAACCCATCTACCGATTAGAGACACTACTTTCGAAATCAATTCCACCCGTTTTTCCTACAATTTCACTCAAGCCGCCTATGCCATTCATCATATCAATAGAACCAATTAGTCAGTCATACTTCATTCTACCGGTATCACCCACCTTGCTCGATCTTCACACGATTGGCTTCTCCACCTCTAAATCCCTTAAGCAACCACTATACATCATGGTTTTCTAAATATGGATGTTGTGTATACTCAAGACACATGGTATTCCTACCCTTCGAGCCTAATTCTGGACGTTAAAACCAGCAAACATCGTAGGATACCTTTCTTTATACTTTTTTTCTCTCACTTTTTGTTTCGAATAAGTATAGGGGAAACCCCGTAAAAATAAAAAAGAAAAATGACAAAATAACCTGAAAAACAAGAAAAGAATCATCATTCACTTATTGCATCTTGTATGCTCTTTCTTCTCATATCATATTGTGTCCACTTTGCGATCACCATGGGGACATGGCTCGTTCTTAGCATGGGGATGCATCACATTTAAGGATGTTATTTCTATCTTTTGTCTTTTTTAAAAATATTTCATTTCATTCATTTCATTTTTTTACATTGTTTTTATTTTCAAAAAAAATCTACTTTTTTTCTTTTTTACATTATTTTTCAAAAAACATTAAAAATTCAAGTTTTTTAATATTTTCAAAAAACTTTACATCTTTTTTGCATACATATTTTTAAATTTATTTTTTTATATACCCAAAATCCCATAAAATTTTGCAAAATTTCCCAAAAAACTTTTTGTTTAAAAATAAAACCAAAATTTTAAAAAAAAATCAAAAATATTTTCCTCATTTTCTTCTAACTTTTAGAATGTAAATCTTAAGTTTTACAAATTTTAGACTTAGACAAAGAAAAGCTTAATCCGCTTAATTTCGGAATATTTCTTTAGGCTGAGTATTCTTGTTCTTTATTTAGTTGGGATTAGATCAGGTTCTAAATATGAGAGGATAATATGTGAAATGTCGTTGTAACCCAACAATCCCCGAATCAAAATTTTATTCTAAAGAGATAGAGATGTGCATTTATTTAACCTGGTATAGCTTCCAGGGTCGAATCAGGGAGACTACATAGAAAGGGGGTGATTAATTATTTCTAATTAATATAGGTTTTATTTTCTTTTTCTGAATTTTAATTTCCTTTTAATGAGTTTTTATATATTTTAGTTATTTTTATATTTTTATGTTTTTTATATTTTTTAGATTTTTAGATTTTTTAGATTTTATGTTTTTAAATTTTATATTTAATTTTTCAATGTTTATATCTTTTTACTTTCCAAAATAAATTTATGAAGAATGAAATAAAAAAGGAAATGAAAGACTTTTTAGTATTTTTAAATTATGTGAAATATACTCAAAAATAAAGAAATGATGTGTTTTTGTATTTTAAATATTTTTATACTTATTTTGTTGATATTTGAAGTATTTTTGTAGTTTAATGGATTTTTTGTTATGTAAAGTTGAAAACAATTTTAAAAGGAAATTAAGCTATTGTTTTGATATTTTAAAGAAGAAAAAAGAGTCAAATAAGTTGGAAATAATATTTATAGAAAAGAATTTTTATTAACTTTAAAACAAGACCAACAATTTATTTTCCTAATTTTTCTATAATTTTTAAAAGTTTTTATAAGTAATCAATTTTTTAGTGTTTTCTATTTGTATTTTTGTTTGATTTTTATATAAAAGTTGGGGACTTTGCACCAAGGCGCATGTAATTTTACATGCATCAATGGTATAAACACCTATTTTTATATTTTTTTAAAATGAAATGATGTGAGACTTAGATCACCATATATCACCATGATGACATTAAAAATTCAACTTAATTCGAGACTTCTAACCTCCACTAAGATTGTCAAATTTAAACAGTGTAAAATTATCGAAATTGAGTTATCCAGATGGACATGTTTAAGAACGTTTGTTTTACATTAAATTTAAACACATATTCTACTAATAGTACTATGTAAATTTACCAAGGTTTCATTTCAATTGTGGCACCGGTGCATGTAAAGTTATATGCACTATGGTGAAAGCTCCCCAACCTATTTTATTTATGTGGTAAAATACAGTAAAAAAAGATCTACAGTATTTCTTTTAGATTTTTTCAAATCTTTTTCAAATTTTGATAGATTTTTAAATTTCAAACAATGTATTTGTGTATGTTTTATTTTTTAATAATAGAAAATGAAAATAATTTTGCAAAATAGAAATTACTAGGTCTAGATTTAGTAGAATAAAGAACTAATTAATCAAAGCAATCAAAAAACAAAATAAAATGCAACAGAACAAGGACTATTTTGCAATTACTAAAAAGTTTTTAAGCAGCTATTAGCAATATAATCAAATGAAGGAGAAATTGTTCAAATACTACAATTCTCACGTGAAGCTTCACATGTGCAACAGGTAGAAGGACTGAAGCTCAATTCAGCAAAACTTTAGATGATTTCCTTAAGAAGATAAAGTATTGCAGGAACAATATGCAAATTAACCATGAAGCATGTGGCATTCTATATGAATACAGTTCAAAAGAAACAAGTGCAAATGAAAGTATCTTCATGATAAACTATGCAATTATTTCAAAAGAACAATTGCAGATAAAGTATTGAATCGCAAATATTAAAAATTGAAGTAAAGGGATTGCAATTTCACCTAGGGTGGCTTGCAGATCACGTGTAGAGCTCTTGAACGATGGATGGATCTGATCAAAGCCCCAGATCTAGTTGTTAGGGCTCCAATCACTAGTGATGATTGGATCTGGAGTTATCTCCTATGATCTAATGATGCTGAAGGTTGGAGGAAGAATGATGTGCGAAGTACACCTACTCTTAGCTTCAATGCTTTCGATCTCCCTCGATCTAGCTCCAATTTTTACGGCTTCCTTCCCAAATGATGTTGCTTCACCCCGCATCTCTCTGGAGTGAAAATGACATCCAGAACTCACTGGGAAGAGACTTGGAGATTCTCTGCCATGACCTGCTGCTCGAGCTATATGTGTTCTTAATCTATGCTTCTAATCACTACCTCCAAGTACCCTACAATGTTGATTCAAAGGCTTGAAGACGAAGATCCTCAGATGCACATAATTCAATGAAGAAGGAGGTGAATGAATGGATAGATATCTCCAACGATTTGGTGGATCATATCTGATGATTAGGTTCTAAAAGAAGATCTGAAGAAGCACACGAGATAGGATGATGTGATGGAAGTTCGAGTCTGCTTAGAATCGAAGGTGAAGGACCTCTGATTATGATGATTGGCGGTCAGATTTGGTTTTCTGCTACGACAATTGAAATAGACACAAATTAAAGGAAATTGGAAACCTACAGTTACCTAGATGGATGCTGCTCTTGGGTTGAGGATTAAAGATCCTCAGGTCATTGCCTCAACGCATTGGCTTGGCTGGAGGCCGGGCTCTTGCTGGCCTGGTGATGAAGCCACATGTTATCATCTTTATTCTATCATTTTGGCATCAAAAACCCTAGCAAATGCGTGTAAAAACCCTTAATTAGATCATCTTAGCATTCATGCATGTACATGTAAATAGTGTATAAAATACTGTAATTAAAGCCAAAATTATAGAATAAATAAAAGAAAAGAAAAAGAATAAAATATTGTAAATATTTTATGACCCAAAACCCCGACACCTAGGCATCTTGATGAATAGGTCGACAAGAAATAAAGTAGGGGGAGATAAGGGTCAAATACAATAAATATTTATTCATTCTTTATTCATTTTGGGACCTATTTTTGGTTCCACTTTTTATACCTCAAATAAAGAAACTTTGTCCATGAAAGTTGTAGATAATTAAATAAAGAAAAATACAAAATTGATTTCACTGAAAAATAATGTACAGATAAAAAGTTATGGTCTAAATAAGATTCCAGAACTCCAACTTCCCAGACCTGTATCTTGCAAATAAAAACTCGAAATGTACCAAACTCACTATAATTGTATATATCATAAAATAATCTATTTAATGGAGGTGGTTTCGTATTTTTTAGAGTTACAGTTTGAAAGTTGAGTTTTGGACCCTTGTAGTATGCTTCCACAGAATAAATTATTTCATTTATTCTTTATTCATTATTTTTACAATTTTATATTTTTCTAATTTTGTAAATATTATTTATAATATATATGTATACTAAAAATCAGAATAAAAACACAATACAATACAAGAATAAAATATTTGTATATATCATATACATAGGTATTATACCTATATACATACCTGTATAAACTATACTTTTATTTTATTAATTGTACAAAACACATCAGAAAAATAAAATAAAAATGTATTTAAGTGTATAAAAGTATTTTATAATTTCATAAAATAATAAACAAAAATAAAGAAATTAAAAACAAAATAAAAAATAAAATAAGAAAATGTACATGTAATATACCTATATAGGCTATAAAAGTGAACTTGTAAAAATATACCTCATAAAAATAATTAAAAATCGGAATAAAATACTACATAAAAAATAAATATTTTTTATTTAATAACCAATATTTAATTCGTCCATTTTCTATTTTTTATTGAATTTACAAAATCATTTCCAGGGGTTTTTCCTGGTTTGTCCACGTGGACCAACCAGGTGCAAACCCTAGTAGACCCCGGTCAACTAAGCATTTTCCCCCATGTGCGCATGTCAGAGCGCCGGTTGACTCGATTTCGACAAATTTTTGAGGGCGCTCCTTGCACCCTTTCATGTCGTGCCCTTTGCGACTTTTGTTCCTCGATCAATGGGGACCCTCACCCAGAAGATATCTCGATCCATGGACCACTGCATCGCTACCAATCCCTCGGTCCTTGGAGCACCTCAGTCGTCTGGTCAAACCCCATATATGCAACCCCCGACCTTCGATTCGATTTTTGAAACGTCTCCCTCCATAAGTTAGCCACCGTGCTTGTGTCCATCAGCTCGAGGAAGGTGACAGCATCCTCTAGAGCTCATCAGGCCGGTCGTGCAGCACCTGAGGCGCTTCCACTCACCTCCGCTACCACCGCCGGTGTCGAGGTACTTCCCTCCGGTCATCACCGTCGAGGCAGCCCCCTCTCACTTTCATTACATCCGTATTTTACTCGCCTTAGTTCTAGGATCATTTTGCCTCAAGAAATCTTCGCAGCCATCGATCAAATCATCCCTTCAGACCCCTTCGTCGGAGCGCACCTCCGGACGAGTTCCTAACCACCGCTTCGCGCCACCTTTTCGCCTCCGCGGGGTCCAGGCACTTTGCCCTGGACCCTCTCACTTGTTTTTGTAGGTCAACGCTCTCTGACTCGTGCCTGGGTGCACTTTTGAGTCTCGCCGGAGCTCGGTTAGGCCCTCCAGCTCCGCCGCCCTCTTTCACCAGCCTCGGCCACCGCCGAGGTATTTTGAAGCCCTCAGGAGATAGAGGAAGTTCAGAGGAACCTCCAGGCTCATTTTGAAGCTCAGAAGCCTGTCGAAGACGGAGCAGGACCTCGGCGAATCTCGGCTCACCGGAGTTCCTTCACGGTTCTTGCTCTAGACCTCAAAGCCGTTGGATCGAGGCGGAGCCCCAGATCGCACAGCTACCGTTGGATTGCGCCAGACCTCCACCGTCAGATCTTCACCCGAGGATCTAATCTTCGCCGTCCAACGCGAAGCGTCATCGGCCGTCAGATCGTCGACACGTGGCAAGTGGAATCGCATCAGCCGTCGGATTGCGCCGAGTGGGGTATTTTGCAAACTCTACCCCGCGCATTTTTGTATTTAATAGTTAGTCTATAAAATTTCAGGGGTAGTTTAAAAGTTTTGTAATAATTATATTTAGACCCTGAACTTTCTATATTTGCATTTAGGTCCTTGCCACGTCACCTTACGTGCATGTGCGCGTGAGGTGAAGGGCATTTTGCAAAGAGACCCTCGGCCATTTTGTTATTTAGTTTTAGTTCATAAACTCTCATATGCAGTGTAATATTTTGGAATATTTGCATTGAAACCCCTAGGATTTTTGGAAATTACTTTTAGGTCCTTCCAGGCGCGTGCTAGTCACGCGTAGGGTTGGGTAATTTGTGCTTGTACCCTTGTGGCTTTTAAAAATTGTATTTGGTCCATTAAAGTAAACATTCAGTATAATATCTTGTTGGAAAATTGCATGCGTGCCCCTTGATGTTTTTATATTTGCATATATACCCCTGCCAGGCCAAACATTTTTGCTTGCTTGTTTTATTTATTTCACACATCATTTTAACTCGAAAAATTACCAAAAAAATCTCATAGGCTCCTGTTAACTTGCACTTTCACGCCATATTTTTTCATTGCATTTTTTTGCACTTTAATATTTATTAAAAATCAAAAACATGCATTTTTCTTACTGTTTGCATTAGAAAATCTATAAAAATTATAAAAACGTTTTGAAAAATTCCAAAAAGATTATATTTTGTGTGTTTTATCATCTATTAGTGTCAGTCCAAAAAACCACTAAAATTTTCAAAGTAAAAACCTTAAAATTTTAAAAATCTCTAAAAACTTCATAAAAATCTAAAAAATTCTAGAAAAATCACAAAAATATAAACTCAGTTGTTGTTCTTCCTTATTTTATTGTCTATATTTTAAAATTAATTTGAGGAATTTTGGTACTGTTTAGTTTTTTCCTTCCCATTTTAATTTCGGCTAGCAACCTTGTTCGTTGTTTTCCCTTATTGTTGATTTTAAAAATACCAAAAAGATTTTGAAAAACTCCCAAAAATCACAAAAATAGTAGAAAATTATAAAAAGACCAAAAACATGTTATTCCCTGATTTTTTAGCATTTTTACTTATTTTTATAAATACATTATCCTCTCTTTCCCTATATTGTATATATATTCCTATATTGAAAAAGAAAATAAAAAAATATAAAATATAAAAAGAAAACACAAAATCAGTAAAAAAGAAAACTAAAATATAGAATTAAAAATTAAAAAGAAAATTAAAAAATATAAAAATAAAAACCCACAAAAACATTTACATTTGCATAGTGTAGACAATACATCACATTCACACACACACACACACTTGATCTATCCTGCCTTGCTCCCTGTGTTCGAACTCTCTGCATACTTGCTTCTATACACCTTGTTTGTAGAGTTAAAAATAAATTTGACTCTACATTAGTTTTCATTGCTTGATTTATTATTGTGGGTTCGTTGTTGATCAATTACGGTTTCTTGTGGGTCGCCACAACGACATAGTGGTCCTGCCTTGTGTGGACTATCTAGACCCTCGATAAATCGGGGTTATCAAATGGCACCGTTGCCGGGGAGCAACAGCGAATAGATCACATTTTTGTCTGATTGTGTTTATTTATCTACATTATTGCGTGCTATTCCATCTCTCTTATTTTTGATATATACATGTGAGCTTTCTAATCATTCTCTTTTCTTGTCTTCTTGCGAGGGACCGCGGAGCGAGGCGGATCGCCTAGGGGATCCGGTGCAACCTTGGGAAGCGGAGTCGGCTTTCTTAGCCTAGCCGACAAGAGAGAGCAGGAGGAGTGAGAGAGAGAGAGATTAGTTAGATAGCTTTTATTTTCTTTGGTGAGAGAGAGACTATTTAATTTGTAATAATACAGGTACTTGGACACTCAGGACACTCGGGCCCAATTTCCAAGTGTTTGTTCACTTGGGGGCTCACCGCGGTTTTTGACGTGTTTTTACCGCAGTCCTTTTCCGGCTTTGTTTTATTTTCCCTTTCTTTTGTGGAATGAGCCCTTAGATTTTAGGCATTGCTTGATCGATTAGATTAGGTCCAAACACCCTAATAATCATTGCATGTACCTATAGTGTGTATTTGGACTTAGTTTAATTAAACAGTTGAATCATCATTTTTCGATCCGCCGCGCCGCGAGCCCACCCCACCAAGCGCTACTCCTGAACTCGATTTGTCGAGAAGAGGAGGGGTGAGTCTAGACCGGACTCTTTGGATTGAGGATTGGTGAATCAACTTGTGGTTCTTCATGTTAGCAATTGCCTGCTTAGGACGATTTCCGTATGCATATCGGCATGTAGTATAGGCTTATAAATTCCTGCTTTGCATTCCGCATGGAGAGAGATGGGAGTTATTGTAAGTCTTCTATCTTTGCATTCATCATTTAGGCACTAAGGTGAGATTTCCATCTTAGTGCCACTTGCATTGGCTTTTTCGACTCTATTCTCCCTCTGTTTTTGGATCAAATAGGAACCAAGAAAAAACAAAAACGTTAGGCGCTTGTTTGAATTGACTCAAAAGAAGCGATAACACCAAAAAAATTAAAAAAGGGACTGCTAAAGAAAACTTGACCTAAATAAAACTTGTAATTGGATTCATTGCTTGGGGAGAGTAACACCCTCACTTGTATTCAGGTTGCATGGGAAGGTCTCCTTCCAAGTGAGAGAGCGGCTTCGTAAGGATTAGAGCCCAAAACCCAGTCTGTGGCTGCCTTGTGTATCATCTGGATTTCCGAAGTATTAGCGCTTCTATCGTACGTGGACGAGTAGGGATTGGTCAACATTGGTGACTCTCTATTGTGTAGAGCATCGACCTTGTCCGAAGTATCGAGCCTAGGCCACGCCTTCACGGGGGTGTATGTCTCATCGTCTCGCGTTCGAGTAGGTTCTTGCACGCTCACGGGTGATTCCGTTGCGAGCGAGTTCCAAAGTATCGGTTTCGCCTATTGGCTTCCTTTCTCTATTTCTTTGGCTGAGTAGGGATCCAGGAAGGGTTACAAGGACTCAAAAAGTGCAGACTACAGGTTACACAGGAGGAGGACAAGTACGGGATACTCTTCCGGCAGTACTCTCTCCTATAGGCGTAGCGCTCTAAGGACTCGTTGAAAGATAATTTCCTGAATTCAAGCTAAAAACTACAAAGATAATAGCCGAACCCTTACGGCTTCACATGTTGAGTTGGTGAATTCCCTTGTTTTGTGTTTGATTGCTAGTTGGATCTAGGTCAAGATCAAAACACCGCACAATCGTGCGCAATTTTGCCCCCTTCTTCTTCTTCTCCCCCTTGCTCTTCTCAATAGTCAAGATGATGGGACGGAGATCTCTTAGGCTGACTCTGTCGGCACCACTATCTAGCACTCCTCCTTATTCATCTAGGACAACCTCGGAGAGTCCGCTCTCCGAGCCTGAGTTCACTTCTGCCCTGTTCCCCCTCGATCACCCTTCTCATTCTCCTTCCATCAGTCCAAGAGTTTCAGAATTTAGTGCATCACAGAGCTTAGAGCATTTGACGGCACCTGAGATGGGTTCTTTTGCCTTTTCAGAGAACCCAACCATGGCAGACGGAAGAGATCACCCAGATGAGCAGGAGCAACCTCATTTCCTATTTGATCAAGCTGCCATCAACAATTCACTCCTAGCCTCCTTGGAGACCATGCAGAGACAAATCAGAGACCAAGGAGCATTCATGGGTGACGTGATGTGAGAGTTGGCACAAATGAGAGCAAATCGAGAGAACAAAGCCGTAGGTGGTGGAGAAGATATACCCGTTGTAGAAGGAGGGGATCCAGAAGCTGAGAGACCACCACAGACGATCACGAGGGAATTGCACAATCGTGCCGCATCCCTCACTCACCGATGGATCCGACTTCCTCCTATCCATGGAGACTTCGAGCTTCGCCCGCATACCATTCAGCTATTGCCCAAATTTCACGGGCTGCTGACCGAAGAGACACACCTCCACTTGCAAGAATTCAAGATGATCTGCAGTACCATTCATTACAGGCTGGCGACTGAGGACACAATAAAGATGATAGCATTCCCATTCTCCTTGGTTGATAGAGCCGCGTACTGGCTGAAACACCTGGGGAGGTTCATCGATACTTGGGCAGATCTCCGGACCGCATACTTGAAGAAGTACTACCCTCTAGGCCGGACTAATGCAGCATGAGCCATGATCAGTAACTTCACAATGATCCCTAATGAACAGTTCCATGAAGCTTGGGATCGATTCAGATAGCTCATCGACCGGTGTCCACACCATGACATATCCAAGCCCAATCTGGTGCAGAGTTTCTTCTGTGGGCTGACACCGGAGTTGCAGGGGCTTGTAAATGCCTTTTGTGGTGGATCATACTTTTCCAAGGGCGAAGATGATGTCTGGGCCATCTATGAAGGCATGGCAGAAATTCAATTGTGATGACCCAAGCCAGAGTCTACACACAGCAAAAGCCGTCCCAAGGTGGAGGATCATTTCAGAGGATCGCCTGCATCGATGCTGGTCCCAACACTTCGTCGGTAGCCGCAGCCCAAGACGAATCCGCGGCAACCGACATGGGAATCATCAGAGAGAAGTTGGACCACATGGAGATCCTCGAGAAGAAGCAGAACCAAAGTCTAGCCCGGATGGACCTTCTCACCAAAACCATGAGTGACCTGAAGACTCAAATTCTCTGCATTCAGGAGGCACAGACATATACTCCGCAGCCTCCCAGGTCACGAGCAGATCCGAGTAGTAGCAGCTCTACCCAGCCTTCTGCCTCACACCTCCAGGTCAACCACATCCAGGCAGAGCCGGTTCCGCAGCTACCGTATTACCCTTCGCAGCCACCATCTCAGGACACTCAGATGGTGGTCTATCAGCCGGATCAGCTACTGGCAGTTCTACCACCACCATCCTTTGAGCAGGACCCATTGATGGAAGTCAATGGGATTTAGTACGACCGGTACCCGCAGCCTGAGATTCATTGCGATCACCCCGGATTTTCATTGGGGCAACGGTGGCTCCTCATCCCAACAGCAGTCTCCCGCTCAAGGATATCCGAACAGCCAGCCACAGCAGCAGCAGCAACCCAAGTATGCCCAGCAGCAGAACCAGTATGGTCCCCGTCCCGCCTATCAGGGACAACAGTGGAGGCAGCGTCCGCAACCTCAACAGTCATATCCCCAGCCTCGTGAGCATTTCTCCTCTCAGCAGCAGCCTCATTTCCAGCAGGGGAATACATCCGATTCTCAAGCACTTGCCTTCGAGAACCCCGCATTAGATGACCTCGCCCGATTGCTTACTGAGCATCGAGAGTCCTACCGGCGAGACATGGATGAGTTCCGGCAGAAGGTGAGGGATTTGATCAAGGGCAAAGCCGCCATGCTCGCTCAGATCGAACCAAATCCGAACATTCTGAAAAGAAAGTCTGAGCAGGTACCGTTCACAGAGGATACCTCTCCTAGTGATTATTTGAGTGACATGTCTTCTTCTTTGTATGATGCTGATTTTGTGACTACTAGGAGCGGTAGGATGCCAGCCGGTGGCGCCTCATCTGAGCGACAACAGCACGAAGAATCTAGAGCGCCAGATGAGCAGAGTAGCGGTGCTGATGCCGCTAATGACAACGTTGATGACGGTGATGCTGATGTCACCAATGATGGAGATCCTGATGACGGTGCTGAGGTCGTCAAAACACCAGATGCAGACGGTGGTGATGATGCCACCATTTTGGAGACAGAGCCAGAGCGCGGTGCTGATGCCGTGAAGCCAGGTACCGGTGGTGGTACTGAGGCCACCACCTCTACTTCTGTTGAGCTTCCTTCTATGATGTTACCACCTTTTGTATCTCAGGACTGTGGTAACAAGAAAAAGAACAAAAATATGAATAAAGAAAAGGCTTTTGTGTATACTCCAGATCCATATGTGTTGCATGATGATGATTGTATGGATCCCATCCCTTCACAGGCACAGGAACCTATTCCTAGTCCTCCATTTGAGGAGTCACCTACCATCCCCTTCCCTGAAGCACTCCGCCAAGCGAAGGGGAATAAAAAAGAAAATCCAAAAAAGAACCATCAGGTAGAGATCAGCAACCAGATGATTGATAGATTCCACATTCAGCTGACTCTGCAAGAAGCACTTGAGCACATTCCCTTCCTCAAAAAGAACTTGAAAGAGGAAACTACAGTCCGCAGGAAGAGGAGGTACAGAGATCAGATCCATGTGCTCACTCATTACACTTGCTGCACCATTCAGAACACATTGCCAGCCAAGAGACCTGATACAGGAGCTTTCTATGTCAGATGCGAGATTCAGGAGCAGCGGTTCGATCGTACTCTATTAGACAGCGGCTCTTCTATCAACCTTCTTCCGGCAGCCTTACTCGACCGATTCGAGTTTGGTCCTCTTCTTCGGAGCAGGACGGTCCTTCAGTTTGCTGATAGGTCGATTAAGAGGCCAAAGGATTTGTTGAGAGACGTGGTCGTTACCATTCAGGACCTGAAATTCCCCGTGGACTTTGTTGTACTGGACATGGAGATCCCTGAGTCGGTAATTGATGCCCCTATCATACTTGGACGCCCATTCTTGGCCACAGCCAAGGCGGTGACCAATCATGATAATGGGACGGTGTGCTTTCGCGTAGAGGGCGAGAGCATACAAATAGAAACGATCAACGAGATAAGAGCAAGAGAATTAGCATGCTCAGAGCAGTCCAGCGAAGCCACGCAGATGACAGAGGATGAGCTAGACATCCACCACGAGTGCGATTTTGTGATGACAGATGATGAATCCATTTGGACGGATCCCGTAGCACAGACCCTCGCCTTGCCTAAAGATTCCATGTATTTAAAGTTTATGGCAGTTGAGAGCCTGGAGAGCACACCCCTGGATGAGGATACATTTGAGGCTGACAGTGTTGAGACGAGTGGTGGTGATGATTTTCAATCTTGTTCTTCGAATTCAGATCCCTCAGATTCAGACTCTGATTGGGATGATTTCGATGACTATTTGCTGTGTCTGATTCCTGCTGAGCCGACAGCTAGGACGGAGTGCGAGCCAGTACAGTTCATAGATGATTCAGCAGGCTTCCCTTCGTTAGAAATTCATGCAGAGCGAGAGTTCTCCCATGCAGACCTGGTAGCTTTTACATAAACTTATCAGAAGCCAGATCTACCACCTCCCATTTGTCCAGAACTGAAACCCTTGCCGCAGTCGCTGAAGTATAGATTCCTTGCGGGTGAGCCAGATATGCACCCAGTCATTATATCAGCAGGTTTGACTGGAGAACAAGAATCTCGTCTGATGGAGGTTCTTGAAAGAAACCGCAAGGCGATAGGATGGAGTATAGCTGATCTTCAGGGGATAAGTCCGGCTATGTGCTCCCACCACATATATCTTGAGGAGGATGCTAGGCCATCGCGTGAGTTCCAGCGACGGCTGAACCCGAACCTTCGAGATGTTGTCATGAAGGAAATATCAAGATGGTGGAGCACCGATTTTATCTACCCCATCTCCGACTCCAAGTGGGTTAGTCCATTACATGTGATACCCAAGAAGACGGCATCACTACAGTTGTCAATGAGTCTGGAGAGGAGATAGCTACCCGGGTACCAACTTCTTGGAGGGTCTGTGTGGACTACAGACGATTGAATCAGGCCACCAAGAAGGATAGTTTCCCACTACCATTCATTGATCAGATTATCGAGAGGCAAGCTGGGAAGAGTCATTACTGCTTTCTTGACGGGTACTTCGGTTATAATCAAGTGGCCGTTGCGCCCGAAGACCAGGAGAAAATGACATTCACCTGTCCGTTTGGGACTTATGCTTTCAGACGGATGCCCTTTGGTCTATATAATGCTCCCGCGACATTCCAAAGGTGCATGTTGTCCATTTTCTCGGACATGGTGGGTGATTGCTTAGAGGTCTTCATGGATGACTTCTCGGTCTATGGCGATGGGTTTGATGCTTGTCTTGACTTCCTAGACAGTGTGCTTCAGTGTTGCATTGAGGTCAATCTTGTCTTATCTTGGGAGAAGAGTCACTTCATGGTGACTCAAGGGACGGTCCTTGGTCATATCATCTTCGACAGGGGCATGGAGGTTGATCCGACCAAGGTGGATATCATTAGAAAACTCAATCCACCGTCCAATTTGCGTCAATTACGGTCTTTTCTGGGGCATGTCGGTTTCTACCGATGGTTCATTCATGACTTCAGTCGTATTGCCTGACCGCTTACTGATTTGCTGACGAAAGACACCGAGTTCATGATCGATGATAAGTATCTTGCGTCATTCGAGACTCTCAAGAGTATGGTTGTTTCGGCTCCTGTCCTTCAGCCACCTGATAGGTCTCTCCCATTCGTGATCATGACGGATGCTTCTGATTTTGCCGTAGGGGTTGTGCTTGGACATAGGAGGGATGGATTGCCGTTTTCCATTCACTATGCCAGCCGGACTTTGGATGTCGCTCAGCGGAATTATACTGTGACAGAGAAAGAGATGATGGTCGTAGTCTTTGCTTTGGATAAATACATATCATATTCTCGGATCTAGAGTGACCATTTACACAGATCACACCGCCATCCGGTACTTAATGGCCAAGAAGGATGCCGAAGCCCGGCTTACCAGATGGATCCTTCTGCTCCAGGAATTTGATATTGAGATTAAGGATAAGCCTGGAGTTAAAAATGTTGTGGCGGATCATCTCTCTCGCTTAGAGAACCTTGAGGAATCTGAGCCCAGTGCACCTATCACAGAGACATTTCCATACGAGGCGATCTTGGCTTTTGCCTCACTCCCATGGTATGCCGACTTTGTAAACTATCTTGTTTCCAAGACGGTCCCTCAGGGTTGGCCCAGGCAGAAACTTGGCTTCTTCTTTTTCTTTTCTTTCTTTTTCTTTTTGCACTTATTGCATAAGTGATTGCTAGGGACTAGCAAAGGTAAAGTATAGGGCGATGATGAAGCCACATTTCATCATCTTTATTCTATCATTTTGGCATCAAAAACCCTAGCAAACGCATGTAAAAACCCTTAATTAGAGCATCTTAGCATTCATGCATGTACATGTAAATAATGTATAAAATACTGTAATTAAAGCCAAAATTATAGAATAAATAAAAGAAAAGAAAAAGAATAAAATATAGTAAATATTTTATGACCCAAAACCCCGAGACCTAGGCATCTTGATGAATAGGTCAACAAGGAATAAAGTAGGGGGAGATAAGGGTCAAATACAATAAATATTTATTCATTCTTTATTAATTTTGAGACCTATTTTTTGTTCCACTTTTTATAACTCGAATAAAGAAACTTTGTCATGAAAGTTGTAGATAATTAAATAAAGAAAAATACAAAATTGATTTCACTGAAAAATAATGTACAGATAAAAAGTTATGGTCTGAATAAGATTCCAGAACTCCAACTTCCCAGACATGTATCTTGCAAATAAAAACTCGAAATGTATCAAACTCACCTTTAATTGTATATAGCATAAAATAATCTATTTAATGGAGTGGTTTCGTATTTTTCGGAGTTAAGATTTGAAAGTTGAGTTTTGGACCCTTGTAGTATACTTGTATAGAATAAAATATTCCATTTATTCTTTATTCATTATTTTTACAATTTTATATTTTTCTAATTTTGTAAATATTATTTATAATATATATTTATACTAAAAATCAGAATAAAAACACAATACAATACAAGAATAAAATATTTGTATATATCATATACATAGGTATTATACCTATATACATACATGTATAAACTATACTTTTATTTTCTTATTTGTACAAAACACATCAGAAAAATAAAATAAAAATGCATTTAAGTGTATAAAAGTATTTTATAATTTCATAAAATAATAAACAAACATAAAGAAATTAAAAACACAAAATAAAAAATAAAATAAGAAAATGTACAAGTAATATACCTATATAGGCTATAAAAGTGAACTTCTAAAAATATACCTCATAAAAATAAATAAAAATCAGAATAAAATACTACATAAATAATAAATATTTTTTATTTAATAACCAAAATTTAATTCGTCCATTTTCTATTTTTTATTGAATTTACAAAATCATTTCCAGGGGGTTTTTCCTGGTTGGTCCACGTGGACCAACCAGGTGCAAACCCTAGTTGACCCCGGTCAACTAGGCGTTTTTCCCCCATGTGCGCCTGTTAGAGCACCGGTTGACCTCGATTTCAACATATTTTTGAGGGCGCTCCTTGCACCCTTTCATGTCGTGCCCTCTGCGACTTTTGTTCCTCGATCAATGGGGACCCTTGCCCAGATGATATCTCGATCCATGGACCACTGCATCGCTGCCAATCCCTCGGTCCTTGGAGCGCCTCAGTCGTCTGGTCAAGCCCCATATATGCAACCCCGAACCTTCGATTCGATTTTTGAAATGTCTCCCTCCATAGGTTAGCCACCGTGCTTGTGTCCATCAGCT
Organism: Ottelia alismoides; assembly: GCA_037367405.1. Classification (NCBI taxonomy): domain Eukaryota; kingdom Viridiplantae; phylum Streptophyta; class Magnoliopsida; order Alismatales; family Hydrocharitaceae; genus Ottelia; species Ottelia alismoides. The sequence goes on from JAZKJV010005768.1 coordinate 280,525, forward strand.
CGAGGAAGGTGACAGCATCCTCTAGAGCTCATCAGGCCGGTCGTGCAGCACCTGAGGCGCTTCCAATCACCTCCGCTACCACTGCCAACGTCGAGGTACTTTCCTCCGATCATCACCGTCGAGGCATCCCCCTCTCACTTTCATTACGTCCGCATTTTACTCGCCTTAGTTCTAGGATCATTTTGCCTCAAGAAATCTTCGCTGCCATCGATCAAATCATCCCATCAGACTCCCTCACCGGAGCGCATCTCTGGCCGAGTTCCTAACCACCGCTTCGCGCCACCTTTTCGCCTCCACGGGGTCCATGCACTTTGCCCTGGACCCTCTCACTTTGTTTTGCAGGTCAGCGCTCTTTGACTCGTACCTGGGTGCACTTTTGAGTCGCCGGAGCTCGGTTGGGCCCTCCAGCTCCGCCGCCCTCTTCCGCGAGCCTCAGCCACCGCCGAAGTATTTTGAAGCCCTCAGGAGATAGAGGAAGACCAGAGGAACCTCCAGCCTCATTTTGAAGCTCAGAAGCCTGCCGAAGACGGAGTAGGACCTCTGCGAACCTCGGCTCGCCGGAGTTCCTTCACGGTTCTTGCTCTGGACCTCAGCACCGTTGGATCGAGGCGGAGCCCCAAATCGCACAACTGCCGTTGGATTGCGCCAGACCTCCACCGTCAGATCTTCGCCCGAGGATCTAATCTTCGCCGTCCAACGCGAAGCGTCATCATGGGTCAGATCGTCGACACGTGGCAAGTGGAATCGCATCAGCCGTCGGATCGCGCCGAGTGGGGTATTTTGCAAACTCTACCCCACACATTTTTGTATTTAATAGTTAGTCTATAAAATTTCAGGGGTAGTTTAAAAAGGTTTTGTAATAATTATATTTAGACCCCTAAACTTTCTATATTTGCATTTAGGTCCTTGCTACGTCACCTCACGTGCCTATGCACGTGAGGTGAAGGGCATTTTGCAAAGAGACCCTCGGCCATTTTGTTATTTAGTTTTAGTTCATAAACTTTCATATAAAGTGTAATATTTTTGGAATATTTGCATTGAAACCCCTGAGATTTTTGGAAATTACTTTTAGGTCCTTTCAGGCACGTGTTAGTCACGCGTAGGGTTGGGTAATTTGTGCTTGTACCCTTGCAACTTTTAAAATTTGTATTTGGTCCACTAAAGTGAATATTCAGTATAATATCTTGTTGGAAAATTACATGCGTGCCCTGGATGTTTTTATATTCGCATATATACCCCTGCTAGGCCATACATTTTTGCTTGCTTGTTTTGTTTATTTCATGTATCATTTTAACTCGAAAAATTATCAAAAAATCTCATAGGCTTCTGTTAACTTGCATTCACGCCATATTTTTGCATTGCATTTTTGTTGCATCTTAATATTTATTAAAAATAAAAAACATGCATTTTTCTTACTGTTTACATTAGAAAATCTATAAAAATTATAAAAACGTTTTGAAAAATTCCAAAAAGATTATATTTTGTGTGTTTTATCATTTATTAGTGTCAATCCAAAAAGCCACTAAAAATTTCAAAGTAAAAACCTTAAAATTTTGAAAACCTCTAAAAACTTCATAAAAATCAAAAAAATTCTAGAAAAATCACAAACATATAAACTCAGTTGTCGTTCTTCCTTATTTTATTGTCTATATTTTAAAATTAATTTGAGGAATTTTGGGTACTGTTTAGTATTTTTCCTTCCCATTTTAATTTCGGCCAGCAACCTAGTTCACTGTTTTCCCTTATTATTGATTTTAAAAATACGAAAATGGTTTTGAAAAACTCCCAAAAATCACAAAAACAGTAGAAAATTATAAAAAGACCAAAAACATGTTATTCCCTGATTTTTTAGCATTTTTACTTATTTTTATAAATACATTATCCTCTCTTTCCCTATATTGTATATATATTCCTATATTGAAAAAGAAAATACAAAAATACAAAATATAAAAAGAAAACACAAAATCAGTAAAAAAGAAAACCAAAATACAAAATTAAAAATTAAAAAGAAAATAAAAAAATATAAAACTAAAAACCCACAAAAACATTTACATTTGCATAGAGTAGACAATACATCACATTCACACACACACACACACACACACACACACACACTTGTTGATCTATCATGCCTTGCTCCATGTGTTCGAACTCTCTACATACTTGCTTCTATACACCTTGTTTGTAAAGTTAAAAATAAATTTGACTCCACATTAGTTTTCATTGCTTGATTTATTATTGTGGGTTCATTGTTGATCAATTACGGTTTCTTGTGGGTCGCCACAGCGACATAGTGGTCCCGCCTTGTGTGGACTATCTAGACCCTCGATAAATCGTGATTATCACCTGGCAGAGAAATGACAAAGATCATTGTATCCGAGCACACTCATACTCGTCTTCACTACAACAAACCCCAAAGGAACCTGACACATTTCTCATGCTCTGATCTCACTGGAGAAGATAAAGGTGGCCAAAGATGGGAAAAGAAGGGAGATACAAGAGGATTCAAAGGTGAGAAAAGAGGCAAAATTTTAAAGAGGAAGAAGCACATAAACCAAGGTCGGATTGGGCAAAAAGAATATGGGTGTGAATACAGGTTATTAGGAAGATAAACGAACGAAGAATCTGGGTCGAATGGATCGCAGAATCAGTAGGGAAAATTGGGAGAAGAATATGAGTCTGGCAGCTTAATAGGGTTGAAAAGGGGGAGGGGTGTTGACTAGGCGACCAACGAACCCATATGAGCCATTGGGCAGCCAGCCCAAATACGGACAGTCACAAAATGACAAATTAAGTTAAAATAAATAGAAATAAATTAGAAAATAGATAAAATTTAAGAATAACAAAAAATAATTATAATTTAATAAACTATTTTTAGTTATTTTTAATAAATTAAATAAATTAATTTATAAGGATAAATTATTTATATACATGTAGTTATAGGTATAAATTACCTATATATAATGTATACTTATTTTTAGTTACTCATTTTTTATAAAAAAATACATGTTATTTTATATTTATTATTTTCAAAAAATCAAGGGTTTTAAATATAATTTTATTTTTATGGGTTTATTTAATAATAAAATAAATATACATATATACTAATATACCTATATACTAAAGATATTTATTTTTATTCTTTTTAGCTTTTATTATTTTTATTTGCATTTTATTTAATTAATATAAAATGTATAGAAAATAATAAAAATATGATATGTGTGTGTATACGAAAATACTAAGAATAGGTATATATAAGTAATTTAAATCTACTAGTATAACAATACCCTCAAAAGGTCAACTTTCACATCTTAAGTCTAAATTTTATGAAATCACTTTCATCCTAAATGCTTATTTTATTTTGAACACAATCGAACATGTTACATATGTAAAACCACCTACATTAATGTCTTCCTGGTACCTTTTGGTTGCTCCACTTCTTCTGTTACGCTCATCCTTTCCTCGCGAGTGACAGTGAGAGAGAGAGAGGGCGAGTAGGGAGACCCCATCCCATGAGTTTTCCCTTGGTCAGGTGGCTTTAAATGCCGTACCCTACCACGAGGAGACGAGCCTCTGGTTTCGCCAAGATATTGAGGCCCTGACCCCCCAGAGGTTCTTCATCTCCAACACATGCGGCATCGTCCATCACTTGGTATCTTAGATTCATAAGACGACTCGTTTTTTATTCATTATTTTTGATTTGTAGCAGAGCTTCCATGTTTAACTTCGATCTTTGATCAAAGCTCTGTTTTAACCGACTCATCACCCCATCTGCTTCCTCATTCTCTTCTCCATGCTCCTACATCATCTTATCACCGACCCATACATCAGGTTGGGTCGAACCTTAGATCCATTCGTCCACCTATCACTAGATATGAACCATTCGTCGCTCCTTTTTTATTTCTCTATTTTTCACCACTAATCCTTCGTCTATGCATCGCTTCCGAGCATGTACCCTTTTGCAAGATATAGATGCATCAGACCTGGAGGTATGAGCAGTAGCTGAAGATCTTTTGAGGTTCTTGGGGAGCTCCAGGTTTGAAGACGTGCACATCATCATCCAACTGTTGAGCTGAAGATCCATGGACCCCTATCAATGCGGAATCCTTAGAGCTACATTCTAGGCAAGACTTGAGGCACTTCCGAGAAGAATTGAGGGAGAACCACACCTTTGAAGCTCGATCAAGATGAGTATAGTCCGTGTTCTTCCACGTCTACCCACCACCATCAGATCAAAAACCCTACTCCAGATTACACCATCATCATTGGATGGAAGTCCCTCTACACCGCTAGATCCCTTTCAGGATCTAATCTGGGTCATCAACGTGCGAAGGGGTATTAGCTTCTCCACCGTTGATCGTTTTAAGTGGATTGCTCTCGGTCGTTCAATGATGTGCGATTAGGGGTAATTTCACATCTAGACCTTTTGTTTTTCGCATTTATGTTTCACATGTAAATATATGTGGTAGTATAATTTATCTTGGATATTTTATAGAAGTACCCCCATAGCTTCTCATATCAACACTTTAGTCCAGCTGAACCATAGTCACATTCCAGTATACGAGCTCAGTTTCGGTTATTTGCATATTTTTCCCTATGTTTTCAAGCATTATCAGAATTAGAAATATTTTTTGGATATTTTCAAATATGCCCCTGTGAACGTTGAATCATGTGCAGTGCATGATTTATCTGAATTAATTGCACTAGAGTCCCTAGATTTTTAGTGCTTGTGAATATTTGGCCCTAGAAGTTAAAATAATTGCATTTTAGTCCTTATACATCCAACATTTTTATTTTATCTCTTTTTTATCACAATAAATAACAAATTAAACCCAAAAAATCCTTAAAATCACTTGGAGTTCCTTCTAGTGTGTTTGCTTTGTGGTAATTTTTTAGCAATATTATTTTATTTATTATTATTAAAAATTCAAAAACAACTTAAAAATTCCATGTTTTCCTTATAAAAATCATAAAGTTTTGAAAATTCCTTAGAAATTCTAAAAATCAGTTGAATTTCTATTATGTTTTCCTCTTATTTGTTTTTATAAAAATCTAAAAATTTACAAAATCCTAAAAATACCATAAAATTTATATAAAATATTTGAAAATCTAAAAATTATGATTTCAGTTCTATTTGTAGATATCCTTTTATAGCTTTTATTCAAATTTATTCCCATGAGTTTTGAGCTTATTTGACATTTTTTATTTAAAAAATACCAATGGTTGTTCATTGTTTGCTCATTTCTTAGTTTTTTATTTTGGAAAATCCATAAATTTTAAAAAAATTCACAAAAATCAGCAAAATAATATGAAATTCATAAAACATAAAAATATTTTGTTTGGGATTTTGAGAATTTTTACTATATTTGAAAAATACAAAAAGAGAGTATGTATTCCTTGTTTCTTTATTTTATTTGTCCTTTGTATGAAAACTTAAAAATATAAAAATTTACAAAATAGAAAAGCATTAAAAATTGATAATCAAAAAATATAAAAATATATGAAATAAAAAATTATAAAAAAATAAAAATAATAAAGACCACATAAAAATCCAAGAGTAGTGTGCCTTGATTGCTTCTTTCTTGTCTTTGATTTTTCATTGACTTGATTGACTCTTGTATAAACAGTTGCCTCCTTGTGTTCGACGCTGGTCGATATACCAGATTAATAAAAGTAGCTTAGACCACTTGCTTGACTTGCTTGATTTATTTCATGGTTGAATAAAATTTTCTTGATTTTGACTTGGTTGATTTGGGTAACAAACTACAACTAATCAGCTTAACCCTAGTTAGCTAGATGGTCATCAGAATAGCATTCTTGGCAGAGAGGCACGATGAGGGTAGTTAGGTAGTCTTTGTATGTTATTCTTGGTATTGTATATATTTCGGTTTCATTTGCAATTCTATATATATACCCTTGTTGTGGTATGGCTATTATTGAGGAGTGAGCACTCGGATTGAGTATCGTGCATCGAGAGAGTCATCCATACAACACTTGCAAGACCCACTGTGGTGGACACCGAGGAGGCTCCAAGACTGGAGCTTGGTTATTCATCCAAGATTATTATCTCTTGCTTTTCTCATTTAGCTTCTTGTCCACATTAATGTCTCATTGCATTTATTGTTTTTTTATTTTCTGTTTTATTTTCTCTTATTTTATTTATTTATATTTCTTGTAAGGTTATCTGACACATCTCTTGTTTCATCTTCGTTACGAGGGCCTACAGAGCTAGGGAGGCTATCTTAGGAGAGATGACGCACCTGAGCGAGGTAGAGGCCAGGTGTTCTACACTGACCAGCAAGAGAGAGAAGCTTAGGAGGAGCATAGGACCATTTTCATTTTTCAGTCATTCAATTTTTGAAATTAATTTGTAGTTATTATTAGCACTTGCCATTTTTCTATTTTATAGGCCATTATATACCTTTGATTGCGGGGTTTCTTTCTCCAAGTGTCGGTGCACTTACGGGACCTCACTGGATTTTGATTTACTTCGCCTTTATTTTTATTTATTTTTCAACTTTATTTTCTTTTGTTTTTGTGTGCTTGAGCCCATAGACTTAGGTTTTTATTTGGTTCAGCCAGGTAGAGATTAGGTCCACAGCCCTAATAGAATATCTTCTCTTATAGAATTCGATTGGACTTAGTCAAATTAAAGTGATTCTTCTCGTAATAGAATCTTCTTCTTAGGATGATTCTCGCTTTTGCATCATATAGTTAGTTTAATTTATGCATGAATCATATTACAAGTAGACTGTTGGAGCAAGGTACACCTTCTATCTCGTGCATGCATTCATAGTTTCTCAAGCATCAGCTTTCCCATCTCCCCCCTATTTTCTTGGGCTTACGAATAAAAGGAAATAGGAAAATTCGTTAGACGTGTCTTTATTCAGAAATACCAAAAAAGGTGATAACCCAATAAAATTGAGATCGCTAAAGAAACTCGACACTAAAATAAACGTAAGGACTATTATTATTTTGGGAAGAGTAACTCCCTCATTGTTTGCTTGTACTTACCTCTATATAGAGTGGGTGAGGACGTAGCCGCTAAGGATTAGAGCCCAAATCTATGGACTTATACCTTATGCTCTTGTACATTACTCATTGATGTATGGTTGAGATGCAAGCACTTGCGTTCGACACTTAGCAGAAGTAGTCTTGTCTAAGTTCCGTGTGCACCGCCATGCTTGGTCAAGTTCTACCCTAGGTGACCTCACCCATGAGTCTGATAAAGTAACTATATTCTCACCAAACTCTAAAATGGAAAAAAAAATTAATAACCGGGCCTTCACGGTCTTCATTGCGTTGAGTTGGTGAATTGGGGGTTTGTTTTATCATCATTGTTTTTAGTCCACATCTACTCTCAAATACTCCCCACATCATGATGATGGGCAGGTGGTCTCTTAGGCTACATTTGGTGGCACCGCTTTATAGCATACATGTCCAATCATCTAGGATGGTTCCTAAGAGCTCAGACCCGCTCTCGGAACCCGAGTATTCCACCTCCTTCTTCTTTGACCTTCCCAATCCATTACTTGAGGTACAACAGCAACAATCAGAGCAGATTTTTGTTGACTTGATGACACCTGAGGTCTGCTCTTTTTCTTTTTCAGAGTCTGACGAGATGGCCCAAGAGCGAAGAGAGAGGATGAGTAGCCAGATATTCACAATGTATTTGATCAGGCTACGATCAACAACATCCTATTGGCATCCCTAGAGGTGATGTAGAGATAGATTAGGGATCAAGGGTTTCTCATGAGAGAGGTGAGGCGGGAGTTGACACAGATGCAAGATGGGAGAGCAGATACCAGAGATGACATAGCTGGTGGTGGAGGAGAGATTCCAAGACTTAATACCGAGCAGATGCGAGACCATTGTGCATCACGAGAGAGTTGCACAACCCTAGTGCGACTCTCACTCATAGGTGGATTTAACTACCTGCTATTCTAGGAGATTTTGAGCTCCATCCACAGAAGATTCAGTTGTTTCCCAAGTTCCATTGGCATGCCATCGAGGAGCCCCATCTACATCTTCGGGAGTTTGAGATAGTCTACAACACAATCCACGACTAGTTGGTGGACGAGGATACTATCAAGTTGATAGCCTTCCCATTTTCCTTGGTCAACAAAGCAACCTACTAGCTGAAGCACTTGGGGAAGGTTGTTACTACCTAGGAGCAATTGAGAACCGACTACCTCAATAAGCACTATCCACTCGGTTGAACGAATGCATGGAGAGCCATGATCTACAATTTCACCATGATCGCAAATGAGCAGTTCCATGAGGCTTGGGATCGATTTAGAGAGCTCATAGACAAGTGTCCACATCATGATATCATGAAGCCCAACTTGGTTCAAAGCTTCTTTTATGGGCTGACACATGAGCTGCAGGGTCTTGTCAATGCATCTTATGGGGATCCTACTTTTCCAAGGATGAGGATCAGGTTTGGGCCATCTATGAGGATATGGTTGAGAACTACAGGTGATGACCCAAACCCATGTCTACACTCAGGGGAAGCCCTCCCACCAGGCGTTGTCTCCCCATAGAGTTGTACGTATAGAGGTCAGTCCATCTTCATCTTCTGAAGCAGCAACACTAGCAGAGTCATCAGCTGCAGACTAATGAATCCGTGATTCATCACTCTAAAAGTTGAAAATAGAGCTTTGTTCCCGAGGAATTAGATGCATATTTTTACTTATATTGCATAATTAGCATTCATGCATACATTGACAATATCTGCATTTTAGCATTCATATTTGCATTAAATAAGAAGTCCAATTCACTTGTGAATATTCACCTGTATATTCATCATATTTCACCTATTTGTATATATTTTATACTAACTCCAAATAAAATAAAATTAACTCCATAATGTATATATTACTAACACTAATTAAAGAAAAATATCAAAAAAATACTAACTTGTAAAATTGACCAATAAAACCCCAATCCAAGTTTGAGACCATGAACCTTACAATGCACATATTTCACTCATACAATCTCTGAATTAGATCTACTCACTTTTAAAGTAATATACATTCCAAGACCTTCGAAACAAGACCAATTTCAGTAAAATCGGAGCTCGTATGCAAAACTTGGGTTTTGGGCCCCTTTTGTATATCGTACAAATTGACCGTTTTGCCCCTATATTTTATTCTTTTTATTTTCTTCATTATTCAAAATCCAAAAATTAGATTAAGTTATAAATATTCTTCTCATATTTTCTCTATTTTTATTTTGATTTTTCTCTTATTGAAAAATGACAAAAAATACAAAAGGGAAAATGTGGTATTTTATACCTATAAGGTACCACCCAAAAAAACATTTTGTACAGATGATCTCATTTGATTTTCGGCCCTTCACAAAAGTTGTAGATCTCGTCGAGACGAGCAACTTTCGTGTTGACCACTTTTTGATTTAATCCTTTTGTTATTTCTTTTGGATTTTCTTTACATTTAATTTTTGAATTTTCTGGGAGCAACATGTGGCAGCTCCTGGAGCGGCCACGTGTCTCCCTATTTTTTATTATTTTATTAATTTCGGATTTATCTTATTATTTTCGGAATTATTATTTATTATTATTTTAATATTGATATTTTAATTATTTTTAGTAGCTTATTATATTATTATATTATTTTATTTATTTCAATCCCCTTTTACCTCTTCTCCTTTCTTATTCCCTACTCCAAGCCACATCTTCTCCACTTCCTCCACTATTTTCTCCATCTTCTCCACCTATTTTCCAACTCCCTCCTCCTCTTTATATTCTTCTCCCCTCCACCATTTCTCATCATCCACCGTTCTTGAGAGAAAGAGAGCCCCGAGTCCCCTTTGATGTGTCATTGGTGACAGCTTTGGCGCAGTAGGTCGAGCGACGACAAGGCTTAGGTGAGATCCGTGGAGCACCGTCCACGTAGCAGCAGCTTCTCCAAACTCGCTGCCAAGCTTCGGAGACCGCCATCTTCTCGAGGCCACGATGGAAGCCGCACGACGCTGCTCCATTTTCGGCGAACCACACAGGTAAGAATTTTCTATCATTCCCTTGTCATTTCAATTTTTTATCTAACCGTTGTTTTTATTTGTTCAACATTTTATTATCTACCATTTTCACCACAACCACTACAATCACAATCAACTCTTTCATCATCTTCTCCATCATAAACCACACATCATCACTACCATTCATTTCACCTTTTATTACTGTTAAAAAAATTACAACCAAAAAATTTGCAAAAAAAAAGAAACAAAAAAAAAGAAATTCCAGGGAAGAAGCAGCCTTAGCCGCCCCCTCCCTGGCTCTCCACCGCCGCCGACGGCCGCCCTCGACGCCCTTGTGCCCCTCGCCGTCCACGCAGCGCCTGCCACACGCTCAGCACGCCGCCACCCTCACTGCGGCCACGCGCGCTCAGCCCGCGCCCCAGCTCCAATCGGCCCCTGCCTGCGTCGCCATCTGCTCAGCTCCAAGCGGCGTAGCCCGCTGCCATCCCCTCCCGCCGCGCTCAGACCTCCCGCACGCGTTACTGTAGCGCGCCGCACCTCCGCCACGGCCGCTTCTCCGCCCCTCCGCGAGCCCTCCCGCCGCAGGTGCAGCCACCTCGTGCCGCCCCATCCTCCGCTGCCCTCAGCCCGAAGCAGCCACCAATCCCCGTTGCGCGCGTGTGCTCCGCGCGCCCGACCTCGCGCCGGCCTCTCCTCCGTCATAGCACCGCCCAACCACCACAGGCGCGCCGCACCGCCTCGCCACCTCGCGCCGCCCTCCAGCCATCTTGCCACCCCTCGGTCGACGCCGCCGCCGCCTGCGCAACCCCCGCTGCTGCAGCCTCCGCGCAGCGCGGATCCGCCTCCTCCGCCTCTCCGACGCCCTCCGCGGCTGCGAGCCGCCCCATCTCCACCGCAGCGCTGCCGTTGCGTTGCCCGTCCCGCCCCTCGAGCACGCGCCACCGCGACATCGCGCCGCCTCCAAGCCCTTGGTCGCTGCCCCCATAATGTCCGTGAACCCTAGCGTAAAGAAAAGGAAAAGAAGAGGTCAATTTGTCTTTTATTTTATTTTTGTGAAACTTGCATCTTTTTTCATCTAAGTTTATTTAATTGCAAAACAGTCCCTGTCCATATTTCAGTTCATTTCACTTTGATTCTGTATTGCATTGACACCACTGTGTTTGAACATTAATTTGGACAATATTTTTGCATTAATTTATAATCAAAAGATAGCATTTTGTAGAGACTCTCATTATTAATCGTGTGGCTATTTATTTATATTTTTATGAGCATTGGACTATTTATTAAAAATCAGAGATTGAAAATCAGTGGTCTTTTACCCATTTACGCTCTGAAATTCGCATAGGACTATTTATTGATCCAAAAAATTGCAAAAAAATTGTAGATGATGCCCCTAAGTGCGATTTAATTACAACCCAAATTTCATTCAATTAGGAGTTGTCTTGTGTATAAAATAAATTATTGAGTGATTTCTGTAATGGATTTTTAATTAATTCCATGAATAATATTTTTGAGACATTTCAACTCTTCTAGATTATTTATTGAAATATCTATTTGAGATAAATCAATCTCTGGATAATTTGACTTCGTGGATTAATTAGGAATTAAATACCCACAGTCGCTCTATTTTCAGTAAAATATTCATAAAAAAATCAAAAAGTGTCAGAAAATTCCAAAAATATTAGTGTAACTTCATTTCATCATATTTAACTTTTAGTAAATTTTTCATAATTTTTGCATATCATTTGCACAAAAATTGCATAAAAACCCTAAAAAAGTTTGCATTTTTAATTTGTGCATTTTAAATCCAAAAATTCTAAAAATACATTTTGAATTCATTGTTGGATTAGGTTTAAAGGAAAAATATCCCTTGGCTGATTTGGATTAATTTTATATTAAAATTAAATTTGGCTAAGTTGTTGATTTTCTTAATAACCTAGTTCATTCATACATTGCATTCTGCATTTTTATTGCATAAAAAATTTAAAAAAAAACCCACTTGGAAAACCGTAATCGAATCACTCTAACTTGATCCCGAGTTGTTCCTTTGCCTCCTTGAGTCGACCCTGGGGTTGCCCAGGCTAAATAAACATAAAACCGCATATAAATTCATTCGACGATTAATCGAATCGTGCGGTTATTTTTGATCGACGCGGATCTATCCGACTGCAACGCACTAGTCAATCCGACAACATTAAAAGGGTAGGTCATATGTGTTCTATCAAATGGCGCCGTTGCCGGGGAGGCAGACGGCTTAGGATCACTTTAGAAACTTAGATTTATGCTTTCCATTCACTCGGGTAGTCTTACCCCCGAGCCGCATTGTAATTATTTATTTTTTTCCATAATTATTTTTCTGATCATTTCTGTATATATTTTGATATCTCTCTCTGACATAATTGTTATCGTTTTGTGCGAGGGTCCGGTGGACTTGGAGCGGCTTTCTTGAAGTCGACGCATCTCGAAGTGCATCGGAGGCCGACGATTCTTGGATCAAATCGGTTGTTGAGACGCCAAGAAGATTTCTATTAACTTGTAAAAAATAGTGTCTGAATTTAGAGCGGTTCCCGTTTGGGATCTCGTGTGTGTAACAATAGTGGAACTGTGTCCCCGTGTGTTGTGGTTTGAATTGCAACTTAGGCTTGCACCAGCGGCTCCTCGAGCCACTTTAGGAATTGCTTGTGCTCGTAATTTTTAGGACCACACATACACTTAAAAGACGCACCTAGACCGCAGATCTAGTCAAATAAACATGTTCTTCACTCGCTAATAGAACTGCATGTCTAGGAGCGGATTTTGTCGTCTGCATTTGCATGTAGCGTAAAAATTTCAATACGGTTTTGCATCCTGCATACATGCGAAGGGATCACTGTAAGTCTTCTTAACTCAGCATACGCATCATTGTTTTTCGTGCATCGGCTTTTCTCGATTTCCCCCTCTGTTTTTCACACTTAAATTAAACGGAAATTGGGACTGGACGATAGGCGTGCTGTGTGGTTGGACTAAAAAGTGAGAACTTAACTTAAAACCGGGACTACTAACATTATTGACTAAAAATTCAATAAAATTGAAAAAAAACTGTTTGCGGGAGACTAATCCCTGACTTGTTTTCAGGTTGAGTGAGGGTACTTGAGTGTGTGTGAACACCTTAAGGCAGAGCCTAAATCCCCGCCTTCCATATCACGGGCCAACTGATCCTAGCAAATATCACGAGTTGGATATTTTTAGATTCACTGACCAGCACCAAGTAGCCTCCGCCTGTTCGCGGGTAGTCAGGGGCGAACCAGCGGTACTTCGCGACAAGGCCTAGCTTTGTCAGCCCCCGCCTGCTTGCAGGTAGATAGGGGCACGGTCTTTGAGTCCTCAACTCTGGATAGGAGCGAAGAAAGGAAGGACCGGCAATATCTTAGGCGAAAGGTTAAACAGGGGAGACGCACCCGGCTTTTTAGTCGACTCCCCTATAGGCCACGTAAATCCTTGCTATCTTGCTTGAAAAATCACACTTAAAATTAACAATATTAATTGGACTCGATTTCGAGTCCTTCACCGTGTTGAGTGTGAACTCGGGGTTTGCTCTTGCGTTTGTCTTCGTGTCTATTCGTGTGTGTTATCCTGCGTAATTGCACATTTTCTACCTCATTCTGCTTACATCATTTCCTCTTCAAGATGTTGGGATATTGGTCCCCATACCCTGTGACCTCTGGTCATTCCTCCTTGACCATATACCGTTCATCTTCATCTTCTCCTTCTTCCAGGTATCCTCTGCCATCCACGGGAGATCCTTACCCGTGGTCGGTTCCACCTCAATCCTATTATGAAGTCATAACTTCGACTGACTTCTCCACTTCTTCGCATTTCTCACCTACTCCATATTCTAGCACCCCGGATCCACTTCCACCTGGGCTGACTATCCTTACTCTCGAGAGCTTGCGGGAATCAAGGACTCGAATGAAGAGCAAGCCACTGTTGAGAAAGATGATTGGCAAAATTATATGCCCCCACATACTTCATTCTCACCTCAAGTAGGGACCATACCACAATTCACATATACACATCCCGACTTGACCTTAGGGCATAACTTGGTCGATCAAACAACCCGAACAGAGAGGCATGTACATCATGATTTCCCAGACTTGATTGACTTTAGTGATCAAGCTTCCATTAACCAGCCTTCATTCGGAGAATCGATACATTCACATGAATGGACTCATGAGTTAGACTTACTAGTCCCCCGTTCATTGACTCCATCATATGAAGCTCTGACCGATATCTACCATTCGGATGGTCCATACTCGACCCAGCATTACATGTCAGATTCTAGGTATGTTGAGTATGAGCACCCAAAGTCTCAGAAGTATCCTCCACTTGAGCAGAACTCTCCCATGATTTGTCATGAGAATTTGTTGGAGGATGACATCTCTAGACTTATTAAGAAAAATGAATCATTTGGTAATGAGTTGAGAGATGTCATGGGAATATTACACTCAATTTCTGCCAGCCTGGGTATAAAAGTGAGAAAAGACATGAGTAGTTTTGAGGTTGAAGATAAAGCAAACATCAGAGAACCCACACCGTTTGTACAGCTGGAGTCTATTCTATCTCCCTCTTCTACTAACCACTTACCTTCCAATCCAGAGTCTGATCATTCATCCACCAAAAATGCCAAAAAATTGAAAAGCCAAAAACCCACATAAAAATTGAAAATGAAAAAGACCTAAAAAAAATTGGATCCTGTCATAAGGGAAGCACTCTATGAAGAATTGATTTTCAAACTTCCCTTAATAAAGGCCATAGATCACTTTCCCGACCTCAAGAGATTTGTAAAGAGTAAATTAATGCCGAAGAGGTCAGGTACTAAGAGAACGAGGACCGAAAGACACATAGTGTCTATGGCCACCTCCTTGGTGATGGGGAGAAAGACCAAGAGCCGCAGAGTGAAGCGATTGCCTAGGGTGGAATGTGAAATCAAAGACACCATCTTTACCCATGCAAGAATCGATGATGACTCTCCGATAAATATCCTCCCGACCTTTGTGTTTGACAAACTCAAACTCAGGCCAATCAGAAAGTCGAGAGAGATCGTTCAGCTTGCTGATCGATCCATCAAACGGTCTAGAGGAAATATTTCAGTCATTATTACTTTCCAAGGTGCTCTACTCTACTCCAGGTGGACTTCACGATCATCGACATCGAGCACCAAGGCGAGTTTACCCAGTCTCCGATTATCCTCGGGAAGTCGTTCTTAGCCTCAGCTAAGGTGAATATAGATTGCGAGACTCGAGAGATCGATTTTTCAGCATTGGGAGCACTCCGACCTCATCCATTCTTTGATACACTCTACTCAAAGGTGACCCACACATCCACTGACAGTCGTGACCATCGAGAGGTAGATGAGTCCCACCTCTCTGCTACACTTGAGAGACCAACTATCCAGACAACCGTTGGTTCTGAGACTCCCCACACCTCCACGTCATCAACTGCTTGTACCGCCACCATGACAGCTTCTAAGGAGGACTCACGACCAGAGGCTACCATTAAGTCGGGCATGGCCTTTGTTGATTGCCTTGACCATTTTAATGATCCGACACAAGAGGTCAATAATGCCAAGCCAACTGAGACCACTAGCACCTTCCCAAGACATGTGCTGACCCTTCAGGAATATTATAATCTATACGATGACTCGTCTGATGAGGAACCCATGGTCAACAACACACCACGTCCCGGACCTTCAAAGGAAGCAACCAAGATTAAATTGACTCCACATAAAAACACGGTTGCTCCCTCTTCTAGTCGGCTATTTAGTGAGAGGAAGACGAGAATTGATTCCTCGAGGAGTTCCCCGAACCTCTCAAGGTGTGTCTCTCTCATCTCCCTCTCAATGATTCAGGTTCTAGAAAACCAACTAAGAAAGTTTCCTTCAACACACCGAAGAAGGAATTTTCTGAGGAGTCCTCATCTGGCCCGAACAAGGTAATTTATATGAGTGAGCTCAGTTCGGTTTTTCTCAAGCCTTATCTAAGCAAGCAGCCGTGTGTCGACCCTCGTTGGACGATCCCTACACCTCACTATTATTCATCTGAGGACGATTCCGACAGCGACACATATGTATATTATCCACCTCCTCGCGTCCGCAAGAAGGTTCGTCACAAACCTTCTTAATCCTTGTATATTCTCACTCTTTCTTGTATATACTTTCTCTCCCTCCCTCCCCAGTGATCCAAATCACTCGCCCTGCCTCATCTCATTTCATTTTATGACTATACTTAGGATAACCAGATCCTAAGTATAGGGAGGAGAGTGACCCGCATCTATTGACTGTACATCCTCCAGATCACATCGGTTCTCATACTCACTCTTGTCCTATACTTAGGCTGACCAGAGCCTAAGTATAGGGGGGATCGATGTCCGCCGTGTATATACTCATCCATTTCCCCTCTTGTCCTCGTTCACCCCATTTTTGATCTTCTTCTACACTTAGGCTACCAAAGCCTAAGTATAGGGGGCGGAGCGACTTCTATACATTTTGTAATTTTAGCTCTCCTACGCTTAGCCCGAGCTATGTCTTTTTAATCGCTTTTCGTGCTCTGAGGACATAGCACACGCTAATTATAGGGGTGTGTGTATATATTACATATATACTTTACCCATAGCTCGTACTTTCGCGTGTTTTCGCATATTTTCTGTATATATTATGCAATAATTACAGGGTGGGTAAAAATTGAGAAAAAAAATTTCTGTACTATATGTATAATACTTGTATAAAAGTTGTAAAATTATGGTAAAACATACTCATGTAAAATTTGTTGTAAAATAAGATGTAAACCCAAAAAAATGTGTGTTGTATACTATGTATATTATGTGTAAATTAAAAACTTGTTGTGAATAATAAAATTTGTTGTATAACAAAAAAAATATATGTTGAAAATAAGGCTTCTTATTTACTCTTGCATATCATCCTTGCATTTCAAAAAAAAGAGTCTTGCATTTCATTCATAGCATGTCATGTACACCTCATCTGCATATGTTGCATATGCAAGGTGAAAAGCTAGTGGGTTCTGAACCAAGTCATGAGTAGATATTGAGGATGGACTTGATTTGACCTTAATCCACCTAATTTCATAGGAACCTTATAGGAACTGGAGTCAAGATTTCTCAGGTCAAGTGACTTAATTCTTTGAGTCCGCAAGTCTATGTTCACATGTGATCTTGATTAGTCTAAGTAGAATATCTCGTGCGCACGCATGATTCTTTTAGACAGTGACCTAACTTAGACAAGCACAATGCACGTAGCTCTTCATTGATGGGGTGGTGAGGAAGTAGAATCCTTTAGCTTGGAGGAGCACACGAGTGGAAACATCCGTCCTCCTCTAGGGAGGGTAGTGCATCTCAACCTAGTCTGGTGGTGTTGAAGTCTAAGGACAGGACGCTGTGGGTTGCAATAATACTTCAAAAGAGGGATAGTCTACTGGCTCAAGAGGGAAAACTCCTGATGTACATGCTGCACCTTGTATATAGTTCCAAAAAAAGAAAAAAATGCAAGAACTCCAAAAAAAATAGACAGGCCAAAAAAAATATTGCCTGTCGGAGTATGTATATTAGAAAGAAGTCTGCAGCTGGATGACTTGGCTACACTGGTCAGGCATCCCGGGATAGGTAGCTACACTGGCTACCGTCCATTCTTTCTCCATCCCCTCCTCTTGAGCCGGTCGCACTTGAACTTAGAAGGGAATACCCCGCTCCTCGAGGAAAGAGTTGCTGGACCGGGTTATTTGAGTTACCTTGTTAGAGGAGGCTGGTTCTGAGCCATTTCTGATGTGGAGAGCTATTTTACACTTACACCGTACAAGTAAGGATCATAGTCATCAGAAATTTACGTTTGAGGAGTTGTTCTGACCTGACTGTTGAGGCGTCTTGAATAGAAGACTTGTGGAACTTGAAGTCTGTTAGGTCTTAAATTCAGATCCCAATAAGGTTCCGCCACACAATTAATCCAAAGGTCTAGTTAAGCTCCATTTTCAACTTTTGTTCATGACCTTGGTATGGAACCCAATCTCATTTCACTCTTGCATTTCATTTTAGTTGCTCGGGGACGAGCAAGGTTTAAGTATAGGGGTTGATGAATCCGTGATTCATCACTCTAAAAATTGAAAATAGAGCTTTGTTCCCGAGTAATTAGATGCATATTTTTACTTATATTGCATAATTATCATTCATGCATACATTGACAATATCTGCATTTTAGCATTCATATTTGCATTAAATAAGAAGTCCAATTCACTTGTAAATATTCACCTGTATATTCATCATATTTCACCTATTTGTATATATTTTATACTAACTCCAAATAAAATAAAATCAACTCCATAATGTATATATTACTAACACTAATTAAAGAAAAATATTAAAAAAATACTAACTTGTAAAATTGACCAATAAAACCCCAATCCAAGTTTGAGACCATGAACCTTACAATGCACATATCTCACTCATACAATCTCCGAATTAGGTCTACTTTTTTAAAGTAATATACATTCCAAGACCTTCGAAACAAGACCAATTTCAGTAAAATCGGAGCTCGTATGCAAAACTTGGGTTTTGGGCCCCTTTTGTATATTATACTAATTGACCATTTTGCCCCTATATTATTCTTTTTATTTTCTTCATTATTCAAAATCTAAAAATTAGATTAAGTTGTAAATATTCTTCTCATATTTTCTCTATTTTTATTTTGATTTTTCTCTTATTGAAAAACGACAAAAAATACAAAAGGGAAAATGTGGTATTTTATACCTAGTTACCACCCACAAATACATTTTGTACAGATGATCTCATTTGATTTTCGACCCTTCACAAAAGTTGTAGATCTCGTCGAGATGAGCAACTTTCATGTTGACCACTTTTTGATTTAATCCCTTTTGTTATTTCTTTTTTATTTTTTTTACATTTAATGTTTGAATTTTCTGGGAGCAACATGTGGCAGCTCCTGGAGCGGCCACGTGTCTCCCTATTTTTTTATTATTTTATTAATTTCGGATTTATCTTATTATTTTCGAATTTATTATTTATTATTATTTTAATATTGATATTTTAATTATTTTTAGTAGCCTATTATATTATTATATTATTTTATTTATTTTAATCCCCTTTTACCTCTTCTCCTTTCTTATTCCCTACTCCAAGCCACATCTTCTCCACTTCCTCCACTATTTTCTCCATCTTCTCCACCTATTTTCCAACTCCCTTCTCCTCTTTATATTCTCCTCCCATCCACCATTTCTCATCATCCACCGTTCTTGAGAGAAAGAGAGCCCCGAGCCCCCTTTGATGTGTCATTGGTGACAGCTTTGGCGCAGTAGGTCGAGCGATGACAAGGCTTAGGTGAGATCCGTGGAGCACCGTCCACGTAGCAGCAGCTTCTCCAAACTCGCTACCAAGCTTCGGAGACCGCCATCTTCTCGAGGCCATGACGGAAGCCGTACGATGCGGCTCCATTTTCGGCGAGCCACACAGGTAAGAATTTTCTATCATTCCCTTGTCATTTCAATTTTTTATCTAACCGTTGTTTTTATTTATTCAACATTTTATCATCTACCATTTTCACCACAACCACTACAATCACAATCAACTCTTTCATCATCTTCTCCATCATAAAGCACGCATCATCACCACCATTCATTTCACCTTTTATTACTGTTAAAAAATTACAACCAAAAAAATTGCAAAAAAAAAGAAACAAAAAAAAAGAAATTCCAGGGAAGAAGCAGTCGTAGCCACCCCCTCCCTGGCTCTCCACCGCCGCCAACGGCCGCCCTCGACGCCCTTGTACCCCTCGCCGTCCACGCAGTGCCTGCCACACGCTCAGCAGGTCGTCGCCCTCACCACGGCCACTCGCGCTCAGCCCACGCCCTAGCTCCAATCGGCCCCAGCCCGCGCCGCCATCCACTCAGCTCCACGCGGCATAGCCCGCTGCCGTCCCCTCCCGCCGCGCTCAGACCTCCCGCGCACGTTACTCTAGCGCGCCGCACCTCCGCCACAGCCGCTTCTCCGCCCCTCCGCGAGCCCTCCCGCCGCAGGCGCAGCCACCTCGTGCCGCCCCATCCTCCGCTGCCCTCAGCCCAAAGCAGCCGCCAGCCCCCGTTGCGCGCGTGTGCTCCGCGCGCCCGACCTCGCGTCGGCCTCTCCTCCGTCACAGCGCTGCCCAACCACCACAGGCGCGCCGCACCGCCTCGCCACCTCGCGCCGCCCTCTAGCCATCTCGCCACCCCTCGGTCGACGCCGCCGTCGCCCACGCAACCCCCGCTGCTGCAGCCTCTACGCAACGCGGATCTGAATCCTCCGCCTCTTCGACGCCCTCCGCGGCTGCGAGCCACCCCATCTCCACCGTAGTGCCGTCGTTGCGCGGCCCGTCCCGCCCCTCGAGCGCGCGCCACCGCGACATCACGCCGCCTCAAAGCCCTTGGTCGTTGCCCCCATAATGTCCGTGAACCCTAGCGTGGAGAAGAGGAAAAGAAGAGGTCAATTTGTCTTTTATCTTATTTTTGTGAAACTTGCATCTTTTTCCTTCTAATTTATTTAATTGCAAAACAGTCCCTGACCATATTTCAGTTCATTTCATTTTGATTCTGTATTGCATTGACACCCTTGTGTTTGAACATTAATTTGGACAATATTTTTGCATTAATTTTTAATCAAAAGAAAGCATTTTGTAGGGACTCTCATTATTTATCTTTTGGCTATTTATTTATATTTTTGTGAGCATCGGATTATTTATTAAAAATCAGAGATTGAAAATCAGTGGTATTTTACCCATTTACGCTCTGAAATTCGCACAGGCCTATTTATTGATCCAAAAAATTGCGAAAAAATTGTAGATGATGCCCCTAAGTGTGATTTAATTACAGTCCAAATTTCGTCCAATTAGGAGTTGTCTTGTGTATAAAATAAATTATTGAGTGATTTCTATAATGGATTTTTAATTAATTCCACGAATAATATTTTTGAGAAATTTCAACTCTCCTAGATTATTTATTGAAATATCTATTTGAGATAAATCAATCTTTGGATAATTGACTTCGTGGATTAATTAGGAATTAAATACCCGCAGTCGCTCTATTTTCAGTAAAATATTCATAAAAAATCAAAAAGTGTCAGAATATTCCAAAAATATTAGTGTAGCTTCATTTCATCATATTTAACTTTCAGTAAATTTTTCATAATTTTGCATATCATTTGCACGAAAAATTGCATAAAAACCCCAAAAAAATTGCATTTTAAATTTGTGTATTTTAAATCCAAAAATTTAAAAAAAATACATTTTGCATTCATTGTTGGATTAGGTTTAAAGGAAAAATATCACTTGGCTAATTTGGATTAATTTCATATTAAAATTAAATTTGGCTAAGTTGTTGATTTTCTTAATAACCTAATTCATTCATAAATTGCATTCTGCATTTGTATTGCATAAAAAAATTAAAAAAAAATCCCACTTGGAAAACCGTAATCGAATCACTCTAACTTGATCCCGAGTTGTTCCTTTGCCTCCTTGAGTCGACCCTGGGGCTTGCCCAGGCTAAATAAACATAAAACCGCATATAAATTCATTCGACGATTAATCGAATCGTGCGGTTATTTTTGATCGACACGGATTTATCCGACTGCAACGCACTAGTCAATCCGACAACATTAAAAGGGTAGGTCATCTGTGTTCTATCACAGACATGGGAATCATTATCCAGAAGTTGGATCGTGTGGAGATCATAGAGAAGAAGACGTATCAGGGCCTAGACAAGCTCAACATGATTGATGAGTTGGCACAGACTTTGAGTGACCTAAAGACGCAGATCATCTGCCTACAAGAGGCACAGACGACTTCCTCGACACACTCTAGGTCACATGCTGATTAGGGGAGCAGATCTTCACAGTCATCCGCCTCATACAGACAGGTTCACCATATTCAAGCGGAGCAAATTCAGCCATCCCCCTAGTACCAGTTGCCACCACCACCTTCACCAGACACACAGAAGGCGGTCTATCAGAGTGATCAACCATTGGCATCCCTTCCCCCACCATTGAACGAGTTGGCGGAGCCATTGATGGAAGTCAATGGGATTTGGTATTCTCAATACCACCAGCAGCCAGGTATCCACCATGATCATCCAGGCTTTAGATGGTCTACTGGAGGTGCTCAGTTCCAGCAGCAGCATCCAATACAATCAGGGCAGGGCATGCAGCAACAACAACCCTAGTACTCCTAGCACACCATTCCTCGACCTCACTACCAAGGTCAATAGTGGAGGCACAAGCAGCCTCACTCCCAGTTTCACCAGATCCCCCTCACTCTTACCACCAGCAACAACATGGCCATCCTCGGCAATTTCAGAGAGGCAATCCATCCGGTTCTCATGCACCTTCGCATGAGAACCCAACTTTAGAGGATCTCGCTCGTATGCTAGCAGAGCAATAGACCACTTTTAAGCAAGAGATGGATGAGTTCAGGTAGGAGATGAGAGAGATCATCAATGGCAAGGCCGCCATACTTACAAATCAAGCCAAATCTGAATAATCTGAAGAGGAAATCTAAGCGTGTACAGTCTACAGAGTCTGACTCGCTAGTGAGGTACTTGATGATATGCATTATTTATTTGATGCTGATTTTTTGACACTTAGGAGCGGTAGGAAGCCAGCAGGTGGTGCCTCATCTAGGCGATAATAGGATGCCCATTTAGGAGCACCAGATGATCTAGAGAGTGGTATTGATGCCGATGATGTTGATGGTGGTGATGATGCCACCCACTTTGAGGATGATACAAATGACGGTATTGATGCCATCAACTCTCTAGATGGTGTAGATGGTTGTGTTGATGCCACCACGTTTCCACATGATAGGCCAGAGCGTGGTACTGATGTCGCTTCTTTATATGTCGTCGGTGGTACTGATGCCACCAAGACTCCATGTGCAGATACTCCAGTTGTTTTGAAACATATTCCTGTACATGAGGATGATGTTTTTAGAAAATTACAAAAAATAAAAAAATGAAAATAAAAAGATGGATAAAGGGAAGGTTTATGCTTCTTCTTCTGGAACATCTAATATGATACGTGATGATGATTGTTTAAATTCCTGCCATTTGCACGTTCAGAGACCTTTTTCTACTCCATACCCTCTAGTTCCTAATGAAGGTGAAGTTATTCCCTTCCCTTAAGCACTCCATTTATGAAAGGGCCCAAAAATAGAAAACCCCAAAAAAGAGGCAGCAGAGAGAGTTCATCTAGCATATGATACATCGATTCCATATCCAGTTGACTCGCCATGAGGCATTGGAGCATGTCCCTCTCTTTCAAAAGAATCTTAGAGAGAAGACCATAATACATAGGAAGAAGAGGTGCAACCACCGTGCAGAAATCCTTGTGCTCACCCGTGCCACATGCTTCGCCATCCAGAACTGATTTCCTGCCACGAGACAAGATGCAGGGACTCCATATGTTAGATGCCACATTCATGAGAAGCAGTTCGATCGTACTCTATTAAACGGCGTGTCTTCGATTAACCTTCTTTCCACAGTCTTACTTGACTACTTTGATTTTGGGCCTCTTCCACAGAGCATAGCAATACTTCAGTTTGCATATAGATCTGTCAAGAGGTCGAAGGGGTTGCTGAAGGATGTTATCGTCACCATTCAAGGCCTGAAATTCCCCGTGGACTTCGTTGTGTTGGACATGGAGATCCTTGAATGCGTGACCGATACCCGCACCATATTAGATCGACCTTTTATGGAGATAACAAAGGTTGTATATGATCGTGATAGCAGGAAGGTATACTTTCATGTCGAGGGTGAGAGTATACAAATAGCGATGATTGAGGAATTGAGAGCCAGAGATTCAACTAGCTCAGAGCAGGGATCAGAGCGTATGACATATTCAGAACCAGACATCCATCACGAGTGTGATTTTGTGATTACAGATGATGAGGAAGTTTGGGTAGACCCGATTTCACGAGCTCTTGTCACACCTTCAGTCTCTGCAGATTCACAGATGCCAGCTGATGAGAGGTAAGAGAGCACACTTGTGGCGTAGGATACTTTAGAGGCTGACAGTGCAGATTCTAGTAGTGAGGTTGATTTCATTTCATGTCACTCAGATTCATATCCCTCTGACTCAGACATAGATTTTAGTTGGCGGAATTTTTATGAGTATCCTTCATGGATGATTTTTCGATCTATAGTAATGGGTTTGATGCTTGTCTTTCTTGCCTATATCGTGTGTTTCAGCGGTGCATTGAGGTCAACCTTATTTTATATAGGGAGAAGAGTCATTTTATGATGACTCAAGGGACAGTCCTTAATCAAATCATATCTAATAGGGCCATGGATGCCGATCCAGCCAAGGTGGATATCATCAAGAAACTCACCCCACCATCCAATTTGAGACAGTTGTGGTCTTTTCTAGGGCATGTTGGTTTCTATCGAAGGTTAATTCAAGACTTCAGTCATATTGCATGATCGCTTACTGATCTTTTGACAAAAGATACTGAGTTCCTCGTAGATGATAAGTATTTTTTGTCATTTGAGACTCTTAATATGGTTGTGCAGGCTCCTATTCTTCAGCCACCTGATTGGTCTCTCCCATTCGAGATCATGACGGATGCTTCAGATTTTGCCATAGGGGTTGTGATAGGACAGAGGAGGGATGGATTCCCTTTTGCCATTCACTACGCTAGTAGGACTTTGGATGTCGTCTAGCAGAATTATATTTTTAGAGAGAAGGAGATGCTAGGGGTAGTCTTTGCTTTGGATAAGTTCAGATCTTATATTCTCGGATCTAGAGTGGCTATTTACATTGGCCACACCGTAATTCGATACTTAATGGCTAAGAAATATGCCAAGGCATCCTTGACTAGATGGATCCTTCTACTCTAGGAGTTTTATATTGATATAATGGATAAACCTGGAGTCAAGAATGCGGTGGCGGATCACCTCTCCCGATTAAAGCATTTTGAGGATTCAAAGACAACTACACCTATTACTGAAGCTTTCCCGGATGAGGTGATTCTTGCTATCACCTCTCTCCCTTGGCATGCTGACATTATGAACTATCTTGTTATCAAGAAAGTTCAATAAGGTTGGACCAGGCAGCGACTTGAGACTTTCCTCATGAAAGGCCAAGTCGTACCATTGGGAGGATCCCACCCTTTACCATGAAGTGGGGGATAGTGTCTGCGCCAGTGTAATCCTCAGGAGGAGCATCATAGCATCCTCACCTATTACCATAATCTTAAGGCAGGAGGGCATCACTCTGGGAGACAGACGATACAAAAGGTTCTCCAATCCGTCCTTTGCTGGCCAACACTCTTCAAGGATTCAGACAAATTTGTGAAGTGGTGTACTAACTGTCAGAGGATGGGTAGTTGTGGTCATACAGACATAATGCTGATGCAGCTCATTCACTTCTGTGAGGTTTTTGACACACGGGGCATCGATTTTATGGGCACATTCCTAAGAGTCAAGGATTTGAGTACATTTTGTTGGTTGTAGATTATGTGAGCCATTGGGTTGAGGCCATCCCCACCCGAGTTGCTGGTGCGAGGACCGTTTGCAGATTTTTGAGAAAGAATATCATATCACGGTTCAGGGTTCCTAGAGTTTTGATTTTTGATGGGGGACTCATTTTATTAATGACAAGTTAAGGGCCCTTGCTAATGAGTTCAACATAGGCCATAGAGTTGCCACTCCATATCATCCACAAACGAATGATCTTGCTGAGGTTTCGAATCAGGATATCAAGACAATATAGCAGAAGGTTGTCTGCCCAAACCGAAAGGATTGGTCACAACTTTTGGACTCGGTCCTGTGGGCCTATAGGACATCCTTTAAGACTCCTTTGGGTACGTCTCAATTTCGACTCGTTTATGGCAAGCCATGCCACCTACTTGTGGAGATAAAGCATAAGTCACTATAGGCAGTCACAAAGATATTATTGGATCCAAAGAACATAGGAGATCGGAGGAGAGCAAAGTTGGCATCCCTAGATGAGTTTAGAGATACAACCTTTTCAAGTAGTCTACAGTATAAGGACAGAGTGAAGATATGTCATGATTCACACATCAGCCATAAGCGGTTTGATCCAAATCAAAGAGTATGGCTATTTGATGCACGACTGAGATTATTTCCAGGGAAAATATAGACCAAGTGGAAAGGTCCCTATTTTTTCAAAAAGATGCACGACAACGACATCATTGATATATTCGAGTTGTCTTCTGAGTCCACCTTTCGGGTCAACGGTCAATGCCTAAAGCCTTTTCTTGATCATGACCCATTGACCGTTGATGTTGTCCTGATCCATTTTATATGAGATGTGTTCTTTGATTCTCATCCTTTGCATCTCATACCTGAGTTACACGCCTGCCCGCTTCTTTGTATACCCATGTTTTCTATTTTATTCTTTCATTCTTTTATTCTATTTAACACCCTAGATCTTGCTTAGGATTCTTGCTATACTTAGAATACACTTTATCCTAAGTATAGGGGGTGTTGGACATGTGCTGTTCATATTTCTTTTTGATTTGTTACCTTTGTTTTGTTGCATATACTCAGGGACATTCGACCCTAAGTATAGGGGAGGTAATATCTATTTTTCACTTCTTTGATTGCTCCCTCATTTGTCCCTCAATTGTTGATATTCTTTTCTATACTTAGGAATATTTTACCCTAAGTATGGAGGGACAAGTCGACATTGATTTCATGTACATTCTTTTCTTTGATTTTCCCCTTCTGTACAATCTTACATACTTAGGATTACTTGATCCTAAGCATAGGGGGGATCATCAACTTCTATTCAATTCATTCCTTCATTCTTTGAGTCCTTGTAGTATAGGATTCTTTTCACTTTTTCTATACTCGGCACGAGTTATGTCTTCCTTTGTCTCTCTTTTGATCACTATGAGGGCGTAGTTAGAGATAAGTATAGGGGGTGTCATATATATTATATATATACTTTAGCCATAGCTCATATTTTTGGGTTGATAACATGGCTATTATTTAGCGGAATAGAAATATTTTGAAAAATATTTGCAAAAATGTGTGTAAAAGGTTTTGCAAATCTTTTGAAAAATTGTTTGTAAAAATCTTTGTAAAATTATTTTTTGTATTTTTTTGAAAAAAAATTTGTAAAAATATTTTGTTTATAAAATGTTTGTAAAGTATTTTTTGTATCAGAATTATGTATACTGAACAAATGTTTGAAAAATGTGGGAGAATAAAATGTTTGCAATTTTTTTTGAAAAAATGCTTGTAAAGTGATTTGTAAAACTAGTGTTGAAAAAGGTTTGAAAATGTTTTGTCAACGAGCCGGGCAGTCAATGAACCCTTATGGGCCAATGGGCACTAGCCCATATACGAACAAGCACAAAAAGACAAATTAAGTCAAAATAAATAGAAATAAATTAGAAAATAACTTTATATTTACACAGTTATAAACATAAAGTTATTTAAAATTTAATAAACTATATTTGGTCATGTTTGATAAATTAAATAAATTAATCTATAAGGTTAAATTATTTATATACAAGTATTTATAGGTATAAATTTACTATATACAATGTATATTTATTTAGTTTTACAAAAATACATGTTATTTTATATTTTATTTATTTACACAATAATTCAAGGGTTTTAAATATATTTTTATTTTATTTTTATGGTTTTATTTAATAATATGAATAAATACACATATATACAATATAGGTACATTATACCTATATATTAAAGATACTTATTTATTTTGATTCTTTTTAGCTTTTATTGTGTTTATTTGCATTTTATTTAATTAGTATAAAATATGTACAAAATACTAACAATAAGATATGTACAAAACTATTAAGAATAGAATATATACAAGTAATTTAGATCTGTACATGTATAACATATCCCCCAAAAGCCGACTTTCACACCTTAGCTCCAAAATTTATGAAATCACTTCATTTTAAAGTTTATTTTGAACATAATGAAAAGAGTTTGTTTGTTTTGACTTCATATGGAGTAGATATCGAGCTTTCGATTATGATTTTATGGTTTTTTTATCATTATACCTTTTATTTTATATAAGATTTATTTTGGTATAGAGGTGGGCACTATATGGGTCCACCCATATAACCTAACCAAATCATTGAAAATGGGTCAAAACGATCTGGGTCATTTGGGTTTTGGGTTGGGTTGGACCCAAACCATATTCCTTCAATAGGTATTGGGTTGGTTGGTGGGTCTAGTGTCTTCCACCCAACCCATCCAAATAACCCAAACTATTTCTTTGAATGATAAAAGGTTTAACCCACCAAATCCAACCGATATGTACTTAAAATATAATATCAATAATTCTAAACTCATATATATATTTCTAATGTAGAACTCGAATTCTCAATCCAAGTTATCAACTTATTAACAACCTTGTCTCACTAAACATTATTTCAGTTGTTATTATGCATTGTACTCAATACATTTTTTCTCTATCATCCTTTATATTATCATTACATGCTATAAACAACTGGGAGCACTTCTTATAACCGCACAACTATGCTCCAATCCTTATCGACTTCAGGTGACATAAATTAATCTTGAAAATCCCCTAATCTTAACCAAACAACTCCATATCAAACTTGAACATATCACAACCTTCTTCATCCATGTTGAACATATTCCTCCAACCTTCTTCTTATCTATTGATCTTACTACATGCTTATTTTGACATCTTTTTATACACCAGTGCCCCAATCATTACTTGATCTTCAATTAACAAGATTTTTTATACGGGTAATTCAGTTTTCAGCCAACCCAGTTGTCCCAAACCGATCACCCAAGCATATCAACCCAATCTAATTTGATTGGGTGATGGGTTTCATTTTTGCAACCCAAATCGAATTCGACCCAAACCGAATAACCCAGACCCACCCAAACCAGTCAAATACCCACCTCCATTTTGGTCAATATTTTATTATTTAAAACATATTTTTATGTACAAGTCTCATGAAGAAAATATTTTTATTTGAAGATAAATAAAATAATACAAGATATGTACATAATGAATGAGATGAATATGTACATTGAGAACTTGATTTTCTGGTATTTTTACAAGTTAATGACCCTATCTCCCCTACTTTATTCCTTATCGATTATGTCAACATTTGACCTACTCTCGGGGTCAGGATCAGTCTCTATTTATTTCATATATACAACCTTCAACTTCTTTCCTTTCCTTTTCTTCTTTATTCTTTTATTTGGTTCTAAAAAACTAATAAATATACAATATTAATAAAATGATGTTAGATTGCTAATTAATAAGAATTAGTTGTTATTTACATGTGTTCTACTAAGGATTTTAAGTCAAAATGAAAGAATAAGGATGATGATTTGAGGATTCATCAGTTTTTCATGTTTGTTTTGGACTTAATACCTTGACTCCACTAACTTTAGGTGGAGACCAAAAGTTGTGTCCAAATAGATCATATTGATAATTATATCACTCCTTTTACTCTTCATTGATTTTTAAACAAATTGCACCTTACACTGTAGTTTGACTTAGTTTGCTTGTAGGATCATTCCAATCTCCAGCAAGGGAAGGGAGTGACTATGAATCTCAAATTAAGCAAAATTCAGTGATCTAAGTTCATGAAATACTCATTCTCTATAAGTTAGGGTATGTCAGCAAACTTGCCTTGTACATGTATCTAAAAGTCACCTTTTATACGTGTACACTCTTGATACCCAATGCCACCAAATCCAATAAAAAAGAAGACACAGTATGAGATGCATATTCCAAAAATGCAAATGCAAAAGCAAAGATCTACTAAAGAAAATTCTACTCAAATAATCCAGCTCTACCAAATAAGCCAAGTAACATATCAATGTTGCTACTAATTTAAAAGAGGCCAAAGAGGCCTAGGGTTATACTCTGCAAAAAGGAAAAAATGAGAGCAACAAATCAAAGCGTTTATAGAAAACCCCAGAAAATCTAAGTTCCTTACAATTCATACCCATCTTCTTTTGTTGACAGATTCAGGTGAAATAAGAATAAGCCTAGATAGAGAGAATAAAGGTTTTAGATTTTGTGAATCTCTTGCTACCTTACTTAAGGTTGTGCGGTATACTTGTCTCGCTAGTTAAGAAAGGCTATAACTTTTACACACAGTTCAAAATCAACTTAAAGTTAAAGAGAATACATGTTGATTAGGATGATCTGACTTGACCTAAGGTGGAACCCACTGAAATTGATAGAACTCGAGGGATTTCAAATTTAATACCCGAATCAAAAGAGCGTCCGAACACATTATTAATCTAAAGGTCAACTCAGTCTATGTTTGATATTTGTTCAAGCTTGGCTTGAAATCTCAAGACTTTATGGGCGTATTCGCTGTAAACCCTCTGTGCCCCTTCTCTGGACCATTCTCTATTTCTCTTTGCATATCATTGTTTTGCTTGGGACTAGCAAAAATTACGTATGGGGATACGATGAATCGATTATTTATCATGCCTTTTATATCTTTTTGAGCAAACTTATGTAATTAATCCATGCATTTTTTCAAATCATAAATAATGTCCATTTCATAAGTTTTATGCTAATTGCATTCATAATCATCTAAAAAATAAATAACATTCCTTACAAATTAAATAAAAAAAGAAGAAGAAAACTTGTATTAAAATTCCTTGCAAAAAAGAAATATATAAGAATTATATTCTTATTCTTGATTTATTTCATTAATAAATATGGTCTCAAACTCATATTGAAGTCTCTAACAATATTTTAAAACCCATATTATGGAATATTTGCACTATTTACATCCAATTTTTGTTATTTTCATTACAATCATCATATGATCATTTTGTAATTTCATAAACTTAAGTACTTTCGCTACAATTTACTCATTAAATAATTATATTGTAAAAAATTTCACTTCTATCCATACTCTTTTATTTAATTGCATCACACCCTTAACCTTAATTTTATTTATATTCAACTCCTGAACTTTTCAAAAAATTACATATCCTTAACACTTCTAAAAATGACCAAAAATAGCAGATAAATCCAAAATAACCCAGAAAAATATGATGCAATCCTAATATTGTTTAGAATCTAATTACATAGATTTCAGCGCATCTTAAGCTTGTAGGAACAAAAATAAAAATAGAATTTTGATTTGGATCAATAACATTTAAAACACCTTTTAAATAGAATAAAAATTCGTGTAAATTGCTCGAGTCCCTGTGGATCGATCTTCTACCTGCCTTAACTTATTTTAATATCTATTAGCTTGTAGTTGAATAAAAAAATCTGAATCGCTCGATTTTCGCATGTGCTCACAATGACACTAAAATCCACTTCTTAGCTCCCGAAAAATCACGGTTCCAATTATTTTATCTTTTTTACTCATTTATGATAATATTAGCTACTAGTACGTGGATATTGCAAAATCCACCATATAAATATTATTAGTTGTGTATAAAGTAAAAGGTAAGGTGTGTATATATAATACATAGAATATACTGAATCGATTTTTTTATCAAATAAATTTAAGTTAATTCAAATTCCATTCATTTGAGAATTAAATCCACGGTTAGAATTCTTTTCGATTCAATTAACTTCAAATCAAATTATTTTCAAATTATTATCGAACGAATCATGTAATAGAATTCGGATGCTCGGATTCAAGTAACAACCCTAAGGTACCGTTCAGGTCTCGGAGTAACCCACATCCCCCTCTCTCTCCGTGGGCCCCACTTTATGAAGGATATTGAGTATCCTTAAGCGCATCACGGAAGCGTGTCGATCGCATCGTATGCAATCGGGGCAACTAGTCGCACTAGTCGCTAGATGCAGCGGAAATTAAAATTTTTTAAACTAAAGATGAAACCACATGATCACGAGAACACTTCTCGGGTCGTTTCATCAAACCACAAAGTATTAGGAATACCTCTTGAAGCGTGGTTGTGATCGCGAGATCCCAAAGTAGAGATCCTCCTGTCTCAAGTCCGACCCACGGAGAATGCACTTGCAGGCACGATGATGAGTCGCGTCCTTCCCGCAATCCTTTGACGAAGATCCAAGCGAAGCCGAAATGCTCTCCTTCCTAATACACAAGTGGACGTCCACTTGAATATTAAGGAGAGCCCACACGAGAATAAGAGAGAGAGGGAGAGAGTAGAGTTCTTCAACTCTTGATTATTGTCACTTGGAAAGGCTACCCTAGCCCTCCTTTTATACTAGTTTAGGATCCAATGGATCTCAATCCATGGGACACATGGATAAAGGGCTATGCTTGGTCCATGCTAAATCAATGGCTATGATTGTTGTTGGTTAAAACCAACAACATTAATTTAAATTAAAAATGTTGCAACATTATCAACATAATTTAATTTAACATTAACTAATTAAGAGATAATGTGATAAATAAAATGGAGTCAACCAACCTCCCTAAAATTGGGGGGCGTCACCCATGAACAATTCATGGGTGACGCCACCTATGAATGGTGGTCAATTTTGGCTCCTTTTTATTTATCTTATTATTCCTTAATTAATTTTGTATTCACAAAATATTCACCAAATTAATTCCCAAATAATTTGTGAATATTTCAATCATGCCATTGAATATTATGTGAATCATATTCACAACCCAAACTAGTTATCAAATTGCATTTCCAATTAATTAATAAATGTGAATCTAATCCACATTATTAATCAACAAATGCTATTCACATAAATTCTCTCTCTTATATATGTATATTATAAATCATATTTATAATACACATATATCATGGATAGTGTTATCCACATTCTCTTAATCCTTGATAATTAAATCCCATTTAATTATCTTAGATAATCGTTTTCACAATATGAATTATATTCATATTAAGCTTGATAATTAAATCTCATTTAATCATCAAGTCCTTGCTTGGATATTTCATCAAAAGAATTATTCTTGAACCCTTTCAAGAATAATGTGCTTTCTCCGCAGATACTTGGAGATAAGGACATGGCGATTGTATTATTCCACGTATAGTGACTTGGATATTGAGATCTTATCTCAAATCCAGATCTTACGAACCTCCCACAGATGCTTGATTAAATCAAGACCGCAAATCCAGTCTTCTCATTGAATCTGAATCTCATTCAGACCAATGTCCAACACTTGGACTAAGACCTGATCGCTTCTCTACTGAAAGGAGTCACTAAAATCCAGACCTGTTTCATCACTCCCTCGGAATGGAAGCGTCATGGATATACAATCGTTTATGATCACATCACCCTTCAGGTATTCCCAATACCTGTACATCCTGCATACTGGAAGACCCATGGTCAACCCGAAGATCAAGATCTTTTTTTACACTGTCTTCTTCAGGGTTTGATCATCAAGTTTCTCATTTGATCATTGGGATTTGGTATCGATCATATACTTTCCAAAAGCATATATCATACCTAGGTCTTGATCATATACTTTCCAAAAGTATATATCAGACCTACAAATTCAGTCAAGCTTCCAAAGCAAGACGACCGTGCACGGAATTTGATTCTTCCCAATATCTTCTGAGTGAGCTCATGTCTTCCGGTTCAGTAGTGAACCTGTATGATCCCTTTGAGATATCGTATTACTCATATGCCCTTACATGCACACCAACGCGCCGGTGTATAGACCTTGGTTAGGTCATCAACCTATTGGTCTGCCAAATGTACACACTCAGACATATAGTAACACATCTGTCTCCGGTCAGAGGATGCGTGCCTATGCTGTGACAACATTCAACATAGGACTTAGGTTATCTCGATCTCGTTAAGTCAACTCTTTTGACTTAACTAATCTGACACCTCCGAATCTCTATTCCTATGCAGAGGACCTGCATCAAGAGGTCGGTCAGATATCAGCCTATGTGAGAAAGGATTGCCATCTCCTACTCAGGCTGGAGATCACATCTTAATAATCATTTGACGGTGCTTGATGAGTCCTCAATCTAACCCTTTAGATATTCATCCAAACACCAGCCTCTATGATTCAATAATTGAATCAACAGCTGTATGATCATTAAGACAGCCATGGTACATAACCCTAATTGTACAGAGGGACCTATTATGCAAATTATTTATTCTTCATTTCAGATCAGGGAATGATATTCGCAATAACATTTATTGCATAATGGCTCGCCGTG
This sequence comes from Ottelia alismoides, assembly GCA_037367405.1. Taxonomy (NCBI): domain Eukaryota; kingdom Viridiplantae; phylum Streptophyta; class Magnoliopsida; order Alismatales; family Hydrocharitaceae; genus Ottelia; species Ottelia alismoides. The sequence continues at coordinate 314,703 of JAZKJV010005768.1, forward strand.
TGCTCACATGTCCAACACTTTATTCTTTTTAAAAAATTGAATAAACCAATTTTACATCATCAATCTTATCAAAAAATAATATATTATACCATCGTATCATATAAAAATTGTAAACCACTTCATTTTTATTCACTTTTCCAAACTTCAATACAATCACATCACAATAACTACTCACTTTTTCAAACTTCAATACAATCATATCACAACAAATCCACTTCTAATCCACCCTCAGTTTAACCCTCTATCGAAACATCAAAATCCAAAAACGAATTACCTTCTACTACTTTAACCCGCCTTAACCCGCTAACCAAATGCACCCGAGCTGTCGTCGCCTTGCAATAGTGGGCAGGAGGATGGTGCTCGTGCACAACACGTGCCAAGTACGAATCTTTCCTGCTTCTGCCTCCCCAAGTCTTTCTTTCTCTCGTGGCTGACAATCCAACCGCCACCACTACCACCACAGAGCTGATAGGGCAGAGATTGTAGTCGCAGGAGAGAAGAGGAGGAGGAGATTTTCTTCACAGATGGAGTTGTCGTCGGTCGTCCCTTCCGTCAGTTCAGTGAGTCCCGCTTTGCATCCTTTTGATCTCCACTGACCTAATGGCGTCTTAATATAATATCAAATGGTGACAAGGTGTTGGTGCTTCTCTCCTATTTGGTCTATTTGGCTGCTGCCGGTGCCATTCTTCCCGGGAAGCTCGTCCCCGGAGCCCTTCTCTCCGACGGCTCTCGACGCCATTACCGCTGCAACGGTCAGTTTGCTCCTCCTCCACCGTCTCCTTCTTGTTGATCGAGGCACAATTTTGTATTGTACCCATGAAAGAACATACAGGACTCTGCCACTATCTTTTATTTTGGTCTATCATTTTCAGGGCTTCTGTCACTGGTTACTCTAGTTTTGCTTCTAGGACTCGGTATCAACAGCAACTTCATTTCAGCTACGGTAATTCCCATTAAAATCTGCAATATCCTCTATCCAAATTGTTCTCAGATTTCCATTTTGAAAGGCATTGGTTCCATTGTGATTTCTTTCAGCGTGTATTCTATCAGTTTAAAAGTTCAAATATCAGTTAACTGCTGAGGCATAAGTTCGGTTGCTTCGTAAAGAGCTTCTACTGTTGTAGCATATGATGTCTGACTTTATGTTGAGGAATAGTAATGTAATATTTTCAGACATGAATGATTAATGGAAATCAACATACCTTTAATTTATTGACTTGATTTTGTCTTATTTTTTCTTTTATTGGTTTCAAACCAATCAGTGGAACCAACATTCTGTGAAAAGAACAGAGGCCAGAACCACCATTTTGTGAAAAGATTGGAAACTGAGCCAATCTAGATCCAAAATGGTCAGACCATTCTTGGTACACGCGTAGCGAGAACTTATGCCCTGGCTGCCTTTTTTTGGTTTGAGATGCTTTTGGCGCACAAGTAACTTTTTTCTCTACTCCAACAACAAAATCAAACTAATAGCTTTAAACAATTTATCCAAAACAATATATAGAGCATTCCACTCTTTGCGGGCTATCAACGCAGTGTAACAACATAAAAAAAATGCAAGTTGTTTCAGGTCAGGTTATGAGACTTGGGAAAGGTGTATGATCTGATGACATTCCTATAGAAGTATAGAGAGTTTTAGGTGAGCGTGGTTTAACTTGGCTTACAAGAGTCATACAATAAAAATTCGAGAATGTATGATCGAAAGAAGGTTGAGTCAAGTTTCTGAAGTAAAAGAAAATAAATTCGGATTCATGCCAGGTCGTCAATTATTGAAGCCATCCACTTGTTGAGGAGAATGATGGGGATTTATAGAGCTAAAAGGAAGAACCTCCATATGATTTTTATTGATTTGGAGAAGGCTTATTATTTTGTCCCACGAGAAATATTGTGAAGAGTTTTGGAAAAGAGGCAAGTACCTGTCCTATACATTAACCTCATAACGGATATGTATGATAGTGCTTCATCTTGTGTAAGTATCCCGTCTGGGAAGACTGATTATTTTGACCTCAACATTGGTCTGCATCAAGGTTCAACTTTGAGTCCATTCCTTTATACTCTGATTATGGGCGAGTTGACAAGTCACATTCAGTATGAGATACCTTAGTGTATGTTATTCTCTGATGATACTGTGTTGATTGATGACAAGGCCCTAAATATTGGTTTCGATCACCATTTCGGTGTCCGATCGAAATAAAATTTCGATCAAAATTCGATCAAAATTTCTATCATTTCAATCACTTTTGTACTAGGGCCCCCCATATTTCGATCATTTCAGCCATTTCGGTAACCATCAAAATAGAAATTCGATTGAATTTCTCTGAAATCTGGAGCCATGATTGATGGGACTAGAGATTGAGTAAATGAGAAGATTGAAATATGGAGACATGCATTGGAGACTAAAAGATTTCGTATAAGTAAGGTTAAAACTGAATATATGGAGTGTACTTTTGATGGAAGCAATGGTGAAGGAATCGAGATGAAGATCGGTGACAACAACATTCGGAAGAGAGATTCTTTTAAATACTTGGGATCTATTTCGCTACATGATGGGGAAATTGATGGATATGTTAGTAATTGAATAAATGCATGCTAGCTAAAGTGGAGAGGAGCCTCTACTGTTCTCTATGATAAGAAAATTCCTTTGAGAATCGAAGGAAAGTTTTACAAAAGCAGCCATGAGACATGCTATGCTTTATGGATATGAATGTTGGCCTGTGAATCATAGACATATGCAGATAATGGCAGTGACAGAAATGAAAATACTGAAGTGGATGTGTGGACACACACACACACACACGTAAAGATATGGCTCAGAATGATGCAATCAAAAGGAAAGTTGGTGTAGCTCCGATCGAAGATAAGACACGAGAAAACCACTTAAGTGGTCTAGCCATTTGCAAAGGAGGTCGCCTGATGCACCAGTTAGGAGATACGAGTTTTGGGATGTTAAGCCTGCTAAGAGAGGGCAAGGAAGACTCAAGAAGTGTTGGAGTGAGATTTATATGGAGGGATCTTAGTTTTTTGGATCTAAGTCCGAGATTGACCCATGAAAGATCTGAATGGAGGCAAAGAATCCATGTAGTCGACCCTACCTAATGTGGGAAAAGGCTTTGTTGTTGTTTCTTATTATTATTCAATTTGATTTTATTTGCAGTTTTTCTACTTATGTTTTTTTCTCTTTTTTAATGGTCCTTTTTCCATCTTGAAGGTTGGCTATAGTACTTTAGATTGACTATTTTAGACTTCAACTACTTCCTCCTATGTGATCCTAAGTTGGGTACTTATTGATGGACCTCAGTTTTCACATTTGTTATCAAACGAAAGGTAACCGCACAAGATAGTCCATAAGTCATTTCTATCTACTGTTGCATTTCATATCAGAAGGGCCACATAAGCTACCATCTAGGTGTTCTCCAACGACCTCTCTATTTGAGAAGAGCCTCTCAACAGATGCTGCATTTGATATAGATTTCATGACCTTCTGCAGGTGGTGGCTGATAAAGGATTAGAGCTGTTATTTCTAACTTTGTGCTTCAGCATTCTTGTAAGTTCAGTTACATATTGCAGCTTTATCATCCCATGCTTTGCTCACTCGTTGTCATCATCGGTCTGCTGTTTAGATTTTGTAAGGTTTGTCGCGTATAACCCCATTAAACTTGGGATTTGCTTGTAAGTGCTTATTCAATTATTTACATTCTTGGAGAGCATATTAAACAAATTTGCTAAACCACCCTTTTCTTAACATGAGTAATGGTGGTTTGACCACAGTAAAATGAGACTGGGACACCCGTGATCACCACTGATATGTTAACAAGTAATAGCTTCAATCAGTGAGTAAATTGATCAAAGTAAGATCCGTATAGTGAAAAAAAAAATAAAAAATATATTCACATTGAAGGTTACGGTCTCTATCTCAACAACAAAGTTTTAAATTTATAAAAATATGTTTTAAAATTGTCATTATTTTTAATCCATTTCTAGAGATTCCAAGGATGTTTTTTTCCTTGTGCAGCTGCTCATATGATCTGTATTACGACATTGTTAAATATTGAAGTTATATCTATGTTAGGTTATATGATTTAGGGGGATTGGATTCATTTACTTTTTGGATTGTACATATGTAACAACTCGCATTTTTCAGTGGAGTGAAAGAAAACAAAAAGCCTACGGCCAATGAGGCGGAGATTAAAACTCACTTAATGGTCTTATGGTCGAAGCAGTGAGCTTCCACTCCAATGACCAGGATTCATCCCCCGTCATTAACAAAATGAGGCGGAGATTAGCTCGTTCCTACATTTTTTTCCTTTAACAGGGTTTCCTTTTTTACCCTTGTTTTCATGATTGCATATTTGTTTTCATGATTTTAAACATGTAATTTGAGGTTTTTTTAATACACAGGGCCGATGCTTAGGCTTCACTTTATACCATAAACTAGAATTAACACGATTGTATTATTCTGAAATGATGTAAACAAAACTATTATATTTAAGAGCATTTTTATTCTATTTAAATTTTAAAACACACAAACCTGCTTCAATGGTGTGTTTGTAACTTTGTAGTGCAATGTGCCTACCACCAAAGAATCAGAGTTTAAATCTTGGGACGAGCACCTATACATATTTCCCCCTCTTGTTAAAAAAAATAATAATTAAAACATACATTAACATACAAAAGATAATTTCCTACCTCCAAGTTCATAATCCATGAAGAATTGAAATAGCTAATGCCTTTAAAAATGCGAAATACAAGAGATTCATAATTTAAGCACAAACACAATATTATGCTGTTCTTCATTCTTCTTAAACATCATGTGCTTTGATCCCCTCGTTATTGCTATTGACAAGGTCTCATAGTGATTAATTCTTGTGCAATAAAACCACATCATTTCACCATCTTCATTGAAAGTCTTTCACTTCAGTAGAGCTCATCATTCCAAATATCAACGACAAAATCAACAAAGTTTTTTCCCACATTAAGTAGGGAAGATTACATGGATTCTTTGCCTTCATTCAGATCTGTCTTGGGTCATTCTCGGGCTTAGATTCAAAAAATTAAGATCCCTTCGTATAGTCTCATTCCAACACTTCTTGGGCCTTCCTCGCTCTCTCTTAACCGGCTCAACATCCCAAAACTCGCATCTCCTCACCGGTGCATCAACTGACCTCCTTTGTAAATGGCTAAACCACCTTAAGCGATTTTCTTGCATCTTATCCTCGATCGGAGGTACACCAACTTTCCTTCTGATGGCATCATTCCGAATCTGATCTTTAGCCCCCATCAAATGCAATTGTCCAACGTTCCTTTGGATAATCATGTGTGTCAAACCACTTTGCAGCATTCTCGTCGCACTCCTTCAGCTTGTCCATGTAAGTTTGCCATTTTGCGTGCAAATAGACTTTTCCTGCCCTCATGACCATTCACTTCAGTGTTTGATTTTTGTGGGCATCATTTAAATTGCTACCCATATGTCGTAGACAGAAGCGCCAATGTACGTATGGTGGAAGAAATTGAACCTTCGGGTATCTGAGTGCAACACGTATCCCAGGAGCAGACGTTCAGATAACAAACAAATCGGTCCAGCACGGTCACAGAAAACATACAAACTTAGCTTCTCTAGAAACCACGCCCAACTAGGGCCATCCCCCTCGTTGACAAACGCAAAAGCCAACGGTAAAATGTGGTTAGCTGCATCGCTTGAGCAAGCAATAAGAATCTTCTGCTTATACCTTCCTTCCATACATGTGTGTACCATCCACACTAATAATGGGCCTGCAGTGTCTGAATGTCTCAATACAAGGTCCAAATGCCCAAAAAGCCCTCTCAAATAGCTCTCCTTCATTCATTGTTGTTGTGTTAATATCTGTAACCAAAGCAGGAATAGCCTCTTCAAAGGTCCTAAAAAGATATGGAAGTTCGTTGTAAGATTTTTTCCAATCGTCGTATATCATCTCTATTCCTTTTCTTATTACGTCCCAAACCCTCATACTCACATGGAAGCCAAAGTCATCCTAAATTGATGTCTGAAGAAATGAGACCTTGACTGAGGGAGATATTTTTATTTGATTTAGGAATCTGAGTGCCATGAAATTGCAATCCAGCTGAGGATGGTCTTGATTAACAGCATGATTCAAGCAATTATGTGGCTTGTTAACCATTGAGACAACAAACTGTCCATCTATTGATCGACGATGATCACGCAATCTCGACAAACAACCTCTAGCCCGTTCGCTGCAGTGTATATCCCACACCTTCTTGTCTGATTCCACTACCGTGAACTTGTAATGACGTTTAATGTGGAAAACCTTCACAGCGTACACCAAATCGGCTTTGCATTTGAAAAGCATGCCATTTTTCAACTCGTTGCTCAGACTAATCTCATCATCACAGTTCATGCAATATTCGCCATTTAGAATATATCCATCACCCCCTCTCATGTTCAAAAATGGTATGTCAAACACGATACGGGTTCCAAGATGATCCTGCTCCTCAGTGTCATCATTTTCCATATCGTCATCCGTATTCTGTGGCGAGGGTTCCATTAACCTGTTAAGTTCCGGATTATTAACATGATCCATGTTCACCATGGGAGAAACATAGCTATTTCCACCTTGAGGTATAAATCCTTGAGGTACTGATCCAGGTATAGAGACAACGACAGTAAATATCACGGGCCGATATGCAACACCCATCTCCTTAGCATATTCCACAATCTCTCGAACATCATCATCAAACTCGATGCACCCCATGTAAAAATTTGCACCATCTTGAGACATTCTATGAAACACCTGTAACTCAAGTCCTTGCGATAACTCCAACTTGAAGACGAACTTAATGTGCTCAATCAACCTCGAGAATGACATTTCGTGACCAATCTTGATGGTTTTCATACGACCTCATACATAGGTCACGTCCTTATTAGACTTCGATATTGTACCCCTATAATGACAGAAACGACGAACTTCTCGAGATATCCTAAATACTATTACATCGACAACAATGGATTAGTGAGAAAAAAAATCAAACAATCATTTAAGCTCCAAAATGTGACCAAAACCCTAAATCCTTGACATATCATACCTTCCTTGAGGTGGGGAAGGAGAGGAATAGAATGTCGGGCGGCGGAGACGAGGGCAACGGAGGTCGGCGGAGGCGACTGGAGAGTCGAGGGCGGAGGAAGGCGCCGAGCACGGGCAGACAGGGCTTGAGCGGAGAGGGATTCGACTGAACGCGTGGGGGCGTTCTGTCTGCTCGCTGGGGTTTATCCCCGATCAAAGCCGCCTCTTGAAGAGGCGGCTTCCACCAAAGCCGCCTCTTCAAGAGGCGGCTTACCTATGATACATAATAAAAAATTTGGCCGACCGTATACAGTCAATTTAGTTATAAATGAGCCCCTGGGACGAATTTTCCTCTGTACATGTACAATGGATACACTATGAATTAGGATAGGTGAACATCAATTTTCAACAAAAGAACCAAGCATGTGGAAGGTGTCTCCGGTTACACCTTGATGTGATCTAAAAAAAAGGTCCTCAGTAACATCTCATGTGGCACATCTGCACAAATTGCCAATCTATACACAACCTTTATCTCTGTTGCCTCTGGTCAGCATTATGATCCAAGTTGAACTTGACAAAACACATGATTTATTTCACAGGAAAATGTTCAGAAAGAAGAATTATTTATTTATAATTTACTCCATATTTTCTTTGAGTGCTATTACCAAAATAATCCTTCCCCACAATTTTTTTAAGAAAAATTAGTTTATCAAATAATCTTTGTTGTTGCAAAGTTGTTATTATTTGAAACAATTCATTGTATTCTATTCTTAATTGACAAAGGATATTTATATTCTGTTTGATCAATTTATCTTCTCAGGTATCTTTGGGACTTTATGTTGGGGGTTGCAACTCTAGAGAGAAGAGCTCCTCTTTAAAACCTCATGTCACGGGGAATTTCATCCATGACTGGTGCAGTTCTATGATATTCTCATTTGCTTGTTAATTCCAAATCTTGAAAAAAATGGCTGGTAATTCTTAAGCCTGTTTTGTGCTACTTAAAATGCTTCCTTCTGTTCCCATATGTTATTGATGCATGTAAATTGTTTTTTTAATGTTTGATCTTTGAAGTGACGGGGAAGTTGAACAAAGAGCAATCACGACTGCTGTTTTTTTCTCCTGATATGAAGATCTGACGATATGGCTACTATGGGTGGTTTGAGTGTTTAGCCCCCATCGGCTTCTTATAGATCATGGGTTTAAGTTATTGTGACCATCTTTTTTCTCTTGTGAGGTAGCCCTTACTTACCTGTTAAAAGAAGAGGAAAGCGTGATAATGTGTAGTGGAAGAAGGTCTGTTGTGCATGGCTTCATGGAGGAATGAATGAGACGAGAAGTGGGAAATTAAAGATTGTGAAAAATGGGATAATAGGATAGAGGACGTTGACCGAAAAATCTTCATTTCTTATTACCATGAACACACAGATATGTAATTTGGTAATTTAGCATGGCCACCCATAGAAGACCTAAGCTGGGACTTCGATTGAATTTTCCTAAAATATTTAAACTAGCCATGGTTAAGATCTTAATGGACACGTGGGAAATGATGCATCATGGTATGCTAGTGTTCACGGAGGCCATGGCTTCATAGATAGAAATGAAGATGTATCTCATAGAGAGAGATTTACTTAAGATTATGAATATCCCACAAAGAAAGATGATTTGCCTCGGCAGAAATCTTAATGGACATGTGAGAAAGGATGCTTCAGAGTATACTAGTGTTCACGGAGGTCATTACTTTGGGGATAGAAATGAAGATAGAAAAGTCATTCTAGATTTTATAACAGCTTGTGACCTTTTCATAGCAAACACTCTCTTCAAGAAGAGAGAGTAATATTTAATTACTTTTTTTGACGCTCAAAAGTGGGGGATGCACTCGGTGGTGCTCGCCCCACATTTATTGAAAAGGAAAAGAAAACTTACAGCGGGTATGCGAATCGAGAATAAAAACAAGTGAAAAAAAAAATCAAAGGTATCGCATGCTGATACCCCAATTACATCAAATAGCCTCTAAGCATCGGACCAGTCACGAATGAAGCGGGAAGCCGAGATGAGGACGTTTTCCGAGTAGAATCTCTGCCCGGTAAACAGGGCTTCATTTCTACCAAGCCAAATGCACCAAAGCCGGGCAATAGCAGTAAGAATGTCCATCCTAGCCCTGTCCCGAGAGCTAACCAGACTCTCACAAAAGGAGGAAGAATCCGATACGTCAAGCCAATCCAGATCCGCCCAGATATCATGAGTTCTGACACATCGGAAGAAAAGATGATCGATAGACTCGATCTCTAAATCGCAAAGACCACAAGTAGACGAGGCATGTGGAATAATGATAGCACACCGGCTACGAGTCATCAGACGACCACGGCGGAAAAGCCACAAGAACACGCCAATTCGTTCGGGGACCCTCAAACCCCAGAAAAAGTGACAATCCCGGATCATAGAAGCATCAGCCATCGTCAGGGGAGGAAGAGTAGCCCGGTAAGCCGCACGGGCGGAGAAGGTACCATCCTTCCAAGACAGGTGGTCGCGACCCACCGAGGGCGAAGGCGCATCCGCGAGAACCGCAAGCAAAGCCATGAATTCCAATTGCCGCTGATCAGAAAGATTGGCCACAAATCTTGGGCCCCATGAGACACCATCCCAATAAGAGGCCACCGAAGCGTCTTTATCATCCACCAGCGCGAAAAGGCAAGGAAAAGCATCCTTAAGAGGGCCCCTTCCAGTCCAATCATCACCCCAGAACCGGATGAGCGAACCATCCCCCAGCGTAATGCCAAAGAGAGAGCGGTTGCGAGACAAAGCATTGCCAATATCACGAGAAAATTGAGAGGAAGACCCCATCATGCGAGCATCCAAGCCCAAAAGCTGGTCGACCCCCACCGCCAGCCTCAAAAAATTAAGCATAAGATTATCCTCCCTGCCCCACAGACGAGCGACCCATTTGAGAAGAAGTGCCTCGTTGACGACCTCCAACCTTCTCACCGCCAGACCCCCCTCCTCCTTTGGCCGCGTGACCTCATCCTAGGCGACCAAATGCACTCCTCTCCCCCCATCCCCCTTTTTCCCCCAAAGAAATCTCCTCAAGCATGATTCCAGACGGCGCCGAACCCCTTTAGGCATACCTTTCACAGAGAAGAAATAGATTGGTATAGAAGATAATACCGATTTTAGAAGTATCAAGCGACCGCTACGGGAGAGAATGGCGGCACACCATCCAGCCAAGCGAGCTTCCATATGATCCACCACAGCCTGCCAGTCCCTTAGTCGCGCACGCCCAACCGCCAAGGGGAGCCCTAAGTATTCCAAGGGAAGAGTGCCAGTCCGGCAGCGCAAAATCCGCATACACTCCTCAACCTCCGCCGGAGGGGTGGAGAAAGGAACCATAGAGGATTTGTTGTAATTGATAAGAAGACCCGACGCTTCACTGAAGAGCTCCAACGTGGACGCCATACCCGCCACATTCGAAGCATCACCCTCAATAAAGCAAATGGTATCATCTGCAAACTGGATAATCGGGATATGGTAGGGCCCAAGAGAGCAGCCACGGGTATATCCAGCCGCAGCCACATTATGAATCATGCTAGACAAGACATCGGCGGCCAGGACGAAAAGCAGAGGAGCAAGGGGGCACCCTTGCCTAATCCCCCGGCGAGGCTGGATGGAGCCCCCCACCAAATGGCCATTGAGAATTAACGAGAGAGAGGCCGTCGAGATGCATCGACGCACCCACGAAATCCATAAAGATGGAAAGCCCCGCCGCTTGAGAACAGACCAAAGAAAACGCCAATCCAAAGAGTCATATGCCTTTGCAAAATCAATCTTCCAAAGAATCCCCCTTACGTCGTTCCGCCGCCAAGCATGAATAATTTCCGAGGCCACCGCGAAGCAATCACTTATTTGCCTTCCCCGAATAAAGGCCGCCTGGGTAGGCGATATGAGAGAATCAAGAAGCGGAGCCAGCCGTCTAGCAAAAACCTTGGCAATAATAAGATAGATGGTGTTTGAAATGGATATCGGCCGGAAGTCCTCATTACGGTTAGCAGGCGAAGACTTTGGGATGAGAGCAATAAGCGACCTGTTTAATTTATCAAATCCGTAGTTGCCATCACAAAATTCACGGGCGACGTCCAAAACATCCTGAGAAATCACATCCCAAAACTCTCGATAGAAATATACAGGGAAGCCATCGGGACCCGGCGCCGCGTCGATATTAAGGGCCCAAACGGCCTCTTTCAGTTCCTCCAAAGAAATCGGGCAGATTAGGCGCATAGCATCCGCCTGAGGGAGCACAGAAGCCCCACTACCCGACCAACGCCACCGACGAGCGGTCCTGCGCCCATACCATTCCTTAAAGTAGCCCATGACGGCCCTTCCCAGATCCCGCTCCCCCTGCACCTGAATGCCATTTACCAGCAGAGAGGATATGGAGTTGGATCGCCTACGACCAGATGCGATCCGGTGAAAAAATGCAGTGTTGGCGTCGCCCTCTTTTAGCCATCGCATCCGAGAGCGTTGGCGCCACTCAACCAAACGCTTCCTATCCTCAGTCTTCACCTTATCCATAGCATCCACACGCACGAGTAGCTCATCATGATTCAGGTCCCTGACGTTCTCAATTTGATCAAACCGCATAATAACTTCATCAGCCGCCAAACGAGTGGCAATGCGGGCAGAACGATTAGCCTTTTTAAAAGACGCAAGCATCTTCCTGAGCGACACAATCTTAAAATCAAAACGGCGAGCGGCACTGCCCGAAGGGGATAGCTGAGACCAATGGTGCCGAACCAAGTCACGAAAACCAGGCTCCATAAGCCAAGCACGCTCAAAACGAAAAATGCCACGCGGACGATTATCATCCCCAGACGACCAAATAATGGGATTATGGTCCGAAAAAGATCGCGGTCTCGAAGTAACGTCACATAGAGGGAAGGATTCCATCATACAATTATTTGCCAAAAATCGATCGATCCGTGACCGCGATGAGTTGTTTCGCCACGTGAATGAAATATCATTTGGAACAAGCGATTCAAGAGCCAAGTCATTTATAAATTCCAAAAAATCCGAGGACCCTGGATCGAGGCCACCGCGTCCCCGTGGACGATCCTGCGACTGCAACGTAACATTGAAGTCGCCACCAATCAACCATGGCACGCCACCAAAAGCATTAGCATCCTCCCTTAAGTCCTCCCAAAGTTCGCGACGGGAAACATGACAAGTTGGGGCGTATACACAGGAAAACGCCATACAAGTGTTTGATATGCTGCAAATCAACACCACCGAAATAGAATGACGGCCCAACCTCATAGACGAGAAGGAAAAGCGCGAAGATCGCCAAAACAGTATAGCCCCTCCCCTGGCACCAGTTGCATCCAGAGCGCGGAAGGCATTGAGCTGACCAGCTCCAAAAGATCGCCAGACATCATCATCCATCACCAAAAGCTTTGATTCCTGAATAAACGCAATATCGCATTCCCATTCGAGCATGCGCGAGCCCAAGATGCGTCTGCGATCAATGTCACCCAGACCTCTGACGTTCCAAGACAAAATCTTCATTAAGAAACAAAAGGATAAGCCCAAAAAACCGCAAGAAGACCACCTGGGGGCATCAAAGACCAGCGCGGGACTGGTCTGCAAGGCGATCAAGGCCTGCCGCCTCCGCCACCGCGTCCCGCAAGGTTTGGCATGAAGAAATAATATAAGGTTGAGAGCAAAAGTGCCGCCTCCAAGAATAACTTCGACCATAACGAACCGAAGGTGAGAGTCCCACCTCCACAGGAGCATCCGCCAAAGGGGTCGTATCCATCCCATCATCAGAGAATATAGGATCAGCGTATATCGGAATAGGGGATCTCCCCGCCGAGGACTGATGAAGGGCCACAGTGTCCCCCACAACGGGCGAGGAAAAATCATCTCCAGAAGAAGATACCAGCGGCCGAGACAACCACGCAGGAGGAGAATGCGGGCTTTCCATGTGGAAATCAACAGAGAAGGGCACCGCGCTGAGAGGGCGAGGGCACAACACCTCAGTACCCCAGATAGAAAGCTGCTGATAAGATGGTTGAGACGAGCCCGAGAAAGGATCCGAGAACAGCTGGTCCGAATAATCCAGTTGGGGAGCCCATATAGAATGAGCAAGAGGATCTGAAGGAATAAAAGCCAGGTGCGTGGAGGGGTCCCCGTGCAATAAATCCTCTGACAGAAGGGATATATCTGAGGAGGGCGAATCGTTGTCCAGAGTAACTGCACCCGAAGGCGAAACGCTGTCGGGAAAAGGAACCGCCACCAAATCAAAGATTGCCTCGTGCAGCCGCGAAACACGAGGTGGCTCTTCGCTGCTACGTAAGAAAAGGGACATGCAAGGCGATGCTTCGGCAGAATCCCCAGACGGCGCCACGTGGCGCACAGAAGATGAACCGTTGCCCAGTCGCGCAGGATCCCCGGCAACCGGAGAAGCCGAGGAAGACCCCTGCCAACCCGCCTCCGGGGAGGGGGGAATCGGCGTCGCCGTCGACGGCGGGAAACAAAGCTCAAGAGTGAAGGACAAGCGACCCAGCGACAACTCCTCAGAGCGTACCTTACCAGCCATGTCAGCAATGAACGCAGAAGGAGCCTCTATCAGAACACGGCAGCATTGCCAATCAGCACCCGGAGCAAGACCATCATCAAGGATCTGGATGACTTGCCCCCACCTGGAGAAAGCCTTCGAAAGAGCATGAGCAGATCTGGAGAGGAATGGCACCCCCCTGACTTCCACAGCACATATTTTAATTACTTATATGAGTGACCCAACTAACACACAGATAGATTACTTTGCGATGAGGAGAAGAGATCGGTTGCATTGTAAAGACTGCAAAGTAATCCCAGGAGAGAGCTTGACATCTCAGCATCACTTGCTAGTCATGAATGCACAAATAAAATGGTTGACAAAGAAGAGGATGGTTCCCAAGATTATTAGAACTAAATGGTGGAATCTTCAAGCAATCAAGCTTCAAGGAGAAGGCTTTAGAAGACTTATCTTGTGATTGTAAGGGAAATGCAAATGAGATGTGGGAGGCGGTAACATCTTGTATCGTAATGGTAGTCAAAGAGATACTAGACGAGTCAAGGGAATAGTTCCATGCCAAAAGGAGGCTATATAGTGGAGTGAAGGGGTGCAACAGAAGCTTAAAATTAAAGAGAACAAAGGAAACTGTCACAAACTACAAAATAATGAAGAAGGAAGCAAAGAAGGCTGTAAGTGAAGCTATGTCGAAAACTTATGAAGTTTTGTACAAAAAGCTCAACTTGAAGGATGGCCAGAATAATATATTCAGATGACCAAAGCTCGAGAAAGAAAGGCCGAAGATATTTTTCAAGTGAGATGTATCAAGGATGAGGAATGACATGTGCTTATTACTCAGAAGGATATAAAGACCAGATGACAATGTTATTTCCTGAATCTTTTCATTGGGGAAGTTAATAAAGAGATTACTTTGAGAGATCTTACTGGTAATGAATGTTACATGAATCGTGCAACCTATAGATGGATACAAAGGAAATAGAGGAGGCTTTGAAGGTTAGGAAACTTGGGAAATAGTAGGACATGATGACATTCCTATAGAAGTTTGGAGAGTTCTAGGTGAATGGGGTTTGATTTGGCTCACAAATTTATTCAATGTTATTTGACGAAGCAAGAAAATGCCTGAAGAATGGAGGAGAAACATTGTGGTGCCTCTTTATAAGAATAAATGCGACATTCAAAATTTTCGAATTATAGAGGAAAAGAAGAACTTCCATTTGATTTTTATTAATTTGGAGAAGGCTTATGATTCAGTCTCATGGGAGATATTCCGGAGAGATTTGGAGAAGAGACAAGTACCTGTCCTATACATTAGCCTTAAAAAGGATATGTATGATGAGGCTTCATCTTGTGTAAGGATCTAGTCTTGGAAGACTGACTACTTTAACATCAGCATTGGTCTGCATCAAGGTTCAGCTTTGAGGCCGTTCCTTTTTACTTTGATTATGAACAAGTAATCACATTCATGACGAGATATCTTAGTGTATGTTGTCTGTCGATGATATTTTATTAAATTGATGAGACAAGAGATGGAGTAAATGAGAAGTTGGAGGTTTGGAGACATGTCTTAGAGACTAAATTAACAACAACAAAGCCTTTTCCCACATTAAACCTTAGAGACTAAATGAATTTGTATAAGTAGGGTAAGGTTTAATATATGGTGTGCACATTTGATGGATACAACGGTGAAGGACCCAAGGTGAAGATTGGAGACAATACTACTCGAAAGAAATATTCTTTTAGATACTTGGGATCTGTAAAAATTTGTGAAAATGAAAGTTATCATTCATTGTAGCCCTAGAGCTCTCTTATATAGGAGAAAAGCTCTAAGGGAAAATTATATAAAGTAGATAGAAGAAATAAGAAAGTACAAAATAAAGAGAATGAGATATAAATATCTCAACACTCCCCCTTCAAGCTGGAGTATATATGCCTATCATGCTCAGGTTGGAACAACAATAATGAAAAGGACTCCTCGCAAGAGCTTTGGTAAATATATTTGCAATCTAATTGCTTGAAGCAATATGAGAGGTAGAAATAAGTCCCTTCTAGATTAGATCACTAGTGTGATGACAGTCTACTTCGATGTACTTTGTTCTTTCATGGAAGGATAGATTATTAGCTATGAATAAAGCGACCTGATTATCACATTTGAGGTGCATAGTAAGAGGTACCTCAATAGATAGATCAGTCAGGATAGACTTGACCCACATCATTCCGTGCTCCCTTGGGCCATGGCCTTATACTCTGAGTCAGCACTAAATCTAGCCACAACTGTTTGTTTCTTACTCTTCCATGAAACCAACGAGCTTACTATAAACACAGTGATGCATCAAGTGAACTTCCTGTCCTTGAGGCACCCAACATAATCTGCATCCGCACATCCAATAACTGTGAGAGAAGTGTCTCTTCTGAACGAAAGTCATGCACCTGGAGAAGACTTCAGACACCTCAGGATCATGTTAACTGCATCTGTATGAACTTGGCTGGGTTGCTCCATAAACTGGCTAACTCTACTAACAACAAATGATATATCAGGCATGGTGATATAAACATACAATGGCTTCCCTACTAGCTCTCTGTACCGTCTCTTATCCACCTCATCAAAGTCATCATCATAGAGCCTAACATTGGGATCCGTTGGAGTAGTAGCAGGTCTACATCTTGTCATGCCTGTCACAGATAGAAAGTCAGTGACATACTTCTTTTGCGTCATTACCATACTATGCTGATTTCTTGCAAACTCTAGGCCAAGAAAATAACGCAGCTTGCCAAAGTCTTCTGTCACAAACTGTTGTCCAAGAAAATCCTTAGCTGCTTGAATGCCCTGTTCATCATTGCATGTACCAATAATGTCATCAACATAGACCGTAATAGCAACAATACCTCTTTGGGTTTTTCTAACAAAAAGAGAATGATCTGTAGTAGATCTGACAAACCCTTGTCATTCAATCAACTCTGAGAGCTTCTGAAACCAAGCCCTCGGACTCTGCTGGTCGTATATGACCTTGCGAAGTCTGCACACCATACAGGACTCCCCTTCAATAGCAAACCCTGGTGGTTGATGCATGCAAACTTCCTCCTGCAAGTCCCCATACAAAAAGGTATTCTTGACATCTAATTGGAAAAGCAGCCAGTCACGCACCACAATAACAATGATAAGAATCCACAGCGTAGAATGACGTGCAACTGGAGAAAAGGTATCCTGATAATCTACCTCATAGGTTTGGGTGAACCCACGAACAACCAGTCTGGCCTTATATCTGTCCACAATACAATTCGTGTGGTGTTTCACTATAAACACCCATTTGCTATCAACAACAAATGCACTAGGAGGAGCTTGTACAATACTCCACGTACCATGAGACTGTAACGCTGCCATCTCCTCCTCCATAGCCAGACGCCACTAACTACACTACAATGACTCCCGATATGATCGTGGTATCTCCACGACTGACAAGCCCACAACAAACTTATGAAAATCCTCTGAGAGTCGTGCCAGAGAAACATGGGAAGCAAGAGGATACATAGTACATGCATACCTCTTCTTCTGTAACGCAATAGGAACATTCATATCCTCAGCTTCCTCAGTAGTAGCTGAAACTGAATCATCTACAACATCGTGTACCTTAAGATGCACCTTCAAATCACCAGTGCCATTAGTAGAACTTGTTGGAATAGTTGTTATGTGCGCCTATTGAGTTGTAGCAGGGTAAATGGATCCTGGAGAAGATTCATTTACCCCATTCAGTGTTTAGTCCCACATCGTCCAGTGGTGGGACTTGGAGGCTCTGGGAAGGCTATATAAGGAGCCCTAGACCTCCTGTATCCATTGAGAAAAAGCAATGAAGCAAATGCCCCTTTGAGGACTTCTCCCGTGGTTTCATCGCGCTCCTCACGGAGTAGGGTTCCACGTAAAATCATGGTGTTCCATGTTTATGTTTCTTGTTCTTATGCTCTGTTTTATCATTCCGCTTCCGCTTCCTATTTTCTAACATGGTATCAGAGCGGGTTCGATGCTTGAGGAATTGTTTTATGATCTTTCATTTAGTCGAGTTATGATTATTGTTCGTTCAGCAATATTTCCTATTCGTGGATTTATTCTTGAAGATCATCAAGAGGAGACTGTTCTTTAGTTTGATCGTGAAGATTATTTGTTCGTGAAGATTTTTTTTTCGGAAGATCATTTACATGCCATGATCCAGCACAAGGCGCCATATCCTAGAGCCCACAATACGTGCGAGCCATATTCTCTGTTATGCTATCGTCCCAGGCGAGCCTGCAATACGGGCGAAACCTCCCTCCCCCTTTCAATCCAGACGTTGTTCCACATAGCAGTTGGAGCCTCCCCTTGCGGCATAGAAGAACTCCAGGATTTCCATCGAGCCCTTCATCCCATTCAAGCCCAGGCGGCACCCTTGCGTAGCTCCTCTCTTGCACAGATCCTTGCCAGGCGTTCCTCCCCGATGGCGCAAACACAGAAGCCCTCGCCGTGCACGCTCACACAACGCCTCGCCCTCCAGATCGACTCCAACATGCGTAAGAGGCGCATCTTCGAGCTTCCCCAAAATGCGCAAGAGGCGCATCTCGATGCTCCATACCGGCACCGCCCCTTCATCCTCCTTGCGGCGCAGGCAACCGTGTCTTCAGGCTGGCAACACGTGACACCCCGCAGCCTCTTGGCGAGAGCTCGTTGATCTCCAGACCGCCGCCTCTTCGCACTGCGGCCTCTTTCTTGCAGATCAGGCACATGCGGTGCTCTTCCTCTCCCCGCTTCCCAGTCACGCGCAACCCCAGGCGGCAGGCGCGACCCCCACGCGCGATAACCATCCTCTCCGCAAGCTCCATCTCGACCGACCTCCTTTCAGATCTCACGAAGGAACTCCCCGCGCCATTCCATCCAGTGGCGGCGACAGAAGGAGGTTCCCAATCAGGGGGAACCTTAGGTGACGAAAATAGAAAGGCTGGTAGGCCCTTTATTAAAAAAAATAGAGGGGGCGGCTATGTTCGAAGTAGGGTCCGTGGGAACCTTAAGGTCCGATTTTTTTTTAAAATGTTGTGATTCAACCCATGTGGGGGCAAGTCAGATGATTAAAAAGAGAGAGAGAGGGAAAGAAAGGGAGCTCAATTTGGGCGAGTTTTTTTTTCAAAAAAAGGGAGGAAGTCTAGTTTTGCAAAAAAAGGAGTTTCTTGAAAAGAGGCGCGTACAATAAAAAGCCGTGCGCAAAGCAAAAAAAAAGAGATTTGCGAAAGCCGTATAAAAAAAACAAAAAGATTGAACGGCTTAACAAAAAACATTTTCAAAAAAATGTGACGGTTAAAAAAATGAAAAGCCGCACGTTTCATGTTTTGTTTTCCCCATTTATCTTGTCTTCTCCCAACTGTCGATGTCTTCATTCCGACCAATATGGGAGAACGAGGGAGTATATGTGTAGAGTCACAAGTCCGAATCAGATTCAGATTTTATAGACTCCAGATTACAAACCAAGTCCGATTTCCAGACTCTACAGTTCATATTCAGATTTTTCATGCGCAATTCCAGACTCGAAGTTCAGATTCCGAGTCCCAGTTTGATGCGCAGATTCAGACTCGACAGATTGGTCAGAGTCCAAGTTCGAGGCACTCCATGGTTGAGAGGCCCATTTTTCGAGTTCTCTAGAGAGAGACCCATTTTCAGACACGCACGAGTTTGCGGTCATTTTCAGATAAGCACATGTATGCCAGAGGTCCCCATCATTATTCTTGTTTTGTCGGCCAGAGTTTTCATGTGAGCCATAGGGACTCCAAACTAGAGGACCATTCCCTATGCCATGTTGGCAAGGGTTTTCATGTGGTATCATAGGTACACCAGAGCAGTGCACCATTCTCTGAGTCAGATGGGAGAGATCCAGTTCTCCGACGTGGAGACTTTTCAGACTCCATTCTCCAGCGACCGTGGACTCCGACGAGGATTGCACAACCATAACCCTTTTCAGTTAGGCCCTTTTTCAGAGATGATGCAGTTGTCCACATGTTGTGGCGGGCCAGAGTACTCCGACGAGGAGACTCATTTCCAGTTGCATCGACTCTGACAGGCGCAGTTCAGAGCGCATGCTCTCCGACGAGGAGATTCAGCAGACTCACACTCCAGCCCGTTCGTCCTCACCTGCACGGCATGAGAAGCAACGTCCTCGACAGCAGTAGTTGTGCGCGTTGGGTTGATATTGTCCGTAGTGTCATGTAGCGTTGAGTTGAGTTTTTTTGTTTGTCCAAGCTGAGCATTGCATGCTCCAGCTTGACGGGGAGTGTTGGACTAGTTGTTATGTGCGCCTATTGAGTTGTAGCAGGGTAAATGGATCCTGGAGAAGATCCATTTACCCCATCCATTGTTTAGTCCCACATCGTCCAGTGGTGGGCCTTGGAGGCTCTGGGAAGGATATATAAGGAGTCCCAGACCTCTTGTATCCATTGAGAAAAAGCAATGAAGCATATGCCACTTTGAGGGCTTCTCTCGTGGTTTCATCCCGCTCCTCACGGAGCAGGGTTCCACGTAAAATCATGTTGTTCCATGTTTATGTTTCTTGTTCTTATGCTATGTTTTATCATTCCGCTTCCGCTTTGTATTTTCTAACAGAACTCAAATGCTCAGAACATACCTGGAGCATGCTGGATGATGGTGGATGCACATGAGCATGAGGTCGATGCTGGTAAACTTGAAAAAAGAAGGTAGGTGTGGCTGACGGCAGAGGTGGTGGTGGTGGAGGTGGTGGACGTAGTGTAGCGGATCTTGGGGTAGACGAAATCAGTGGTAGGGGCATATATACCTCTTCTCCATTTTTCGAAGAAATGAGTTTGTCACCTGTAGGAGAGAAATAAATAATAGACTCAAAGAAAGTGACATCAACACCAACATAATACCTTCGTCGAACATGGTCAAAGCAACGATATCCCTTTTGGGTCTTGAAATACCCAACAAGCACACAATTAACAACTCTAAGAGAGCTTATCAAGACTTGGAGACATCTGATAAACAAAAGCAACAGACCCAAAAACACGAGGCATAAGAGAGAAAAGATTCGTCTCGAGAAACGCAATCGAGAGCGGGATCTTCTTCGCCAAAGACTGATAAGGGCATGCGATTCACTAGGTGGCAAGCAATTAGAACCGCATCGCCCTAGTACAAATGAGGAGCACAACTCTGGATCAAGAAAGTCCTGGTAACATCCAAAAGGTGGCGATGCTTTTGTTTATCCACCCAATTCTGTTGAGACGTATAAGCACAAGATGTTTGATGCAAAATACCATAGGTTCTAAGGAATTGAGAGAGTTGATTACTGCAAAATTCCAGTGTATTATCTTAACGAATATACTTGAACTTTATAGAGAAAACATTCCCTATTTCATTAATAAAAGACCGAATAACAAGACTAGCATCAGACTTGTTCTTAAGAAGAAAGACCCAAGATAATCTTGAAAACTCATCGACAACAAGATAAAACCTATGTCCTGATGGTCAGGGACATGACTTAAACATCGGGTATCAAAATGAATTAACTCAAAAAGACTATGACTATTTTGATCCTGACAACTATGGAATGTAGACCGATGATGCTTCCCAAGCAGGTAGGCCTCGCACTGAAAAGTAGAGCGAGGAGAAATCTGTGGAAGAATGTGACACAACTTTTGTAGAGGAAGATGACCAAATTGAAGATACCACACATAGGGAGCAACGGATACAATGCAAAGAGAAGAGGCATCAACATATAAAGATTGCACCAGTCCGTAGAGACCTCCTTGCTTAGGGCCAGATCCAATCACCATGCTTATAAGAATGTCCTGAAACACAAGAGCAGATATTTTAAATATGACACGACAATGTAAATCTTTGGTGATTTGACTAATGAACAGTAAATTCATAAAAAATTCAGGAGCATAAATAATATTCTGAAGTTGTGTTGCAAGAGTTAATTGCACCTCCCTTGACCACTGATAGGAGAGTGTGTCCCATCAGCTATCACTACCAATCTAACTGATTGAGTCGGTCTGTAGGTACTAAATTGTCCTCTGTTACCGCACAGATGATGGGGTGCTCCACCATAATCCATTCTGATAAATCTTCCCTGTAACAACTAGTAAGAGCATATGCTGTACTTGATGTGGATGCTGATGCTGAGGCAACTACCTCTGAGGATCTTGATGGAGAACTGGTTGACCCAGGAGCATGTATAATTAAGGTTTAAAAAAGCGTGAGGCAGTTCGAGATGTTTTCTCTGAAATTGAGGCGAGGAGTAAGCCTCAATTTTTAGAAAAAAATAAAATTAAAGCAAAATACATTGAAAAAATATATAATAATATTAAGCTTTACCAAAAATACATTCAAGAATAACTTAGAACTAGTAAAAGATACAATACACAAGCAATGAAGGCATTGAAGTTAAAAAAAAACTAATACTAAGCCGATATTATACGGAATATCAAGTTCCAACTCCAACTTCAATAATTCTTTGAGTATTGAACTGAAGTCTATACTTAGTACCGAAGTACAATAGAGACCATATTTTTTAGTATTCGAAGTAAAAAATATTAATATGCCTTGAATCCTGACTATTTTTCTTGTTGGACATAGTTGGAGAACCATCATATGCCTTGAATCTCCTCTTATCGTATCATACCCCAACAAGACGGGGGTCTCGCTGTCCGGTCAGCGAGCCTGTGGAGCAGTCTGGGGGGGCAGGTGTGCTCCCCCCTACAGGGGTATGGGGGCAATGCCTCCAACGATTTTTTTACTAGTGGTTCTAATTCTATTTGGCTATTCACAATAAAATGTAATAATTATTTTACTTCACGTTTTATTTTCAACCTTGCTTCTTCATATATGTGATAACCTTTCCAAGATTTACAACTCATACAACCAAATAACAACATTAGGTTGCAAACTTGACAACAACAACAAAGCCTTTTCCCACAATTAAGTAGGGTCGGCTACATGGATTCTTTGCCTTCATTCAGACCTATCGTGGGTCAATCTCGGGCTTATATCCAAAAAACTAAGATCCCTTCGTATGGTCTCTTTCCAACACTTCTTAGGCCGTCCTCGCCCTCTCTTAGCCGGCTCAACATCCCAACACTCGCATCTCCTAATTGGTGCATCAGCTGATCTTCTTTGCAAATGTCCAAACCATCTTAAGCGGTTTTCTCGCATCTTATCCTCGATCGGAGCTACACCAACTTTCTTTCTGATTGCATCATTCCGAATCCGATCTTTACGTGTGTGTCCACACATCCACCTTAGCATTTTCATTTCTGCTACATTCATTCTCTGCACATGTCTATGGTTCATAGGCCAACATTCAGATCCATAAAGCATAGCAGGTCTCACGGCTGCTTTCTAAAATTTTCCTTTAATCTTTAAAGAATTTTTCTTATCACAGAGAACAAGAGAGGCTCCTCTCCACTTTAGCCAGCCTGCATTTATTTTATTAGTAACATCTCCATCAATTTCCCCATCATGTTGTAGAATAGATCCCAGATATCTAAAGGAATCTCTCTTCTGAATGTTATCATCACCAATCTTCTCCTCGATTCCTTCACCATTGCTTCTATCAAAGGTGCACTCCATATATTCCGTCTTAGCCCTACTTATACGAAATCCTTTAGTCTCCAACTCATGTCTCCAGATCTCAAGTTTCTCATTTATTCCATCTCTGGTCTCGTCAATTAACACAATATCATCAGCAAATAACATACACCAAGGTAACTCATCTTGAATGTGACTAATCAACTCGTCCATAATCAAAGTAAAAAGAAATGAACTCAAAGCAGAACCTTGATGTAAACCAATGTTGATGTCAAAATATCCCGTCTTCCCAGACAGAGTCCTTACACAAGATAAAGCCCTATCATATATGTCCTTTATGAGGTTAATGTATAGGACATGTATTTGTCTCTTCTCCAAAACTCTCCACAATATCTCTCGTGGGACAGAATCATAAGCCTTCTTCAAATCAATAAAGATCATGTGGAGGTTCTTCCTTTAAGCTCTATAAATCTCCATTATTCTCCTCAGCAAATGGATGGCTCCAGACGTTGAGCAACCTGGCATGAATCCGAATTGGTTTTCTTTTACATTGGAAATTTGCCTCAACCTTCTTTCGATCACACGTTCCCAAATTTCCATACTGTGACACATCAGCTTGATACCTATATAATTTGAACAATTTTGAATGTCTCCTTTATTCTTATAAAGAGGCACCACGATACTCCTCCAATCTTCAGGCATTTTCTTGCTTCGCCAAATAACATTGAATAGATTCGTAAGCCAAGTCAAACCACGCTTACCTAAAATCTCCATACTTCTACATGGATGTCATCCGGTCCTACACCTTTTCCAGGTCTCATAACCTTCAAAGCTTCCTCTACTTCCTTTCTTTGTATCCGTCTATAGCATGCACGATTCAAGTAACTTTCACTACAAGCTAGATCACCCAAAGTGATATCTCTATTTCTTTCCCCAATGAAAAATTTATGGAAGTACTGCTCCCATCTAGTCTTTATATCCTTCTGAGTAACAAGCACATGACCTTCCTCGTCCTTAATGCATCTCACTTGAGAAAGGTCTTTGATTTTTATTTCTCTTGCTTTGGCCAACCTGAATATATCCTTCTGTCCCTCCTTAGAGTAGATATTTTTATACAAAACTTCATAAGCTTTTGACTTGGCTTCGCTTACGGCCTTCTTTGCTTCCTTCTTCGCTATTTTGTAGTTTGTGACAGTTTCCTCTGTTCTATCCTTAGACATAGCTTTAAAGCAAGCTCTATTTATTTTTAGCTTCTCTTGCATCCCTTCACTCCACCACCAAGCCTCCTTTTGACATGGAGCTCCTCTCTTTGACTCGCCTATCATCTCTTTGGCTACCTTTCGGATACAAGATGCTACTGCCTCCCACATCTCGTTTGCACTACCGTTACAATCCCAAGATAAGTCTTCTAAAACCTTCTTGCTGAAGCTCGCTTGCTTCAGTGGAAGATTTGACCATCTAGTTCTAGTTATCTTAGAAACCCTTCTTTTCTTTACCAACCCTTTCATTTGTACATCCAAGACTAACAAACGATGTTGGGTTGTCAAACTCTCTCATGGGATTACTTTGCAGTCTTTACAACACAACCTATCTCTTCTCCTCAACGCAAAGTAATTTATCTGTGTTCTAGTTGGCCCACTCTTATAAGTTGCAAACTTGAATTAATATAAAATATTTTTTTACAATTCAAACTCAAATTTATGTGCAATAGAACTAGTATGTGTAGATGTATGATAAATTGAACGTGAATGTATACAAGATCATTGCGATCTTTTCTTTTTTTGCATGGATCTGTATATAGAAATATGCAACTATGAAAGGTTTAACATGAAAACATAAAATAAACATAAAAAATAATGCTTAGGTAAAAATAGGGTCGAGTGTAAAGCAAATAATCAAAAAGTAAAAAAAAATCTTCAGCTTGAGGCTTATGCCTCCGCCTCGCCTCGACTGTCTCACGCCTCAAACGTCTCAAGCCAGGTTAAGATGTACACCCCAAACCAAGGACCTGAGGCGTGCACCTCGAGACGATTTTGGCGCGCCTCGCCTCTAGGCGCACGCCTTTGTGTCTCAAAGCACTGCTTTTTAAAACAATGGGTATAATATCTTTGAGCCGTGCTACAAGCTCATCAAATATCTGATTAGATGCGTGCGATGGACTATCATCTTACTGAGTCTGTTCTGCAACACGTGCTGAAGAGGGAAACCCATGCTTGGAGTAGCATGTTTCCTTTCCTCAGAATGACCTGACCTATGACAGTAGGTGCATGACTGACGGGGTCGACTACCTCCTCCCTTGCCACGGTTACCTCTACGACGATACTGTGTAGGGCTTCCTCTACCACAAGATGCAACCATAGCTGAAGAAATCTGAGACTGCTGAGTACCACTAGAAGATATAGAGAGCATGTTTAATCTGCGATATGCCTCTTCCATTGGAGGTATGGTGGCATCCGTAAGAATTTGGACTCGAGCAGCATCATACTCAAGATCAAGAGCTGCTAGGAAAACTCCGGTCATCACTGAATCTCTGTATGTCTTGAGCTGCTCAGGCGTGGCAATCAAGTGAATGAGATCGTGGAGCTTCTCAAGCATACCCCTTAGAGACGTGTAGAGGGTAATGGAGGGGACAACCATTCTGCTTCGATGTGAAGAGATCATGCTGAAGTTGCAGTATCTTCGACTTGTTTTTCGTCGGAGAGTACATAACAACAAGAATATCCCACATAGACTTTATAATAGGCTGACTCAGTATATCGTTGGCTATCTCCATTGACACCATCCTGGATAGCCACACACGTGCATATGCATTGTTTGCCTCCCCTGAGGCATTAACCCCAGTCTTGTCACTTGGCTCCTCCTGTGTGAGGATATACTTCTTGCCATTATACCGCATCAGGCTCATGAGCTGCATGACCCAAAGTTCATAGGTCGTTCCATCCATCTTGACGATGGGTGCTGGACCTTTGAAGGCACCCAGGGATGAAACATCTGCTATCTTATCTGACATGATGACAACAATCTCCAAGACTGGGTATGCAAACTGGAATACCTGTGTAGACACTGACATATGCGAAGAAGGTTGTAGGTGTAGACTTATACCACAACCTCTTTCATCCGTTGGTTGCCTCTCCAGGTAACTAGGTGATTTTAAGTGATCAAATCACACCCTAAAAACCCCGAAACAAACCTAGCAGAAGACGGAACCCGTAGAAGACGATAAGGAGGTTGCGGGTGTGGACGAAGGTCGATGCCGTTAGGGCTCCACCGTAGAACAATGGCAACGACGACTGTCGTGAGATCGCCTGATGGTAGGGTGATGACTGCTGTTGTTGTTGTGCTGCATTTGGCAGTAACGACGACTGCTGCTACCGCGAGATTGACTGACTACGACTACTGCTGCTGTCGCGGGATCGGCCGGCGACGAAGGTGGCCGGGTGCGCGCTCGTGGATCGATAAGGGTTTTGATGGGGTGGGTATCTGGGGAACATGCTCCGGTATAGGACCATCGCTCTGATACCGTGTTGAAAGTTGTGAAAATGAAAGTTATCATCCGTCGTAGCCTTAGAGTGCGTTCGGTTTGGGAATAAACAGGAATAAGGATGAAGAATAAGGAGAATAAGAGTCTATTCTTTGTTCAGCTGGAGGATAAGAATAAGGAGAATAAGATGAAATAAAGGTAGATAAGGTGAGATAAACATAGGAATAAGAGTGAAATAAGATGAAATAATGGAAAATAGTCGTACCACTGGGAATCGTGTCGGAAGGAAAATTGACCCCTTATTCCAGGACCTATTCTCCAACCAAACAGGGCCTTAGAGCCCTTATATAGGAGAAACACTCTAAGGGAAAATTACATAAAGTAGACAAAAGAAATAAGAAACTGCAAAATAAAGACAATGAGATATAAATATCTCAACATGATCTATTTTGCAACATGATGGAGAAATTGATGGAGATGTTACTCATATAATAAATGCAGGTTGGCTAAAGTAGAGAGGAGCCTCTACTATTCTTTGTGATAAGAAAATCCATTTGAAATCCTAAGGAAAGTATTACAAATCAGCCAGGAGACCTGCTATGTTCTATGAATCAGAATGTTGGTCTGTGAACCATAGACATGTGCAGAAAATGACAGTAGTAGAGATGAAAATACTAAGGTGGATGTGTGGTCATACACGAAAAGATCGGATTCGGAATGATGCGATCAGAAGAAAAGTTAGTGTAGCTCTGATATAGGATAGGATGATAGGAAACTGTTTAAGATGGTTTGAACATTTGCAAAGGTGGTCGGTTGATGCACCAGTTAGAAGATGTGAAATTTGAGACGTTGAGCCAGTTAAGAGAGGGCGAGGAAGGCCTAAGAAGTGTTGGAATGAGACTATCTGAAGGGATCTTAGTTATTTGGATTTAAGACTGAGAATGATCCAAATAGATCTGAATGGATGCAAAAAATACATGTAGCCGACCCAACTTAATTGTCGGAAAAGGCTTTATTGTTGTAGTATTTGAACTAGCCATGAGTTTGGTTAACAACGTTCCAAGCTTTCCTGATTTAGGCAGCAGTGCCTCCAGGGTATAGATCTGTAGATGCGAGAGGCTTATGAGTCTGTGCAAGCCAGAAGTTGACAAAAATGTGAGCTTTTCTTCTTGTGAAGGGTCCGTAAGCATGGAAATTTCAGACAAGTAGCATTTTGTTGGTGTATTGGCAGATTTTTCTAAGCTGTTGCTTAATTTCTTTTTTGCCAGCTTTCATGCAGGTTTTGCACGTGGAAGTGGGGAAATGACAGTTTTTGTGATTGGAGGAAATCAAAATGAGACTAGCTTAAGGGGATAACTGAACCACACCAAATTATGGGTGGTTGAACCCAGCTGAATTCTGGAATTTGTCTTGTATTTTGCCATTGTTTTTCATACATAGCTGATTGTTTTCAACATTTTTGTGTGTGGAAAAGTATTGCTTGTTGTTAACATGGCACCAATGGTATCCATGTTTATGCCACTTCAAAGAACTTGGTTAAACGTGTACTGTCGTTTTTTTTTACTTGACATGAAATCTAGATGTTTTTTTCTTCAGTGATACAAATTTTCTAACTCTCTCCTGCTGCTTGTCACTTTTTTGGGATTATGCAGGTGGTTTGGCGTACAGTTGAATCCTCAGTTCGCTGGGATTGATCTCAAGTATGTAGGCCATTGCAAGTGCCAGTTTGTTTTCATGACCTGTGACTGTTGCTAACTTCCCATAAATTTATGTACGAATGAGTAAATCACTGCTGCATGAAGACTGGCCAATGTAGTAATAATTGTTTGTCTGTTCTACTCAAATTTATTTATGGAATATAAAAAAATGGATTAGTATTTTGCTAGATCCTCCTCCATAGATGATCGTAATGTAAAAGCCAGATAGACACACCCTTACAAAACAGAAAAAATAGATTCAAAGTCTATGGAAAGCGAATTAAGTTATAATGGAGTGCACACCATTTTGGGTGGCCACCCATTTTCCCTCTAAAAATTCCGTGGAAAAAAAGAAAAAAATAAACTGATTGACACTACTATTTTTGCTTAGGCTGAAGCTTGGATGGTCTATCTTAGTTTGCCATATAGTATCGCGAAGCTTATGTTTGTCACTGAGAGATTATTATTTTTTACTTAAATAATTTATTTCAGCACTAAGTGTCTCAACTTTAAGGTTAGATGGTCAAGGACTACGTATGGCAACTGAAGAAAGTCATTTCTTCTGATCATTTGATGCACAAGATGTTCGAGGTATCCTCTTAGTTGATTACAGTGACATTGCCTATGGTGGAGGGCGGTCTATGGGTTATGCATTTTAAGAATTGCATTGAGCTCTCTTATCTATATGGATCAAAATACACATTATTGCTAGGTGAGCAACCTGAGAGAATGCCTTCATAAAGGAAGGCACTTTTCATGTGTTGGCGGTGGTGGTAAACACACACCATCTACCAACAATAGCATCATCTTTAGGTGGA
Organism: Ottelia alismoides; assembly: GCA_037367405.1. Classification (NCBI taxonomy): domain Eukaryota; kingdom Viridiplantae; phylum Streptophyta; class Magnoliopsida; order Alismatales; family Hydrocharitaceae; genus Ottelia; species Ottelia alismoides. The sequence goes on from JAZKJV010005768.1 coordinate 343,869, forward strand.
TTAAGTAATGTCTAAGACAAAAGAGTAGTCATTTCTTCCTGTAACTAGATCTTCTTCTTAACATTGCTTTCAAGCTTCATCTCTATCCCGAACCTACTCGAAGAACACTACTCGAAGGAGACAACATAGGAAGATATATACTATTCAATAGATCATATTATAACACATGTATTTCTTCTAGATTCTGAAATAGCCCACAAAGACACATTTCACAACATAATGAACATGTTTATCCCGACCAACGCAGAATGAATGTGGACTGTTGACGTTTACGTTATGTTGTGATGTACCGTTGAGTATTTCTTATTTATCTTATGTACATCTATGTAATTTACCCAAGGGTTTTCTCTCTATATAAGAGACCCTCGGGCTCCATGGAATAATACAACAAAGTATTCTCGGCTCTAACATGGTATCAGAGCCAAAACCCTAATCTAGGGTTTTCTCCACCCGCCCCCCAAACCGCCGCCGCCGCCGCCAGCCGATGCCGAGGCCTCATCCGCTGCCAAACCCTCTCGTCGGGCCCCTCCAACCTCCGCCAGCACCACCGCCGGGCCCCTCCTCCCGCTGCCTCTCTCTCGTCGGGCCCCTCCTCCCACCGCCTCTCTTCCGCCGGGGCTTCCCCAGCCTCCTCTCGTCGCCGCCGACCACAAATGCGGCTCTTTGCGGCACCTCTTCTTCGGTCGGTCTCGATTCGACAATGGGTTCAAGTGCATAACGTCTACATATGCACTTGAATCCACAGAAGTCTTTGTAGACGCCCGTTCTTTTGTCGATCATCCCTAGTTTCCTTCTCCGGCAATATGTCAGAACAAAAAGTTGATATGCCCGCCATAGGTGCCTTTAAGGTTCGGCACCAATCGTCAAAATGGACGGGACAAACTACGAACTGTGGGATATGCAGTTCCTCAATCTTATGAAGTCATGTGGTAAGAAGCATATTCTTACCGAAGATGAACCGCCGGAGAAGACGGGAATATATGCCTCATGGGAGGCTGATGACGCCTATGCAAAGGTTTGGCTGTCAGGGACGCTCACGATGGAGATCGCCAACGACGTCCTTCATCAACCCACCGCCAAGGCGATGTGGGATATTCTGGCTACAACATACTCTCAAGTGCGGAATGAGACGAAGATGCTGCAGTTGCAGCATGATATTTTTACCACGAAGCAAAACGGCCGGCCCCTTCATTCTCTATACTCGTCCCTACGTGGGATGTTCGAAAAATTATACAGCACCATACCGCTCACGGCCACCCCCGAGCAGCAGAAGACGTTTCGCAATGCTACTATGGTAGGAGTTCTACTTGCTGCCCTTGATCCGGAATACGAAGCAGCCCGGTCTCAGATCCTCGCCGATGCTACTATTCCTCCTATGGAGGAAGTCTACAGGAGGCTCAGTCGGATCTCCGTTCCCTCTAGTGCTGCAACTCCATCTCCGTCAGCAATGGCGGTCTCTAGAGGACGAGGTAGTTCGTCTTCCTTTCGTGGCCGAGGAGGTAGCGGACGTGGCCGAGGAGGTCGTGTGCATTCAACATGCTCCTTTTGTCGTCGAACTGGTCATTCCGAGGATACATGCTATTCCAAGCATGGATTTCCTCCTTCTGCACGTGTAGCTGATCATGTTCAGGTTCCATCCACGCCTACTTCCGATCACAGGTTCGAAGAGCTAGTGGCACGACTTCGAGGCATTATGCCACAGACATCATCAGAGGGTGCTGATACACCTGACGTTGCGGCTTCTGCATCCGCTAGTACATCTGCTGTTGCCAGTACCTCAGGTAGTGCTTCTGCCTCTTGTCATAACCATGATCTCTCAGGTTGGATTGTTGACTCCGGAGCCACACATCATCTCTGTCGTGATAGAGATCACCTGCAGTTCTACAGAGCTATTCAGTCTGGTTGCTCCGTACTCATAGCTGATGGAACTCATTCCCCTATTGTTGGTCAGGGGGAGACTGTTTTATTGCCGTCTATGCACTTACAGAACGTTTTACATGCACCGGAATTCTCTATGAATTTATTATCAATCAGTCAGATTACAAAAGATTTGCACTGTCGTGCTATATTTGACCCATCTTCTGTCATTTTTCGGGAAATACTAACGGGCAGGGTGATTGGCTGTGGTTCTGAGCACAATGGCCTCTATCTCTGGTACGGCAGTCCTATGCTGACGTCTCATTACACTCTCAGGGATCCGTTTCTCCATATACATGGCACCTTCGCTTTGGTCACCTACAGCTGCAGAAAATGTGTCACCTCCTGCCTCAGATATCTCCTTCTTCGTCATTTCGTTGTGAAGCATGTCAGTTAGGGAAGCACCATCGTTCGAGCTTTCCTAGTCGTCAGGGTCGGAGCAGTCGCTCCCCGTTCGAGTTATTTCATATAGATATTTGGGGTCCGAGTCGTGTCCCAGATCATCAGGGCCACAGGTTTTATCTTGTTGTAGTTGATGATTTTTCTCGTGTTTCTTGGACTTTTCTTCTTCAAAATAAATCTGAAGCAGGAAGTGTTATCCAAAATCTTATCAATGAAGTGCATAATGTTTTTTCATCTACTGTCAAATATGTGCGCACGGATAATGCATTGGAGTTCTGCACTCGTTCTCTTGCTCGGTTTCTCTCTTCGAAGGGGATTATCCACCAAACAACATGTGGGTACACATCTCAACAAAATGATATTGCGGAACGAAAACATCGACACTTTCTTGACATTGCTCGCACACTACTTATTCAAAGTTGTGCACCATTAGCCTTTTGGGGAGATGCCATACTCACAGCATGCTATCTGGTCAATCGCATGCCCTCTACCGTTCTTGGGGAACAAGCCCCTATCTCTGTTCTTTTCCCTGACAAAGACTTGTTTTCACTTATTCCTCGTGTCTTTGGGACTGTCGCTTTTGTTCATCGCTTATCTCCAGGACTTGACAAGCTCTCTTCTAGAGCTGTTAAGTGTGTTTTTGTGGGTTACTCCAGGACACAGAAAGGATATCGTTGCTATGATCCCATTGGTGGAAAGTACTATGTCAGTGCTGATGTTAAATTTTTTGAAGCAGTTATGTACTTCTCCCCTGCAGGTGACAGATTAGTTTCCTCCACATCTACGGATACTAATGTCTATGTACCCCTACCTCCAAGTCTGGGTCAATCTGAGTCCACCACACCACCACCACCACCACCCGTTCTACCATTTCCTAAGTTCTACACAAGGCGGTCAGGGCCTGCTCAAGCTACACGCCAACCATCCAGCACGCCTCAGGTATGTTCTGATATTAACACTAATGATGGGTTAGATAATGCACCTGTGCAGGAACCTTTGCTACAGAAGGAGAATCCGCCAGCTAGTACTGTTACCGATGACCTTGATCGTCCTATTGCTCATAGGAAGCAGAAGAGGCAATGTACAACCTATCCTCTTGCGTCTCAAGTTTCCTTTCATCGTCTCACGGGTGATTTTGAGAGGTTCGCAGCAGTTGTCTCGTCGGTTGACATCCCACGGACTTATCAAGAAGCCATGAAGATTGACTGCTGGCGTCTAGCTATGGAGGAGGAGATGCGTGCCCTACAGTCCAGAGGGACTTGGTCTTTAGTTCCTATTCCTCCGGGTGCAGCTGTGGTGAGTTGCAAATGGATTTTTACAGTTAAATATCATGCAGACGGGCGTCTCGACCGATACAAAGCCAGACTTGTCGCACGAAGATTCACCCAAACCTATGGGGTGGATTATTTGGACACTTTTTCACCAGTGGCTCGACACTCGACTCTTCGCATTCTACTATCTGTTGATGTGGTACGTGACTGGACTATTTTCCAACTTGATGTGAAGAATGCTTTCTTGTATGGTGATCTACAGGAGGAAGTCTACATGCAGCAGCCACCGGGGTTTGCTGCTGAGGGGGAGACTCAGATGGTGTGTAGACTTCATAAGGCTATCTATGGCCTTAAAAAAAGTCCACGGGCATGGTTTCAGAAACTTTCCCAGCTGATTGAACGACAGGGGTTCAAGAGGTCAAATGCAGATCATTCGTTGTTTATCCAGAAGACCCCTAGAGGTACGGTCGTTGTCATGGTATATGTTGATGATCCTGGTTACATGAGATGATGCTCAGGGGATTGAGATGATCAAAGCTCTTTTGGGAAGCCAGTTCATTACGAAGGATCTAGGAACGATACGATATTTTCTGGGGATAGAGTTTGCAAGAAATGCACAAGGAATGGTGATGACCCAAAGAAAATATGTCACCGACTTGCTTGTTGAAACAGGAATGGCTGAATGCAGACCGTCGAGCACGCCTATGGACCCAAGTATGAGGCTTTATGACAATGATACAAAAGAGGTGGACAAAAGAAGATACAGAGAGATGGTGGGTAAGCTTCTATACATCACCATAACTCGTCCGGATATTGCCTACGCAGTAAACCGGGTGAGTCAATTTGTGGAGCAGCCCAGGCAAGCTCATATGGAAGCCGTGTATATGATATTGAGATATCTGAAGTCCTCCCCAGGCACGGGTTTGTTATTTAGAAAAGACACAGATCTGTCTATTTCAGCTTGTGCAGACGCAGATTATGCGGGATGTCCAAAGGATCGTAATTCTACTTCAGGATTTGCTATCTTCATAGGAAGCTCTTTGGTTTCTTGGAAAAGCAAGAAACAGACAGTTGTGGCAAGATCCAGTGCTGAATCCGAATATAGAGCCATGGCACAAGCGAGCGCAGAAATGATGTGGGTTCGAGCGGTCTTGGAAGATTTGAATGTAATTGTCTCTTTACCCATGCAGCTTCAATGTGACAACCAGGCAGCATTGTTCATTGCAAATAATCCAGCTTTTCATGATAAAACAAAACACATCGAGGTAGATTGTCACTACACTAGAGACATGATCCAGAAGGGCTTGATTTCCACTTCACATGTCAGTTCAGGAAACCAGACCGCTGATATATTTACCAAGCCATTGCTCAGAGGGCCTTTCCAAAGATGTTCTTCCAAGCCGAGCATGATTGATATCTATGCTCCATCTTGAGGGGGAGTGTAGACATTTACATTATGTTGTGATGTACCGTTGAGTATTTCTTATTTATCTTATGTACATCTATGTAATTTACCCAAGGGTTTTTTCTCTATATAAGAGACCCTCGGGCTCCATGGAATAATACAACAAAGTATTCTCGGCTCTAGCATGGACAAAGGACATGTACTTAAAGACCTTAGGTTGAACATTGAACAAGTTTTTGCTACGAAATAATAGAGAATACGGTGTTTGTTGTTCTCAAATTGTGGAAGGCATACGATTTATTAGGCACATAGAAAGTAAGCAGAGCGACATTTTGAACAAGCAAAGTTCTAGCAACATCATGGATATTGCGATGTTTTCATTCAATAATACAGTTCTGTTGGGATCATGATGTTTAGTGGATGATTTCATGCGCAATTGAAAACGAGCGTGATGAGTTCTTGCAAAAAGCAAGAGCATTATCGGTACAAATATTTTTGATATGAAGATCCGCACCATTTTTCGTTTATATCAAGAAGTTTTTCACAATAATATCTGCTCCAGTTTTTGATTTCATCAAGAAAACCCAAGAAAGAAAACCCAAGTAAACTCATTATTAACAATAAGGTAAAACATGTGTCTAGAATGATTTGGAGCTTCTCTAGGTCCCCAAACATCAAAATGCACAAGCTCAAACACAGACCTAGTAACATGGCCATGACGACTTGAAAAAGAGTTCTTATGATATTTTCCAAGTTGACATGTTTCATAGTGAAAATATGCGATGCATGAAATTAAGGTTGATTTCTTCTTATTTTCAATAATGGTAGATGATTACAAAGGTGCTAGATCAACACAGAGTAACCCCTTGTAGAACTGGACATATGATCTGCAAAGGGAGATTACGTCAAGTGCTATACACCATTTTCTTCATTGCCACGTCCTATAACCCTGTCTATCGACATATCCCGAAAAATAAGAGATACTCGATCAAAATGGCACGACAATTAAGTTTCTTAGTAATTCTGGAAATAGAAAGTAAGCTCACATGGAATTCAGGAGCCAAAACAACCTTGTTTAGGCAAATTTGGGGATACTTGAAACCCCCCTCCCAACCAGAAATGGGGGATTAAGTCTCATCTACCATTAGGATGGTGCATCCATGTGTAGCATCACGAAGCAACAACAATTGAATTTTGGTTGCTGCTAATATGTCGCGATGCTTCAAAATCTACCAATTTTCAAGATGGATTTGCTATTTTTTTGAGAAGTGGATTTGTTAGTTCCTGACATGCGAAGCAATAAAAGGCTGCATTGGTAGCATAGGTGGTGCTCTCTATATGTAATGCTCCACAAATGAATGATGTTTGTTGAGATATTATTCCATGCTAGTTCAAACATGGAATCATATCTTCATAATCTGTTTTGGATATATTTGATGATGCATCATGATGCGTCGTGGAAATTGCCTGATGAGTATCTGAGGGTTTTCCATGTTCAACCAACATCGGTTGTTTGTGGGGCCAATGCGAGCACAAAAAGTACATTAAGTCTAACGTGCCCAAAGTATCACGACCATGGCCTCCATCCTAGAAGAAAGTTCTATAACCTCTGCCTCAACAGAAAGTTCCGCAGCCTCTGCTGAATGAGACATCTAGAGTAGATGTCTTATCAATACGTTGTTATGTTGGAAGAGAAATATACAATTTGCTTAGTCTGCCTCGGAAGAAAGTAGGCTTCTTCCATAAAATGGATTTCAGATGCAATAATCATTTATGCCCGAGCAACCTTATGTGTGGAGTTTAAGCCTTCTAGAAAATTTTTGACCATCAGTTGAGATCTGAGGATAGTTTAAGTCTCATAGGTGTAAACTGACATGTATGAGTTGAAATTCTGAAAATTGGGTTTTACTACCGAATAGTATTGGGCGAACATGCAACCAATTTGCTTCATTTACGACATGTCTACGTATATCTAGAGAATTCGAGCATAGTTTTTCTCATCAAAATTGTCCTACGTGCGCTTGTCAGTTCTGTAGTGCACAATGTTATTTTTTATACGCAGAATGCAACCTTCACAATACATGCTTTGACCATTGCATTATCTTTCGTCCATGTTACCAAGGCTAAATGCGAGGAGAATCGAGGCGGTTTTTCATTATTGAGGCGAGGCATAAGCCTCCATTTATGGAGAAAATACATGTAAAAACTATTATTAAACATAATTATATTGTCATAAAATTCTAAACTTCAAATATTCAAAAAAATACCACAATCCTAAATTGATATTTTCAAATTAAATAGATATTCACAATATATCATATTAACCATATATGCTAGTTTGAATACGTGATTATGTATTATTATTAATATTGTAAACATGTAAATTCCTAATATTCTTACATATATATATTGTGGAGTCCTACCCACGGATCCGGGTTACTCGTTTAGACGATACTTGAAGCATTATATTCATAACGGATTACATTATGTTACTGAAATTTAGTGAAATTTTTTCACATTTCGAACTTATATTCACAATTGATGTAAACAATCATACAACCAACAAGTGTTACCAGTTTACATTTCATTAATTTCCATATGTTACATGTAACTAAATAAACTGCAATATGCACATGTATCCCAAAATATAGAAGAGATTAAAGACATTTACATTATCTGTACAAAAGCAACCTATGTACCGACGAGTTTAACAACGGACGTTCGAGATCATCAACCAGCCTACTGCGATGCAGAAACTTTGCCTGCCAAGCATGATATGTATGAAACAATAGAATGTCAACAATTATGGTATACAATTCAGTATATATAGAAAATGACAAGTAATTCAGTGGTTTCAAAATAAAGCAAGTAGATAAGTATTAAAATTTAAATCTAACCAACTACTTGCATAAAAATGGGGTTTCAAGCTATTATGTATGTAAACCCTTGATTACCCATCACCCCATAGCTTTATATATATAACGTTTCATATTTATTTTTAATGTCCTACATGTAGGTTATTATCTTTTTAACTTAGAGATCATGTTGATGGAACTTGGTATTGAGGATGATGAGTCTCTGATATGATATTTCTTTCTATTTAATTTTTCAAGTCTAGTGGATAGTCTGTGGTCTTTGTCTAAGTGTGACCTCACACTATGACTCTAAGGCATGAAGAATACCTTAGGGTTGGGGTGCCTCCGTAGGTATGCAATGGAGTATAATGCATCCTAACTAAGTTCCCAACACGTCCACTAGCTTCTCCTAACATTTGTAGCAGTAGATCTAAAGTTTTATTAAATGTGAAAGATTGATGATTGTTAATGATTGATGAATTCTGCCTCAAGCTCATTGCAACCAATCTCAGCTATAACCAAACTCAACTGTAACCAACTCAGCTGCATGTAACCAACTTAATTGTAGCCAACTCAACTGTAACCAAATTCTCAACTGTAACACATCACCAAGCCTATTGGCGGATGAGTAACCAAAACTCAAGCGGGGAAGAAGTCTCCTAAGAGACTCTTCTGTCTCGCCCTTTAAGTGGAGGTGCAGTCTAGTAGAGGTCTAGGCCTACTCCAAAACTATACCATGAGATGGGTGGGAGAGACTCTCCAGAAAAGTCACTCCGAAAATCGACCTGACTGGTATGGGCAAACGAGCTCGTAAAGGAAACTAAATTCAAGGACAACTGGCCTAGGTACCCTAAGAATAGAGGGTTGGCGGAACTGGTTAGAACTCCGGATCCCAACAAAACTTAAAAACACTACGATCTTGCTTAAAAAATCGTAAACATGAATGTGATCCTAGACCCGCGCACTTGACGGTCATTGCCCTAACTGGGCTTCTTATCTCCTGCCCAGTTGAGGGTCATTGCATCCTCGCACGGTCAGGTGTAAGAGTCACCATAACCGGCATTGTTAATTATCAGTCATCACCGATTCACAACCATATTTACTTGATTATATCCTCCTTTCTCCATCTCTTTTGTGACCAACTTTACAGATCTAGGTATCATGCCGATATCTCTTCTCCATAGTGATCAATATATAGTGGAGTATACCTAAAGGATTATTTCATGAAGATAATCAGTTCTTGTGATCATAGGTTATCATCGTTTTTCTTTTAAATCAAGAGATATGAAGCTACTCATTATATCTAAATTAAACTTTAATTTTCCGAAAATTTCCCCCAAATCTTTTTATCTTTAATTCGTGAGAATTAAAACTACCCATTAGATTTGTATCTAAATTCAATGTTATATAAAATTTCCAAATCTTTTAAATCTTTAATCATGAACTTACTACCTAACTAAGTGAATCTTGAATTGGGTCTAATTTGCATGTTAATCATCCCTAAGTGTATAAATTTTAACATGAAATCAATGGCTAATTAATAATCTGAAATTGAGTTTTAATTGTATGCAAATCACACAAAATTTTCCCCATTTACCATGATATACAATCCCATATGTTCCAGTTCCCAGTTCACTAACTTTTTAAAGATCATCATTTCTTATTGTCTACTTAAAGATAACCAGTTTATGGATAGAATCATTAAGATCCCCAAAATTTTCTCTGAACAAACACACCATTATTAGAAATTAAAGGCTACATGTAAGCCCTTCTGTATAGCTTCTGCCTCTGCGGCAATTAGCTCAATCTTTGCCAGCTTTGGTCATAATGAAACCATAAATGTGACTTGTTGCGCCTCCATGAATGCTTCATGCAAGCATCTTTGTTAGAATTGTATTCAAATATCACGAACCCCAGTTTCTGTAAAATTAAAAATTAACTTTTTTTTAAAATAGTTATAAACTGGTCAATCATATCAGGGTACCAAACATATCAAAGAAAGAGTATTATCCATAGGTTCAACCTATTGAGTATTTGCCCCAGCAGTACCAACATAATAGAGAGTTTTAAATCACAGCTTGTATTTGGTGTAGATGAAAGTAAATAACAACCCATTGGGCATTTCAAGTTTGGACAAACCACCACTAAGAAATGGTAGCAATGGATTTTCTGATCTTGATTCACATATTGTTTCCTAAAGCCAATTTCATTGAGATCATGAAGAATGGAAAAAAATTTCACTTTTATAGAGGGGCATCTAATATGGGATCAAAAGAAGCATAACATCCATGCATGGCAGCTAGAGGGAGGGGTAAGACTACCTATTTGGGTCTTCCAAGGTTGAAGGATCAATTTGCATGTCCTAGGTGGCTGAAATGAAGTTTCTAGAAGCTGCAAAGGGACATTTGGCTTGCTGGAGCAACAGCCTTTTGCAGCAACAAGTGCTGCAAGTAGTAACACCTTCACTGGACAAGAGATGATAGTAGTAGGGGCTGCTGAAGGGACTCTAGCAGGAGCTTCCAGGAGTTGAAAATTTGCTGCAGCAGCTCCTTGCAAAAACCTGGCTTGCTGGAGCAGCAACCCAACTGCTTGGAATAGTAGCAAGGAGGGGTGGGCTTCCAACAGACCTTCAAATGGCAGCAGGGAAGAGGCCGAGGGCTGCTGGAGCAGCTCCTGCAGAAGCTAAATGGAGAAAAAATGCTTCCCTTCGACCGAAGAGCATTGGATAGAGAGAAAAAGAGATGAAGGAAGTTGGCATTATAAATATGGAAGGTGGGTGGTCTTTATATTGCCGAGTGGAAGGCCATATAGACAAGTGTTCACTGCTGCTGTGTACTGCTGGAATTAATTAAAATTGATTTTTTATTTTTATCTCTTGTTTGACCTACCAAAGTTCTCCGTATTTGCACCTCGAGTATCGGATTTCGATATATAATAGCTCGTTTTGACTATCTCTGAACGACGATCAATATGAGTATAATATTCATATACTTTGGATCGAGTATGAATTCCCGAAATTTTTGAGATACGGTGTTGGTTGTGACTAAAATTTGCGATTTAAAAATATCAAACGACCTCCGACCACTGCATAGTCGATTTTGTTAGTCTTATTTCATCGAATCAGATTTTGGGTGGTCTCGGTTTGTTTTGCGGTTTCCGAATTTGTGTCGCGGCTTTTCTGATGGCACTCTTTACGATGCAATTGATTTTTGGTCGATTGTGATCGGACAAATTTTGATCTATGATTAATAGATCGATCTGGATTTATTCAATATTAATTAAATATAATTTGATCATGTAAAATCTTAAGCGGGTCGGATTCGGATTATTCAGATCCGGATGTCAGATATAAAAACCTCAAAGGGAGTCTCATCTTCGAGAATTGAGTCAAGGTCATTATGTGTCTTGTTTGGATTTCATCTGGCCATAAAAATTTCAAAGGATTTTGAACCTATAAAAACCTTAAAGGAAAAACAAGCCATATTTTTTTCAACATGTATATAATTAAATTAGGCTTGTTTTGACAATTACGTGAGAAAAGCTGTGGGTATTGTGTATGCATGTTTGCTTTAGTCTCCCATGTCGCCTCTTCGATACCATGTTGGTGCCACAACACCTTGATCAAGGAAATTTCTTTGTTGCGAAGTTTCTTCACAGCATGGTCAAGTATCTGTACTGGCCTGTCCTCATTTGTCAAATTGAGCTCCATGTCAAAATTCTCATAGCTGATGACATGTTGAGGGTTGTGCATATACTTCCTTAGGTTGGATATGAGGAAAACATCGTGTATAGCAGAAAGGTGTGGAGGAATGACTACTTGGTAGGCTACCTTCCTCCCTCTAGCAAGAATATCGAATGGTCCAACATACCGTGGCGCCAACTTGCCACGAACACCGAATCTCTGTATTCCCTTCATGAGAGATACTCGTAGAAACACCCAACCTCCCACTTGCATTTATAGGAATCTCATAAGTATACGAGATTAAGTTGAATCTCCATGAGTCATATTTAAATGGGTTAAGAGAAGACGTTCGGATTGCCTGAAACTGCAAGTCCCTTCTCCGACGATATGCATAGCTCTTCTTGTGGCTTTGTGCCGTCAGGAGCTTCTGCCTCACTAGATCAACAACCCTTGCAGTCTCCTCTAAGGGATACACGGGGTAAAGAGCATGATCACCTACCTCACGCTAACTGAGAGGTGAGATGCATCTCCGCCCGTATAGGATTTCTAATGGTGCCATGTCGATACTGGAATGGTGGTTGTTATTATACATGAATTCTACCAATGACAGGTGGTCCTTACATGACCCTTTCCACTTAAGAGTACATGCGCATAACAAATCCTCAAGTGTCTGAATGGTGCGCTAGCTCCGTCCGTCGATCTGCGGAATGTATGCGGAACTCATCTTCAGCTCTGTCTGTAATGCTAGCATGAACTGATGCCAATAGTGATGTGAACCTCGAGTCTCTATCAGACATTACCTCATGGGTTATAACATGAAGCCTGATAATGTTCTGCACATAGCTTGGCCAATCTAGATGGAGTATAGGTCATGCTGACTGATATGAAATGGGCTGACTTGGTCAAGCTGTCAACGACCTAAATAGCATCATGACCACTAGGTGTCCTCGGCAATCCGGTGACAAAATCCACAGAAATACTCTCCCATTCCCACTCGGGAATGGGAAAAGACTGCAATAACCCTGGTGATCTCCAGTGCTCAACCTTGACCGTATGACATGCCATACATCTGCTAACATGATGTGCCATATCGCACTTCATTCCGTCCCACCAAAAATGTCTCGCAGATCAAGATACATCTTTGTGCTGCCAGGATGAATAGATTATCGGAGGCAAATTCCTTAGTAATGTAGTTAGAAAAAAAATTCTCCTAATAAGACAACAATTTTTTTTGTATTTAGTGTGGATATATCACATAGAGTCTATGCGCTATAGAATATCGCATGTATTATGTGCGTTTCCCTATAGCGCATATAATGGTTGCGCTTTCACTCGTTAGCGCATACAATGTCTGCGATATGTCCTGTACGAAAAATAAAAGACACAGAGCGAACGAAGGGTTACTTACGCAAACAGAACCCTTCGTTCATTCTGTCTGCAAGCACCACCGCGCGAGTCTCCTCCGCCACCCGCCATCCTCCCCGCCTCCGCCAAGCGTCGTCGCCGTTGTTGAAGGCGTCCCCGCACTGTCGTCCATCCCCGTTACCTCCGACAAGCTTCCTCTTCGCCGCCGCTGCCGAAGCTCTTCCTCTCTGCCGCCGCCGAACAAGAGTAATTTTTTTAACATTATGAAACTAGGGTTCTTTGTTCTTTTGAGCTCTATGCTCCATCATTTTCTAGTTGAACATTGTGCTTTTGTATGACCTAAGACCATGTGAATGTAATTTCTAGGAGGTCAATGGATTCCATATATTGCATATTTGAGTTGAAGAGTCATAATGAAGACTCTACTAGTACCGTCAAGCGAGGTCTGGGATTGAGAACATTCATGTCTTATGAAGAGTTGTTGGATTTTGTTTGTAAGAAATTTTCGTTGGATAGGAGCACTTACAACGTCAAGATATTGCAGCGCATTGGAACTGGTTCAGTGATGATATCCATTACAGATGATGATGATGTACAAGCTGTTTTCCTTTACGCTCAGACATATGTAAAGTCGGCTCCCGTAGAGATGGTAGTAGATGCCTCTTTGATTGAATTTGGAACCGAATAACACGCCTTGGGACCTCACAGTGCACACACAATTGCAGATCTATCTAGCGACGAGCCACCTATTATGGCACATAATGATGAGAGTACATATATTAGCGAGGCTTTGATGAGGGAAGTGGATCGTGTTTTGAATGACTGTCCTCCACAGGTCACTGATGATGAGATAGAGAATGAAACTGAGTAAGTTGAAGACGTTGGGCATGATGTAACAAATGATTCTCAAATTGTCTCTTCCATACCCTTCTACAATGTTTTAGGCGGTGACGGCCTTGCAAATTTCGAAGAGAATTTTCGAAAGGAAAGTGCCATTGACAACATTGTTGATGAACTACGAAAGGGTCGTACTTTCAAAATAAAAGATGACCTTGTTTTTTGTGTGAAAAAGTACCATATATTCTCCCATTACAACTTCACCATTAAGGAATCCACCACATTGGTTTGGTTCATCTCGTACGCGATGGATTCCAATGGATGCAAGTGGTTTTTGCGTGGTCATTACCGTAGATTCGATGGGATGTGGGTAATATCCAAGCTTGGCGATCCACATTCATGCATCAATCCGTCTATCGGTCAAAATCATCCCCAACTTGACTGCAACTTCATGGCACGAGAAGTTCTCGATTTGTGAAGGACAACCCAATTGTTTCAGTTTCAACATTGAGGACCCATATCAAGAAGGTATACAAGTACTTGGTTACAAAGAAAATGGTTTGGGATGCGAGAAGGAAGGCAATAGCAATCATTTATGGTGAATGGAAGAAATCCTATTCAGAAATGCCACATCTTTTACATGCTTTGAAAGCTGCCATTACAGGGACAAAAATTGCTATTACGCATACGGAGCATCCTGATCCAAGGAAGCCACATTGTCATAGATTTCAGCAATGTTTTTGGGCGTTTGGTCCATGTATTGAAGCGTTCAAGCATTGTAGGCCTTTGATCAACATAGACGATACACACTTGTATGCAAAGTATACACAAAAATTACTGATTGCATGTGGGATTGATGGTGATAACCATATTGTCTCACTTGCCTTTGCCATTGTTGACAAAGAATCTGCACCAAGTTGGAAGTGGTTTCTTTCACTATTGCGTATCAAGGTTATTGGGATGCATCCAGGTCCATTTGCATTATTTCAGATCGCCATCCAGGTATAAAGTCTGCAGTGAATGATGTTGATGTTGACTTACTGCTACCATTTGCACATTGGTGTTTTTGTTCGCGACATGTGGCTAGCAATTTCAACACTGTATTTAAGAACGGGTCCATGAAAAATATTGTAACTACAACTGCCTTACAGACATCGTCTAAGAAATTTGCGTACTTCATGAGAAAATTAAGAGCATGGAATGCAAATGTAAGTAGATGGTTTGAAACACATGATTGTCCAAAAGAGCAGTGGACTTTGGCATATGATGGTGATTTTAGGTTTGGTTAATCAACCACCAATCTCAGTGAGAGTTACAATGCTGTACTGAAGGATGCACGTTGTTTGCCCATTTCGGCACTTATTGAAAAAACCTTCTACAATTGCATTTTGTATTTTAATAAACGCACAGATGAAGCTGCTGCCGCCATTGTTAATGGGAAGAAATACACCACATGGGCTGCTGCAAAAATACAAGCTTGGAGTTCGTTTGCAAATGGGCACAAGGTCACCCAAATACAATGTGCTCCTGATTTACTCTTTGAGGTTGTTACAGGTGCTAGGCGTACACAATACGTCACAAGAGGACGTAAAAAATATACGGTTGTGATCAGCAAAGGTACATGCACATGCCAGAAATGGCAAACCTATCAGATTCCTTGTTCGCTTGCAATGGCTGTTATGTCTCAAAGACGTTTGGCAGTGGACTCTTATATAGGTGAATGGTACACTTGGGAGCACCAACTAAAGGTTTACCAAGGAAAAATTTTCCCCTTGGGAGATAGGGATACATGGGTGCCTTTATCGTATCCTGAGTTGAGACCCGACAAACGGTTAAAACGGAGTAAAGGGAGACCTAAGTCCACGAGGATCCGTAATGAGATGGATATAAGAGTAGCATTGTGAAAAAATACATGTGGTTTATGTAGAACTTTGGGTCATAGTAAATGCACATGTCCAAAGAAAAACTCGGGAGCATCTTCATCAACTACAGGTCATACATCAAATCGAAACAAAAATAAATGTGGGAGATGTGGTGGGGAAGGTCATACAACAACAACAACAAAGCCTTTTCCCATAATTAAGTAAGGTCGGCTACATGGATTCTTCACCTCCATTCAGATCTATCTTGGGTCAATCTCGGACTTATATCCAAAAAACTAAGATCCCTTCGTATAGTCTCTTTCCAATACTTCTTGGGCCGTCCTCGCCCTCTCTTAGCCAGCTCAACATCCCACCACTCGCATCTCCTAACCGGTGCATCAGTTGACCTTCTTTGCAAATGACCAAACCATCTTAAGCGGTTTTCTCGCATCTTATCCTCAAACGGAGCTACACCAACTTTCTTTCTGATTGCATCATTCCGAATCCGATCTTTACGTGTATGTCCACACATCCATCTTAGCATTTTCATTTCTGCTACAACCATTCTCTGCACATGTCTATGGTTCACAGGCCAACATTCAGAACCATAAAGCATAGCAGGTCTCACGGCTGCTTTGTAAAACTTTCCTTTAATTTTTAAAGGAATTTTCTTATCACAGAGAACAACAGAGGCTCCTCTCCACTTTAGCCAGCCTGCATTTATTCTATTAATAACTTCTCCATCAATTTCCCCATCATGTTGCAAAATAGAGCCCAGATTTCTAAAAGAATCTCTCTTCTGAATGTTATCGTCACCAATCTTCACCTCGATTCCTTCACCATTGCTTCCATCAAAGGTGCATTCCATATATTCCGTCTTAGCCCTACTTATACGAGAAAATGTAATGACCTCAGTAAGTTTAATATATTACTCGTTAAAAAAAGTTGTTATGTTTGTTGCTTCTAGCATTTGTCATATCTTCCCAATTTTTATTTCTAACGTATACTTTTGTTATGTGTGTTGTAGATGGATCCAGACCCGATTGACACTTCTGTACTGACACAACATGACCGATATCGCTTACGCCGAGTTTGGGAGGGTGATGTAAGTTATGAATTGCTATTTATCTCAAAAAAAGTTATTATGTTGGTTTCACTTCATATCATTAGCACGATTTGCATGCAAGTAACAAGTCATATTTACGTCGTCAGGTATCATCATGGCTACGATGTCGGCGAAGGGAGAAGCAAGTACGACATATACTGCTGGATGAGCGCATCCGACCATTTGTTGTGCAGGCAGATTTTGGAGTTACTGAGTTGGAGTTCATAGCTCTAGACTGGCATCTTATAACTGCCTTGGTGGGGTGATGGAGGCCGGAAACACATATTTCATATGGCCAACAGGGAGATGACGATTACACTTCAGGATGTGGCTGTGTTGATGGGATTGCGAGTTGATGACATGGAGATGACCGGTGCTACATCGACTGTAGGGAAATAGGCTGATGTTTGTGAACAATTACTTGGGGTTCGCCCAATGGAGAACGAGATCCAAGGCTCGAGGGTGCTAGCGAGTTAGTTGTATCAGTCATTTGCACATGTGCCCGCCCATGCAGATGAGGACACATTGATACGTCATGCGAGGGCGTACATCCTGCAGCTCCTTGGTGGTGTATTATTCATGGACAAGAGCGGGTCGTTGATATCTATTACAACTTTACCGCTTTTGTCCGATCTTGATGTCACTGGTACTTGCAGCTGGGGATCTGCCACATTGGCTTACTTGTACAGGCATCTTTGTTACGCTGCAAACATGGGTACTGAGGAGGTAGGGGGTTCTGTTATCCTTTTACGGCTTTGGACGTGGGAGCACTTTCCCCATATAGCCCCTGTTATTAGATTGAGGCCCCAATGGCATGGGCGACCATTAGGTGTTCGGTGGAGGGCAGACTTTGAGAATAGACGGCAACCAACACACGTTGTTCGGCCATATCATGATGCATTTGATATGCAATCGCCAGAGCATGTATACATTTTTTGAAAAATTTATAATTTTCAATTATCCATGAAGTAATTGAATTTTGTTATGCGCAGGTTTTGTGGATGCCGTACGTGACCGACATCTTAGAAGGTCTTCCATGGTACTGCCTCGATGGTCAGCATGTTTGGACGTCACGTGTACCTCTTATTTACTTCCACGTGGTCGAGCACTACTTTCCCGACCGTGTCGTACGCCAATTTGGTGGATGCCAGAGTATTCCAGCTCCCTGCGACACTGATGAGGTGTTACATGCGATTGATCTGCGGGGTAAGGTGGATGTAGATTGGAGAGAAAAGCATGTTGACCACATCAATGCTTGGATGTCTCGGTAAGATAGAGTTCTCCACATAGACCAATCCATTAGGGTTAGCACATCTCCGGATTACATGGATTGGTATCTTCGGATCACCAGAAGATATGTGGGGAGATTAGGTGCAATCCTCGCCTACAATTTGAGTATACATAATTCAAATATATTTCACTAAGTTGTAAATATCTAACGTCACATTTATTTCAAATTTTCAGATGCAAAGATGGGATCTTGTAATGGAATTAGGAGGTAGAGATCCTAGCCACTACCAGTATAGAGACATAGCACAAGAGACCAAGTCTGAAATGGAGCGTTCATTAGCCACTCAATTTGTAGATGTTATGATCTTGAACGAGGAGTACACGCAACAGGAGAATATCCAAGATAGAGGAAGAGGACGTGGCAGAGGAAGAGGTCGAGCTAGGGCACAACAACAACATGGTCATGGACGAGGTCGTAGAGGAGGGCAACAAGATTTTGCACATGGTGTCAACTTGGAGGAGGGAAACCAGGATATGGACGAGGTCCCTGACTTTGTTTTAGAGACACAGTTTGTCACACCGATTGTTGAACCTCGAATCGGCGAGATGTTAACTCTACAAGCGCCTGCAAGGAACATAAGAGGTGAAGAAGCTCAACATGCATATATTGCATTGACCCCACCACCTGCGCCCACCTTCGACGAGGAAGAAGGCATTGGAAGTTCTCAGTTGCAAGGAATTGATCTTAGATTTGGAAGGACAACATATCAATGGAGGATGAAGGGATAAATATGTAATTTGTAACAATATTTGACAATGTAGTCTATCTTAGTTATTTGTATTGTACCCCTCATGAACTGATTTCGGATGCAATGAAGACTATTTATGGACATCTATTTATACTATTTTTGAATTTGGTACATATCTTATGCATGAAGATATTTAGTGAATTCAATTCTCATTGTTGTATTCCATTTCTCTATTTTGTCCCAGCATTTGGTTCTGTTTATTTTTTTTGCAGAGTAGCATAGCATATCGCAACCTTTACATGCGCTATAGATAGAAAGCGCATAGAAAGTATGCGATAACGTAAAGCACATAGAATACGTGCGTTGTACTATAGCACATATAATAAATGCGATATGTGTAGACTATTCAGAGAAAAAAAATTCGTTGGGCTTAGTGGGAGAGTATTGTTTTCTAACTACGTTACTAAGGAATTTTTCTCAGATTATCGTGAGCATCATCAAGAATATCTCTTTGTAATTGCTCATCATTGGGCACAACGACCTGGCCGTCCTTTCATAAAATAGACTCTGTCACAACAAAATCATCATATTCGTCCTTGACGATACGCATGTATCTGTCTTGAATCCAAGGATCCGACTTCTGCCCTTTTACTATGCGATTTCAAAGACCGTTGAATCATTTATGTATAATAGTACATATGGATGCACTCTCTTGAGGATGCCAATCAGTCAAAGTTACAAGCATATCCCACATGTATAACCAATTCGCCATACCTTCAGCATGAGCTCTCATGCTAACCGCATCATCCACCATGTTTTCCTTACCAGGATGGTAAGAGATTGTGTAGTCGTAATCTTTCAGTAGCTCAAGCATCTACGCTGTCTCGTGTTCAGCTCTTTCTGATAAATAATATACTTCAGGCTCTTGTGATCTATGAAAATCTTGAAATTAGCCCATAAAGATAGTGACGCCAGATATTCAAGGCGAAGACAACTGCCGCCAACTCTAAGTCATGGGTGGGGTAATTCCGCTCATGCGACCTCAACTGTCATGATGCGTAAGCAATCACATGACCTCGCTACATCAATACTGCTCCTAAACCTTCTCGTGAGGCATCTGTATAAGCTGTATAATCCTAAGTGCCAGAAGGAAGTGTAAGAATGGGCGTTGTCGTCAATCTTTCATTCATTATACTGAAGACGTGCTCACATGAGTCCTCGCAAATGAAAGGAACTCCATTATGTGTCAACCAAGTCAAGAGAAGAACAATACGTGAAAACCTGCTGACAAAGCATCTGTAATAGTCCGTTAATCCAAAGAAGCTCCGAATTTGAGTGACTGTCTTAGTCTGCTCCCAAGACATGACTACCTCAATCTTCGCAGGATCAACTGTGATACCTTCTTTAGAAATGATATGCCCAAGGAATGAGACTTGGGATAACCCGAACTTACATTTGCTCAGCTTGACATACAACTTGTGCTCTCGCAATGTGTCGAGGACAGTCCTCAGATCATTCGCATGATCCCATTCATTCCGAGAATATATCAACCCATCATTAATGAATACCATCGCAAATTTGTCCAAGTATGGATGGAAGATCCTGTCCATCATATCCATGAATGCTGCTGGAGCACTGGTGAGCCCAAACAACATCACCACAAACTCATAGTGTCCATATCGAGTCTTGAAAGCTGTCTTCGGAACATCTAACTCTCGAATGCTCAGATGATAACCAGATCAAAGGTCGATCTTCGAAAATACTGAAGTTCCCTGAAGCCGATCAAATAAGTCATCGATACGTAGCAAAGGATAACAGTTCTTCTCTGTTTTCTTGATCTCATTGATCCATCATTCTTCCTGACAAAAAGAACCAGAGCACCCCAAGGTGAAGTACTCGGTCTTACGAAACCCAAGTCATGTAACTCCTACAACTGCACCTTCGGCTTTCTCATCTCAACTGGTGCCATGCGATATGGAGCCATCGAGATCGAATGTGTATAATGTAATATTGTGACCTCGAATTCAATCTCTCCCTCAAGAGGTATCTCCGGTAGCTCACCAGGAAATACATTTGGGTAATCCGACACTACTTTGATGTCCTGTGTCATCGGTTCATGTTCACGTGTCTCTCAAACAAATGCTAAATATGAATCACATCCCTGATCAACTAGTCCCTGGGCTCTCAATATTGAAATGTACTCCATTTGGAGTCATGTAATGTACCCTCAAGTGAACTTGGGTAAACCTGGAATCCTGAAGACAACTGTCTTCCTAAAGCAGTCAACATGAGCATGATGAACTGACAACCATTCCATGCCTAAAAATCAAATCAAACTCATCAAGTTGTAGTAGCAGACAATCCACGATCATCTCGTGTCCGCCAATCATCATTGGTAGGTCTCTGATTATCAGTGAAATGACAAACAACTGACCACCTAGCACATGGATGTGGTAAAGAGTATATAGAGCATGTGCAACTCTCCCTACTGAAGATAGTAACCTCGAAGCAATGAGGAATGCGTCTCTCTAGAATCAAACAAAACATGAGAAGGTCGGCTCAAGATTGAGACCATACCTTTCACCACAATAGCTGCTGATCGTGCCTGCTCTTCGGCATGGTCTCAAATTTTAGCGAAATTCGGTCGAATTTCTGTCGAATATTGATATCTAGTCGAAATCGAAATTCGACCGTAATGACCGAAATATGGGGGTCCTAGTACAAAAAATGACCGAAATGATCGAAATTCCGGTCGAAATTCCATCGAAATTCTGTTTTGGTCGATACTGAAATGGTGACCGAAACCGACATTTAGGGCCTTGCTCTTCGGTCACTGCATGTAATTGTCCTGGTCTAGCTAGTATGTTACTCGAACCTGCTACGCTCTGTGTCTGTCTTGGCGGCCTCCAGAAGTTGGAGTTCCTACTACAGAAATTCCCAGTACGCTGTGCCTGCGGCTGCGGTCGAGGATTACCAGAAGCATGTGGGCACTGAGATTGGTAATGTCCGCACTGATTTCACAAGTAACATCGGTCTGATTGGGTAGGTGGAGTGGTCGTGTATGTACCCCGAGTCGGTTCTGCTAGAGGTCTCTCCACTCTCTGCAACCCAGATAATCGAGATGAACTGGTGCCATGTCTGGAAAGTGCTCCTCCTAAAGTTGCTCCTGGAGATGAGCGAACATCGCTTGAAAATGCCGAACCTTGAGGATGAAACTGTTAAGAAATAGAAAGTGGAAGCAAAAACATGGAAAAAGATAAAGAACAATATGAACGCGGGATTTAACGTCGAACCCTACTCCGTGAGGAGCGGGATGAAACCACGGGAGAAGCACTCAAAGGGGCATGCTATGCATTGCTTTTTCTCAATGAGTACATGAGGTCTGGGGCTCCTTATATAGCCTTCCCAGAGCCTCCAAGTCCCACCACTGGACGATGTGGGACTAAACACTGGATGGGGTAAATGGATCTTCTCCAGGATCCATTTACCCTGTTAGAACTTAATGGGCGCATACACGAATACTCCAACACTCCCACTCAAGCTGGAGCATGCAATGCTCAGCTTGGACAAACAGAAAGAAACTCAACTCAACGCTACAAGACACTACGGACAATATTAACCCAATGCGCATATGCTGCAGTCGAGGACGTTGCTTCTCATGCCGTGCAGGTGAGGAGGATGAACGGGCTGGAGTGTGAGTCAACTGAAGACTCGGAATCTGACCATTGAGTCTGAAACTGCGCCTGAAGTCTCCTCGTCAGAGAACTGGGTCTCTCCCATCTGGCTCAGAGAATGGTGCACTGCTCTGGTGTACCTATGATACCACATGAAAACCCTTGCCCTCAATGGCATAGGGAATGATCCTCTGCTCCGGAGTCCCTATGGCTCACATGAAAACTCTGGTCGACAAAACAAGAATAATGATGGGGAACACGAACAAATGATGGCAACATATGCTCATCTGTAAATGACCGCAAACTCGTGCGTGTCTGCAACTGGAGACTCGGAAATAATGATCGTCGAGTCTGAAACCGAACTGTAGAGTCTGATCAACTGGCTGGTCTGGAGATTGGTATCTGAATCTGGATCTGTAATACAAGACACGTGACTCTACATATATACTCCCCCTTTTTCCCGTACTTGTCGGAAACACTGACATCGACAATGTAGGGAGAAGACAAGCAAGATAGGGGGTACATGAACATTTCTTGCGGCTTTTTCATCATTTTTTTTAAAGCCGCCACAACAATTTTTTTACGGCTTTTCTTTTTTGCAAAATATCTGCGTACGATTTTTTTATTGTACGCGACTTTTTTTTAAGACAAACCTCCTTTTTTTTCAACTACAGCCCACATTGATTTTTTTACGTGGGCCCTTCCAGTATTTTTTTTTAAGACGTAGGCCTATTGGGCGTTCAATACAACTCAACCCATTCCTTTTTTTTTAAACCACGGCTGCCATTTTCATTTTTTTTTAAATGAGCAGCGTATCCCCTTTAGGGTTCCCGTAAGAGGGAACCCGTCAAATTGAAGGGAGCGACGCCGCCCTCCTGCTAGGGCTCGGAGATCTGGAGGAGGGCGCAAGGGCTGCAAGCGGCGTAGATCGCCGGAGAGGAGGGCTGCTGGGGCTCACGGCGAGTGCGGAGGGGTTCTGCGCGCGATGGAGGCCTGCGCATGATTGAAGAACTCGCCGCAAGGAGGCGCCCGGTCCTGCGCGATACATGAAGAGGACGTCGAACGCCAGGAGGGTATCATGCAAATGAGAGGAGCATCGGGGTGCGCTGGAGTATCGCGCGCGCCGCTGGGAGAAACTGAAGATGCGCGAGGGGATCCCGGTGGTCTCGCCTGGTGCTCGCGGTTGTGCAGCACCGCTTGGAGCAGGAGCGGGCTCCGCTTAGGGTCTCTGCACGATAGGAGGGATGCCGAGCGATGGGTCTCTGCCTGGAGATGTTGAATCGTCACCAAAGGTTGAAAGGCTGAAAGAGGAGGTGTTTCCGCAACGCGGTGGGAAGGCCTGCGTGAGGGCTACCTTGGAGGTATCGCCTGGGCGTGGCATCGTGCCGCCAGGAGGAGGAATGGCCTCCGGAGATGATCGCCTTGTGATGCCAGGATCCGGGCTAGGGCTGCTGAGAACGGAGTAGGGTTTCCTGGGATGGGGTTGGACCCGTCAACATAAAATTGCTTTTACTGGAGATGTGGTCTGGATCGGCTTCAATGATTGTTGCCGCCAGATGCGGCTCGAGCAAGACAGGATTCCGCCTGGAAGGAGCATTCTTCCGAACTTGGGCACAAAATTAGGGTTGCAACAGAAGAACCCTCGAACCAAATTAGGGTTTTAGGAAACCCAACAGAAACTTAGACTTGAATGAATGAATCTTCAAATATAAATCTCCATGAACAAGCAATAATGATTCTGGTAATCGAATCTCGAATAAAAACGTCGAATCATGAAATCCTTGAGGATCGAACCCTCTCTGATACCATGTTAAGAAATAGAAAGCGGAAGCAAAAACATGGAAAAAGATAAAGAACAATATGAACGCGGAATTTAACATGGAACCCTACTCCGTGAGGAGCGGGATGAAACCACGGGAGAAGCCCTCAAAGGGTCATGCTATGCATTGCTTTTTCTCAATGAGTACAGGAGGTCTGGGGCTCCTTATATAGCCTCTCCAGAGCCTCCAAGTCCCACCACTGGACGATGTGGGACTAAACATTGGATGGGATAAATGGATCTTCTCCAGGATCCATTTACCCTGTTACAACTTAATGGGCGCATACACGAATACTCCAACAGAAACCGCATGGCTGACCTCTGCTGCTGAAACTGATGTCGAATCGGTCCAAAAGATTGTTGTGGCATGGGTGCCGCTCCAGATGAGCTCCTGAAACGTCTCTTTCAGATGTCCTCAAATTTCTCCACTGCATCAGTATCCTCGGAGATGGAAGTGATACGTAGTCCGGCCAACTTCCCCTTCACATCTTCTGTCATACCTCTGAAGAACTTTTCCAGATTCTCATCTGGAAATGCAGCGACTGCTAGTGTGTGTTGAGACAACTCGGTGTAGCGAACAAAATACTCTCTAGCTGTCATCTGCCCCTGTTCGAGCTATGCGAATAATCGACGCTGGGACTCCTTCCACTTTCCAGAAAAGTAGGATCTGAATATCGTCTCGAAATCATCCCATGTGGACTCGCGTCCCAACTCAGAAACTGTTAATTGCATAGACCAGAGCTCATAGTTCGTCCCTTCCATCTTGACAATCGACACTGGACCTTTGAAAGTGCCTGTGGCGGGAGCGTCAACCTTGTTTTCTGACATATTGTCGGATGAAAAGCTTGGGTTTTGGAGGCCAAAAATTAGTATCTACACAAGCATATAGGGATTTGAATGCATATGTAGACTTATGCAATAAAATCCATCTATCCGCAACGGAAGCCGATGTACCGACAGAAGGGGTCGGAGCCCTCAACTTGTCACCGACAACGGCTAGCTGCGGTGATAAGGGCGCTCACAACTGGTGGAGAGCCGACGGCGACGGCTACCGAGCAGACCATAGGCGACCAGATGGGCCGACGGCGAGCGCCTGAGCTTGAGAGAGAGAGAGAGGGCGACGGTGGTGCAAATATATATATATATATATATATATATATAGGGTGGCGGCGGTGCCCGAGGAGAGGAGAGGGTGGGACGATGATAGTAGGGTTAGGTTTAGGGTACGAGAGCTCCGACCTAGGACTGCCGCTTTGATACCATGTTGAGAAAAAGAGTGAATCATTGTTTATTCCTTGAACCCTAGGCTCTCTTATATAGGGGAGATACCTATGGGTAAATTACATATGATAGATAAGAGAATAGAAATATAATACAAAGACATAAATATAACTCTACAATAAATGTATAATATATATATGAAATAATTCTGGACTAACATATAATACATTTTTTGAGTCCCGTAACTAATATATATAGGGTAAAATGGGGCTGCCCCCTTGAGGGGGAGCTAACTTGGCTCCCCCCGCCTCATTTTCCCGTTTTTTTTTGTTTTTTTTGAAAATTTCTCCCGTGGATTTTCATCAATATATCCCTATATTATGCTATTAAAATTTCGTATGAAACAGAGACTCCTACGTCCTCCATCTAGACGGGGTCGGTTTTAGCAATTCTGCTACCGTTAAAAAATGACTGTCTGGATGGAGGCCGTAGGAGTCTCTGTTTCGCACAAAATTTTAATAGCAAAATATAAGGATATAGTGATGAATATTCATGGAAGAATTTTTCAAAAAAAATAAAATAAAAAATGGGGAAAATGGCGCGGGGGGAGCCAAGTTAGCTCCCCCTTAGGGGCAACCACATTAAACCCATATATATATGATTTTTATTCAATACGCACAGGGCTCATTAGCGTTTCGGTGAGCACCATTTTTAGACCACACACGTGTATTACCAATTGAGTGGTTACCTATTTCGAAGGATGTTGTTTTTGGAAGGAGATTAATATGCAAAGCGACTTAACAATAAGTGGTATTCCAATTTTATCGCGTCCTAAAAAATAGGAAGATCGTTTTGGAAAGAACACATTCGAATCGATGATTTCTTGCAAAAAATCGAGATCCAAATGCTCAAATCAGTAATATATATACAATAATCAAGTAAATGGTTGTTGCGAGATCAGTAATATCCAAAACAACGGTCAGTAATTTACATTCATTTTATTTTATAGTGTAGAATTCAGTAATATATACACAATGGTCAAGTAAGTGCTTGTTGTGAAGTCAGTAAAACCATAAAAATGGTCAGTAATTTTATATATATTATTACTTTGAATAGAATTCAGTAATTTAGAGACAATACTCACGTAAATGGTTGTTGCGAGATCAGTAATATCCAAAGAACGATCAGTAATTTACATTCATTTTATTACATGGTGCAAAATTCAGTAATATATACACAATGGACAAGTGCTTGTTGTGAAGTCAGTAATATCCAAACAACGGTCAGTAATTTACATTCATTTTATTACATGGTGCAGATTTCAGTAATATATACACAATGGACAAGTAAGTGCTTGTTGTGAAGTCAGTAAAACCATAACAAATGGTCAGTAATTTCCATATGTTTTATTACTTTGAACAAAATTCAGTAATTTAGTGATGATACTCAAGTAATATATATACATTTATCGAGTAAATTATTGTTTGTGTTCAGTAATGTATATATCTATGTCTTATATCACATGTTCAGTAATATGTGTACGACTCTCAAGTAATAGCTACTATGAGATCAGTAATAACAAAGTAATGGTCAGTAAGTCATGGGCATTGCTCAAGTAAGAAAGTAACTATTTGTTAATGCAATGCACATTACATATACAATGGTATTACTAACTGATGAACGCGAAATCCACCTCTTTAATAATGAGGAATTGTAGTATAGGAAGCGGATTTCGGTCGTCAAAATACCACAAGCTTTGAATGTTGTGGAATATTTTTACTTGGTAAGTTTACCAAGGTCGAACACAGGGAACGGAGATTTTTAGTTGCACGGTTTCGAATCAAATTTAATAACTAACTTAATGCTCGATTAATTTATGTGTTGCAAAAATGTACAATGCAATGAGATGTCAATGCAAAGAAATATACAGAATTTATGCCCAGGATCTGTGATTTGGATCGTATCTAATTCTCTAATAATATGATCAATAATTTCATCAAAATTAATCACAGATTAACATGTAATTGAGTCAATGCTTCAGATCAATAAATTTAAGCTCAGAATAAATTGAAGCGAGAGATCAGACCTCCAAATATTTTTGAATTAATTCCTCGAATAGTTGGCTATAAACTTAGAGGAATGGATCTAAATTAATCCCCTATGAAATCTTAAATGTGATATTAACCATCAATGACAATCAGAGTTCACTATCCGACCTCCTGCAAAAATTTATCACTCAATTCTCAAGCACAAGTATGTCAAAATAAGCCTGCAAAAAGTCAGTGATGATCCGCAAATAATAATTGACAATAAACCACCTCAGATCTGTTCATAAACTATGCTAAATGGTAGAGCATGAAAAGAGCTTCGAAACGACATATTATACGCTAAAATCGGAATCCGTATGACAAAGATATGATAAAATGAAATTTCAGGGACTAAAATGTAAATAAAATAAAGTTTTCTTTGCAAAGAGGTCCCTGGGAGGACTTATCTGTAATTAATAAAAACTTGAGGGGCCTTTCTGAAATTTTCCCCTGGCGAGGGTATTTTTGCAATTTATAAAAATACCAGGGGTCTTCTTGCAATTTACCCAACGCGCACGTGCTCCGCACGTGCGCCCTGGAGGCTCGGGAGCGAAACAGAGATTCGGGCGTCCGAAGCAGAGGCTCGTGGCTAGACCTGGAGGCTCGGGTGGCCGAGCCTATGGTTCGGGGGTTCCGAACCACGAGCTTTGGAGGAAGGCTGGGGCGGCACGCGGCTGCTCTGGAGCCATTGGATTTGAGGCTTCCGCCCGATCCAACGGTGTTTGGAGGCTAGGGCACGAAGGGGCGACGCCTCCGCGCGGGCGCGGGGGGGGGGGGGGGGGGGGGGCGAGGCGGAGGCGGCGACGAGGCTGCCCGACGGAGGCTGTCCGTTGGAGGATGGCGGCCTGAGGAGGTGCGCCAGCGCGCGGAGGCGCGAGCGCGGGCGGCGCCGCTCAACGGCGAGGCGACAGCGGGAGTGCTGGGCGGAGGTCTGGCTGCGCGCGGTGATGCGCACACGCGGAGGAGGGCGCACTGGAGCGGAGATGGGTTCGGCTGAGGAGGCGAGGGCTGAAGGCGGAGTCGGTGGCCGAGGAGCTCGGCCGTGGTCGGCGGCGGAGGTCGGAGCTGGGGTGTTGGCCAGAGTTGGCCGAATCGAGGTTGGGGCGATGAACCTGCAACAGGAATAAAAAAATCAAAGAGAGCAAAGAGGGGGGGGGTGTCGCCTGGAAGATAGGAGGAGCAGTGGCTTCCTCCCAATGTCGTGGCCCTCTCTCTCCGGCGAAGGGAGAGAGAAGCTCGGCTGCTCGCGACGTTGAGCAGCAGCAAGGTGCTCGATGAACTCCTTGGATCACGCCACCAGATGTGCCGCTGTCACCAGCGTGCTTGGAGTAGGGCGGATGATCTTATCGGCCGACGACGAGGGGCTCTTATAGGAGAGTGGATGGCGGCGGTTACGTGCGAGGGAGGTGATTGGAGGTGGTATGAAGGCCGTGCATGGCGGTGGGTGAAGGGGGAGAAACGACCGGGGAAGTGGGTGAAGGTAACGGCTGAGGAAGAAGAGGGCGGGGTCACGTGCTGGGCACGTGACCCAGGTGTGGCTGGATAAAGAGGGAAGAGTAGGGTGCCACGTGGCACGCCCAGGGGCTGCCACGTGGCGTCCAAAAAAATTCCAAAATAAAAATAGAAAAAGAAATTGCAGGAGACCTCGGATCAAAAAATTTCCTTCATGAAAGTTGTTCGTCTCGACGAGATCTACAACTTTCATGAAGGACCCGGGAGCAAAAAAGGTCACCTGTGAGAAGTGGTATTTTTGGTGGCTCTCCATGTGTATATAAAACCGACTTTTTGGGTTTTTGTATTTTTTTGGTGATTTTAGAGGGGATAAAAATTATAGAAAAAATACGATAAAATATAGGAAAATTAATTACACACTAATCTAATTTTTTTTTGGATTTTTAAAGGATAAAAAAATAGGAAAATAAAATAAAGGTAAGAAACACACAACTTTTGTACAGACCGACAACGGACACTTGAACTTGGTCAGTTTCTTTGATCTTAGTTTTGATCTGGATTTGGATCTTTACGCTTCTTATTAAAACTTTCATCAAAGGACACAAATGAAAAAGAAATAAAATTAAAAGAGTTAATTATGCACATAAAAACTCAGGTCAAAATTGGCAAAAAGTTAAAATGCGCAAAAGAGACCCAAAACCCAACTTTCACAAATGAGCTCCGAATTTTATGAAATTGGTCTTGTTTTGAAGGTATTTGAAAATGGAGTCCTTTAAAAGTGAGTAGACCAAAATCGGACACTGTATGTAGGAGATATGCTCATTTTAGTCTGTCAGATGTGAAATTTGACTTTGGGATTATTTGACACTTATTGGGGTTAATTTTTTTTGTATTTTTTATTTAATAAAGTTAGTAATATCTACACAATGGAGGTGGTTTTGGGTCAATCGGAGTTAGGATGAATTAACTAAAAATGGGAGAATTTAGCGGCTTTTTGGGCTAATTTACACTGGGGATTTTAAATGCAATTATGCATGATGAAATGCATATATTATTTACACATGCATGATGGCTAATAATGCTCTATTAATGAATAATTACAGGTGGATGATGGGGGACAGAGCCTAAATGACCAATTTTAGCATGATGAATACGAGATTCATCACTAACCATTTGTTATGTTATTACTGATCTCACAACACACATTTACTTGACCATTTTATACTGTACAATGTAACTATTTGGATGTAAATTACTGATCATTGTCTTGATATTACTGATCTTACAATAAGCATTTACTTGACTGAATTATATTTATTACTATCATAACATTTGGATCCTTAATCATCCGCGTGGAATCATTTATTTGAATCGTTTCTTTCCAAAATCGTCTTCCAATTTTTAAGGACGTTGTATAATACGAAATATATGATTTTTTTTAAATACGTGGTAGCCTATAATTAGAAATATAGTTATTGCTAATACACGTGTATGACCCAGAATGGGTGCTCATTGAAACGTTAATGGGCACATGGCTCATTGGATAAGCCCTCTATATATATATAAGGAAACATGACTAACATTTATATGTACTAACTTGACATTTTGGTTTCATTCAATATATGAGGTTTGTTACTAGAGATGTGACCAATAATATTATATTGTGACTGTGACTATGCTTGTGATTAATATATGCTTTATAGCTTTAATACCTAAGTTGAGCCATTAGCCGTTACGAAAACAAAGAAAGTCAGAAAATCTTAATATATATAGTTTTCTTTTGATTTTTAGGGAATTACCCAAAGAAATATATAAAATAGTGATTTGAGGCAGGTCTTCTTTATCCCTCTTCTCCCACCTCGCAGGGTATGCAGGGTACAAACCTCATGGGTATCTGACTACAGTTGTGTACCCTGGTAAGTACCAATGACTAGGCCTCGACCTTGCACCTGGGTAGTGACGGAAGTCCCTTAGAAAGGGGGGCAAGCCCCACCTTACCACTCTTTTCCCACTTCGAATTTCTAGTAAGAAATTCACAGCAGACCGAGGCAGCGCCTCGGTACTTCTGCGAAGCGATGAGGCTTACGCCTCGAATATCCAGACTGAGGCTAAAGCCTCGAGGCAATTTTCATGGAAAACCGCCTCGAGGCTTATGTCTCGACATCTCAAGGCATTGGTTCCTCATTAGTAATGGTCCA
Source organism: Ottelia alismoides (assembly GCA_037367405.1). Classification (NCBI taxonomy): domain Eukaryota; kingdom Viridiplantae; phylum Streptophyta; class Magnoliopsida; order Alismatales; family Hydrocharitaceae; genus Ottelia; species Ottelia alismoides. Next base: position 375,000 of record JAZKJV010005768.1, read on the forward strand.
TGTTGCAAAAGTCGGTAGTCGATACTTAGTCAACATGGTAATTGACTAAGAATTAGTAGGTACTTGGTAGTTGAGTGACTAAAGTTATTTAGTCAGACTTTAATCGATTTTGTATTTTTAATTATTTAACATATATAAATCATTTTATACATATATTCTTCTATATTTGCATAAATTTGTATATTTTCTATACTATCATAGTGAAATAAAAGGAATAATAATTCCTATCGAACATTAAGCATCCTAAATTAAATTTGTTTTGAAAACAATAATAACTAAATAAAAGGCAATCCCAGAAAAAATTGGCCGACTAGTTGGTCGACTAAATGGACCTTTTAGTCGGTTGGTCGACTAAAGATTGATTAGTTTAAGCCGAGTTGGATACCCCACTTATTCTACCAAACAACTTAGTTGGCTATTTTTTTGCAAGCTTGGTAATGGTGTGCTCCTTATCATAATCTTCAATCACAGTAAATATTGATCGGGACCAAAGCACATTGTTGCCTTCATTTTTTTTGAGGCTCACATTGTTGCCTTCATCTAATTTGATGGCGGGACTAGGGTTGCAAATCGAACTGAACTGGAACGAACGAACCTATGTTCGAGTGCGGTTCGATAGAAAGTTTGAAAGTTCGAGTTTGAGTTTGGTTTGATATAAGTATGGTAGCATAAGTTCGAGTTCGTTTGGAAAATGAAGGTTTGAGTTCAGTTTGATAGTAGTTCCTTAACGGTTAGACTTAAAGTCAAACTTGTTAAAATGAACTAGTTTGAAACTATGGTTCTATAATTCGATAAGCATTTATAAAAATAAAAAGTGGCTCATGGTGAATTGGATTAGAGGTTCCTATTGATACTTAGTTTCATTTGCTCCAAACTATTTTACGCGTGTGTGTATAGAGGTTGGGGGAGATTGCACCTACTGTCATCATCCAGGTCACTCTGAGGACACATGTTATCGGAAGCATGGATACCTCGCCTCTACTCGTGTGACTGAGCAGATTGAGCCTTTAAACAGTTCGGCTCCTCAGGTAGATCCATGCCTTGATGATATTGTCTCTCGCATGAGGGAGATAATGAATCATGTTGCTGACACCACTACAGGTTTCCCTGATGTCACAGCTACCGCTGGAGCCTCTTCGAGCTCCCTAGGTATAGCCTATGGTTTTACTAGTTGTAGCAGAGTAGATATGACAAAGTGGATCATGGACTCTGGTGCTTCTCACTATCTGTGTGGAGACATAGAACAGTTCCGTTCTTACATATCTATATCACTTGATGGATCGCCATTGCGAACGTGGTGTACTTACCCATCACATTACATGGGGAGTGTCAGAAGGTTTGCAGGCTTCACGAGATGATCTATGGCCTTAAGCGGAGTCCAAGAGCATGTTCCAGAAGATCTCGGACATGATAGAGCAGAAGAGGTTCATGAGATCAACTGTCGATCATTCACTTCTTAGTCAGAGGTCTCAGAGAGGTACGTTTATCATACTGGTTCATGCTGATGATATCATTGTTACAAGGGATGATGAGCATGGCATCCAGACTGCTAAGGATTTCATAGGTCAGAAGTTTATAACTACGGACCTTGGCAGTCTACGTCAAGGCCTTAAATGTCGGTTTCGGTCACCATTTCGGTAAGACCAAAACAGAATTTCGGTGGAATTTCGACCGGAATTTCGATCATTTCTTGTACTAGGACCTCCATATTTCGGTCATTTCGGTCATTTCGGTCGAATTTCGATTTCTATTGGATATCGATATTCGACAGAAATTCGACCGAATTTCGCTGAAATTTGAGGCCATGGTCTACGTTACTTTCTTGGACTGGAATTTGCCAGGAATTAGCGAGGTCTTGTGATGATCCAGAGGAAGTACGTTACAGATCTTCTCTCTGGGATAGGCATGGCAGATTACAAGCTTGCCACTACTCCCATGGACCCGAGCATGAAGTTTTATGATGATGATACTGAGGAGGTAGACAAGAGGATGTACAAGGAGCTTGTTGGGAAGCTCCTATACATAACCATCACCCTGTCGGATATATCCTTTGCAGTAAGTAAAGTGAGTTAGTTCATGGAGCTGCTTACACATGCACATATGGATGCAATCCATATGATTTTGAGGTATCTAATATAGCACCGGTCTTCTATTTAGCAGAGGCACATCCCTTGTTATCACATCTTGTGCAAATGCATATTATGCAGGGTGTCACAAAGATAGGAAGTATACCTCTGATTTTTCAGTGTTCATAGGAAGTCCTTGGTGTCATGGAAGAGCAAGAAGTCGGCAATGGTCGCCAGATCCAACGCAAAATCAAAGTACAGAGCCATGACTCATGCTAGTACAGAGATGATGTGGGTCATACATGTTCTTACTGACTTAGCAGTCGAGGTGCTGCTTCCCATGCACCTCCAATGCGACAATCAAGCTGCTCTCTTTATTGCTAATAACTCAGCCTTCCATGAGAGGATTAAGCATATTAAGGTAGACTGTCACTACACTCGAGACATGATTCGGAAGGGCCTCGTTATCACTCATGTTAGCTCAAGAGATCAGACAACATGCATGCTCACCAAGGCCCTCACTAGAGGGCCTTTCTAAAGATGTTGTTCCAAGCTGAGCATGATTGATATCTACGCTCCAGCTTGGGGGGGGGTGTTGAGATATTTTTATATTTTATTTCTTTTATGCATTCTCTCTTCTTTCCATCTTCTTTATGTAATTTGCTCAACAGGTTTCTCCTCTATATAAGAGAACCCTAGGACCTCATGAATAAAAAAAATCATTTTTTTCTCTCAACACACATCAATCTGGAGCTGTTCTTGCATATCAAGCATCGAAAACATATTGTTACATGATTAATGAGAAACAAAGGTACCTCAACCACCAAGTGGATGGAGCAAACTGGATATACATTTAATTGGGAGGTCAAGGTTGCTTGAGATGTCTCGAGATGTGGCATACTAGAGATAATGCTTTAGTGGGTGCAACTGCAAATGCAGTCGGTGAAAACTCGTCGTTGGAGAGACACAAGTGATGGTGGAGCGTGAACTTCTAGTGGTGCAATGGAGGTGATGGAGTCGAGCACTACATGCCATGGAGGGGTCAGGTGCTTCATGTGATAAAGGTTGGGGTGGGAGGCAATGGTGCTTCGTGGTGTTTTAGCAGACAATGGAGAAGTTGGGAGCCCCTTCTAGGCACATGACTTGAGAGTGAAGAATCTATCCTTTCATGGCTTTGATGCCAATTTTTCGAAAGGAAAAGGTGGTGTAGTCCCGAAGTAGGGATCCACTGCAAAATTATATTAATAAATATATATCTTATATTTGGGGTGGATAGCATAGCGTGTTTCCCCCTCTTTTGACTCAAAAAAATAAATATATATATCTTTGGCATGCATAAGACCAAGTCAAATGAAGGGCCTTGCATGGATCTGATACCAAAGTGGGCGATAGAAAATGAGAAAAATGTATATTCTATTCAATTAAATGCATCTCTCCGTTATATAGAAAAAAAGAGTACGATTATAAAGTCCCTACGAAAAAATCCTTTAACAAATCGACATTAATACTTGGTATTGAGGATTTTATTTTATTTATTTTGTCCTTTGCATAACATTCTTATATCACCTCTTTTGAGAAGGCTATCTGATTATTTATTTTTCTATTTCTTCTTGGCTATGACGCAATCTTTATGGAAACCTTTCTTCCTAAAAAAAGATAAACTCCTTGGTGAAATTTTGCACCTTGAGTCTTTCTTCGTACGAGTGCATCTTCTTCTGTACAAGATAAGCTTGTGAGTGAGTTGTGCGCTTCCATTGCAAGGTTAAACTACATCAGGATTAAATTCTTACAGCGAGAGTTTTTAAGCTCTAAGTAGGCCAAGCTTTGGCTCTTGATGTAGCCTTGAGTGAACATGTATAAATTGCCGTACAGTAATCTTGATCTTTTCTGTGATTAATTGTGCTTGACATTATATTAAATATTGAGATGCACTTTTCACCTACTAACGTTTTTGCAGAGGATGAAGTGTGGACTATGCATTTTCTCACCACATTTTCTAACAAAAAACTTCATAGTTTTCTTGATCTTTGGATAACGATTATTCGAGCAATATTGAGGTCAACAAAAGGGTCAGAAAGGCCTATATGGCTCTTTCAGCTGACATCGTGCTCGTTGATGTTGGCATTATTAAGGATTATTGGCTTATCTTGGGATACATGACACCATTGAGGATGAATACCTTCGTTCGGCTTTTTGTCGCAGTGCTCGGTTCATGGTGAAGTTGTTCAAGCCACATATGTCATCTTCGTACTTTACAATTTTTTTGGTTAAATCAGAGGATGTGAACCATTTGGTATGCTCTTTTTTTTTAGACCAAAAGGGGGAATCACGCAATGGTGTACACCTCAAATATTATAAATAAAAATACACATTATAAAAGCCAAGACTCAAGTGGAATCTTAATATGATGAAGTACTTTCTCTATATAGAATTTCTCTGCTCAAAATATTACATGGTTACTTACCAAATCACCCAAAGGATATCAACCATCATCAACCGCACATTGGTGGATTGGGAACATCCATGAAAATGAAATTCCTGAAATCTCTCGAGGTTAGACAAGTCCACCCATGAGAAGCCCTACTCAGCCCAAGTATCATTAGCCTTATCGCATGATAAGAAGAGGTGTTCCACTGTCTCTACCTCCACCCACAAAAGGAGAAACTATTGTCATCTCGCAAAAAAAAAATCTCGACCACCTCCACCTATTTGGTTAATAATCTCTGCTGCAACAACCGAAGGAAAATTTGACCTGCATAGGAGCACTCATGCCCCAGATGTACATGCAGTCACAAAGTAGGTCAGTGGGAGTGGGAGCCGGGGACATATCCAAGGCCCGACAGGCACGTCGCACAACGGAGAGTTTGTCTCGCAGCATCCAGTGGTCTCATCCCATCAAGAGGCCCTCAGATGGGCTAAGGACCTCCATTAGCTAAAAAACTCTTGAAAGTCGTCGTTCTGAAAAAGCAGATTTCCACCAAGCTGAGATTGACTGGCTTGGATACCTTTTGAACTTTTGGAACTACTGGAGCGATACAGGTCTTATTTCCCAAGAAGAGAAAGGGCACTGGTTGGCAAGGAATGCCTGGTGCTCAAGGGAGAGCGCTTTTATGCTGAGAAATGTACTTGTCTATGGCATGCAAATGTTTTATATGAGTCTTAACCTCTACTTATAATATGTCATTAATAGATTTTTTGAGTTGTGCACCTTCCAATGGCGTCCGCCATCTTTCCTTTAAAAAAACACTGAACAACTTATACAAAAGTTTTGGCACATTTTTGACGTGAAGGTGTCATGTGAATAATGTCTGAACCTTTTTTTTTTCACTAGTTAAGGGGGGGGGGGTTGGAACCCAAGTCATTGAAATGGGAGCCCACTGCTTCAACCACTAGACCATTACAAGGGATTCTTGAAAAAAATCTGGACCTTGTGCAATTGGTTGGACCATTTTCATGATGTTGCCTTCATGATGATGATGAATATAAATCCATGAAAGCTTCGTGAACTTGATGATGCCACCTGTATGCTTTATCTTATTTGTTGTACATTGTAGGTTCTTTTTTGTTCGAGCTGGGATGATGGGATGGCTTCTCATCAATTTATCAATTTTGGCCAAGAGTATTCAGGATGGCCAGCTTATCCTTTCTGTCATTCTTTATCAGCTCTTTTGTGGGGTAAGCTAATGCTAGTTAGAACCTATTTTGTTTGAATTTCCTCTCCTTGGAATTTTGGTTTGCTGACTCTCTTTAATGCTTTTTTCTTTGTGCATAGCTGTACATTGTAGACTACTTTTTCTTTGAGGAGTATATGACATCCACGTAAGTTTTTGTCAGAAATCACCTTTTATTTGTACGCATTTCTTGCTCTTAGTTTAGTTCAGATCAGGATGGAGTTTCTCATATGTCAAAAAGCATAAAGATTATATGAACGAAATTGCATGATGCTGCAGATGTTCTTGTACTTACGAACTTTAATTCTTTACCATCCTATTTAAATAATGGAGGACAATTGCTTACTTTCTGTTACAGAGACGTTTAAAAAGCCTAGGATCTGCCCTGTATAAAAATCTGAATTACAAATTACAGATGGGTATTATAAAATTTCACTGCCTAGCGAACTATTATTAGCTAACAGCATACTGTTTGCATTTTTTGATGAAGATCCGAGATACTTGAAAATATTTTTTTTAGACCAAAAAGGGGGAAACACGTTATGGTGTCCGCCCCAAATATATTGCTAAACGGATAGGGTTGCAGAAGAACTTACAGAAGCCAGGACTCGAGAAGAGACCTCGAGTGAAACATTACATTTTCGTAATAAAATCTTTGTGAGGAAAAAAGTGCATCGTTACGAGTTAGCCATATTACCCAAATTGTAGCTATGGACAATTGAATTCTTCCCTAGGGCGATTCCTCACAACAACCATTGATTCCCAGAAAAGGTCAAGGTCAAAAGGATGGAGCCAGCTTTGATTAACATTGGTCCATATTGGGGCTGTTTTAGCACACTGAAAAAAGAGGTGATCAATTGTTTCAATATGCATATGACACAGAGGGCATATGTTTCAAATCTTCGGGAGTAGTTTTGCACACCGATCCATTGTCATGATACATTTTCGTTGTATTAACCACAAAAGAAATCAATTCTGCCTAGTAAACACAGTTCCTAAATTAGATTGCAGTCACGAACCAACGTATCTGTCCTAGGCTGTAGAGATCTGCAAATTGCATTGTAAGATCTTTTTACAGAGAAAAGTTTTTCCTTCCAAACCCAATGATCTATGTCCACGGATGGTCTGTCCAAATGTCTTAAGGATTCGAGCAAAGTGATGAATTCTTCAGGCGTTGATTAGAAAAGTCAATGGGGGCATCCAATTCTCATCTATCCAGCACTCCGAAACATGCACGTCATGATGAGCCGCTAACGTAAAAAGCCGCGGGAAGTGAGAAGAAAGCATCATCACCAGTCCAGTTGTCCTTCCAGAACAAGAAAGAGTTACAATTACCAAGCACATGTCTAAAGAGTTCTTGAAAGTGAGGGAGCACCGTGGTGATTCCTTTCCAAAAAGTCAAAGGGTGTAACGGTTGCGGACGATCCAACATGACAAGAGGGTCCCCAATATTGTAGATACTGCGAATTAGTTTGCAACACATGTCTTCATCTCTGCCCCAAAACATGTTAACCCACTTCAGTAAAAGTGCCTTGTTCATTGATTCCAGGTGCTTGATCTCAAGGCCACCATCAGTCTTGGACATCGTAACCGAGTCCCAATCTACCAGGTGAATTCCGACACCTTCATGTCCCGATTTACCCCAAAGAAATCTTCGTATTATGTTCTCTAATCTATTCCTGACACCAACAGGGAGGAGACGAGAGGACATAAAAATACTGAAATAGAGGAGAGGACTGCATGATGTAGTACAAGTCTTCCGCCTCTCGATAAAGTAACAGCCTTCCATCCCGATAGCTTCATCTCCATCTTATCAATGATCGGCAACCAGTCCACTATCTTTAGTCTACCATTGGTAAGTGTTGGAGTATTTGGTTGTGCGTCTATTATGTTGTAGATGGGTAAATGGATACCTCCATGATCCCTTTACCCCATCCATATGTTTAGTCCCACATCTACCAGTGGTGGGACTTGGAGGATATGTGGAGGTTATAAAAGGAGCCCCAGACCTCATATATCCTTTGAGAAAGTGAAATGCATAACCTGGCCCTTTGAAGCATTCTCCCATGGTTTCATCCCGCTCCTTACGTAGTAGGGTTCCACGTAAAAATATTTGTTCATCTAGTTTATCTTTCTAGAATTATGCTTGGTTTATCATTCGCTTCCGCATTTCTATTTTCTAACATGGTATCAGAGCGGGTCGATTCTCGAAGATTTCATGTTCGATGTTATTCGAGATTTAATATTTGATTCATAAAGATTCATTCTTATTATCAGGTATGGTTCAAGTTTTTAGGGTTTCTTTTCGAAACCCTAATCCCGTGTTCTATCAAGGTTCCACGCTCCAGGCATACATCCCCAGGACCTTCTCCATGCGTGCACCTCCCTGCAAGCTCCAACTGTAACACTCACTGTTCTCCGGCCGCAGTTCTCAGGAGGAGAACCGAAAGAAGGGCTACCACCAGATCATGCTCCAGATCCTCCTTGCGCAACCTCACGCGATCTCCTTCCTGGAGGAAGCTCCAATCGAGGCCAGGCGACCCCTCTTCTCTCGGTGGTTTTGCCTTCAGCCCCATCGGGCCCCTCTTCTCTAGGGCTTCGGGCCCCTCCTCGCGAAACATCTCCAGGCCGCACCCCAGGCGGCGCCCCTCTAGGGCTCTACACCCAGGAGCGATGCAACATCAGATCGCTGTCCTACGTGCGAGCCCCATCATCTTTTCAGGTTCTACGACGACACCAACCTCCATATCGCGCACGCCCTCTCGATTCTAGGCAACACGATTCTCCCGCACGCATAGGCAGTGCACGAGGCCCTTCGATTTACATCTCCTTTCGACGCAGCCCAGGCGTGGATGGCACCGCGAGAGTCTCAAACGAACTCATCGAGCACCGCCCCCAAAGGTCAGGCGGCAACAGTACCACGCAGGCGGTGGCAGATCCCCACGACGACGCTAGGCGACGCTCCTCTCATGAGGTACATATCGATCTCCGTCTCCAAGAGGCGTACCTCCCATCGAGAAGGCCCAATTGAGATGCAAGTTAAAAAAAAATCTGAAAAAGGCGCGTACAATTAAAAGTCGTACACAATTTTAAAAAAATGATGTGCAAAACCGAAAAAAATTGTGAATGGCTTTAAAAAAATGATGATGGCAATGGCTATTACATTTTTTTTAATAGCCAAGAAATTTATAAAAAAAGATGAAGAAACGTCGTAAAAAAATGAAAACGGCCTAATGTTATCCATGTTTTGAGAAGTCAAAAAATTTGTGATCAGCTTATTGGTTTCATGTTTCTCCCACTTTTATTATCTTCTCCCAACATAGTCGATGTCATATATTCCGACTAATATGGGAAAAACAGGGAGTATTGTGTAGAGTCACAGATCTTCTTCAGATTCAGATGTGATATTCCAGACCAGCCAGTTGTTCAGACTCTACAGCTCTGCAGATGAAGTTTTTCCACGCGCAGTTTCACTATCGACATTCAGATTCTGAGTCCACGGTTTGATGCTGAGTTTCAGACTCGACGGTTGATTCCGAGTCCTCAGTTTCAGACTCGCACATATGCGGTCCTTTGAGATGTGCACATGTTTGCCATCTTTTATCATGGTCCCCATCATTCTTGTTGTTGTCGACCAGAGTTTTCATGTGAGCCATACAGACTCCAGAATGGATGACCATTTCCTATGCCATGTTGGCAAGGGTGTTCATGTGGTATCATCAGGACTCCAGAGTAGAGTACCATATCAGGACTCCAGAGTAGAGTACCATTCTCTGAGCCAGATGGGAGAGACCCAATTCTCCGACGAGGAGACTTTTTTATACTCTATTCTCCAGCGACCGTGTACTCCGACGAGGATTGCACTCCACGATCTTTTCAGTTCGACCCTTTTCAGAGATGGAGCAATTGTCCACATGTTGCGGTAGGCCAGAGTACTCCGACGAGGAGACTCATTTCCAGTTGCAGTGACTTTGACATGTGCAGTTCAGAGCACATGCTCTCCGACGGAGAGATTCAATTGACTCACACTCCAGCTCGTTCGTCATCCTCACCTGCATGGCATGAGAAGCAACGTCATCGACAACAACCGACAGTTGTGTGTGTTGAGTTGATATTGTTTGTAGTGTCATGTGGCATGAGTTGAGTTTCTTTCTGTTTGTCCAAGCTGAGCATTGTATGCTCCAACTTGAGGGGGAGTGTTGGAGTATTTGGTTGTGCGTCTATTATGTTGTAGATGGGTAAATGATTACCTCCAGGATCCATTTACCCCATCCATATGTTTAGTCCCACATCTACCAATGGTGGGACTTGGAGGCTCTGTGGAGGCTATATAAGGAGCCACAAGCCTCCTGTATCCTTTGAGAAAGTGCAATGCATAACCTGGCCCTTTGAGGCCTTCTCCTGTGGTTTCATCCTGCTCCTTAGGGAGTAGGGTGCCACGTAAAAATCTTTGTTCTTCCAGTTTATCTTTCTAGAATTATGCTCTGTTTATCATTTGCTTCCGCATTCTCTATTTTCTAACAGTAAGGGAATGACAAGATAACATATTGGAAGAGTACCACAGGGTGTGCTCAGTTCCTCAGCACAATCTCTGGTCACCTCCTCGAAAAGAGAAAAATGAATGGTAATGGATTTCCCAAGGTTGTAAACCAACCCAGACATTTCACTATAGATCTCCAAAGTGTCAGCCATGCCTCTTGCCTCTGCCCTGCCACCCTCGATGAAAAAGATTGTATCATCTGCATATAGTAAGATGGGGACAAAAATGTCGCCAATTGAGTAACTATCTATGATTCCACTACGAACCACCTGCCCCACCATGCAAGCAAGTACATCAGCTGCAATAACAAACAACATAGGGGCTAGGGGACAACCATGTCTAACACCCCTTTGATGCTGGAAAAAGCCTCCGTCCGGACGGCCATTAACCAACACAGAGTAAGACGCAGTAGTAATGCAACGTTTCATCTAAGAAATCCAGCGGTCAGGAAAGCCTCATTTGTTCGATGCTGCCCAAAGGAAACTCCAATCCACTGTATCATAGGCCTTAAAGAAGTCCACCTTCCAGAGGATCCCCTGTACCCGTCCACGCTTCCAATCTGTGATGAAGTTAGTAGCCATGGCAAGGCTGTCCGTAATTTGCCTATTAGGGATGAAGGCTGATTGAAAGGGGGAGATGATATGATCCATAACTTTGTTCAATCTAATTGCAAGCACCTTCGCAACAATAAGATATGTTGCGTTCGAAAGAGCGATAGACCTGAAGTCCTCCACCCTCTCCAGGGCATCCTTCTTGGGAAGCAGAAATATGAGTGATTTTTTGAGCTTGTCGAACCCAACATTACTCTGAACGAATTGCAGAACAACATCAAAGATCTCTTTACCCAATAATGGCCAGGATTCACGGTAGAAAAAGATGTGGAAGCCATCCGGACTTAGTGAACCATCCACATTCAAGTTCCACACCGCGTTCTTCACCTTCTTGATAGTAAAGCTCTGTTCAAGATTGGTGGCGTTGTCCGTCGTAATGTTAGTTGCCCCCAAGCCAGTCCATATCCAAGTTCTCTCCTCCCGCCTTCTTGACAATTCATGAAAGTAACCCGCAATAGCCTTGCCCATTTCACGATCACCTTCCACTCTAGTGCCATTAACCACCGTGTACTTGAATATGTTGTCTCATCGTCTTCCGCTAGTCATACATTGGAAATAAGTAGTATTCACATCACCATTTTTGAGCCAACACTGTCTAGAGCATTGCCTCCACTTAGCCACTCGTTTCCTATCTTCCTCTGCAATGATATTCTGGGCCGCAACTCTTGCAGCCAATTCATCAACATGGAGCTCTTTGGTATCTTCCAGATCATCAATTCTGCGAACCACATCCTCAGCTGTCATGCAGCAAGCCAACCTGGCCTCTCTAATGGCCTTCTTATAAGAACATAGATGTTTCCGCAACGATGCTAGCTTTTGTGCCAGGTATGATGCAACAGAACCTGACGTAGGGGTGGAAGACCAGTGGGAGTAAACTAAGTTTCTGATAGAGTCTTCCAGTAGCCATGCATGTCCGAATCTGAAAAATCCCCTCGTCTGCGAATCAACAGCTGAGTCCCAATTTAGTGGCGAGTGATCCAACCTCGTACGTGTTCTTGAAGTGTAAAAAGATAAGAGGTACTCATTCATAGCCTCCTGAGAGGCCAGGAATCAATCAATGTGTGATCGAGATCCAAAATTCCTCCAAGTGAATTTCGTGTCGCTCGCATCAATCACTTCGAACTCCAAATCATCAATAAGATTGGCAAAATTTGAGGAGCCAGGGTCCTGTCCACCACGTAAGCATGAAAGCCAAGCGATCCCAGGAAGAGCATCCCTAGCCAAGCGGATGTTAGTCTAGAGTTCCTCCCTTAAAGAGTGAGTGCACGGTTCATAGACACAAGACACCACCAGTTGTGAACTCGTAGAGTTATTTTCCAATAGTATCATTAAGACATGCCTAGCCCGGACTTCAGACCACCAGAAGTACCATTTGCATCAAGAAATCGGCAGCCACTAATTGTACCATCCCCCATCGACTCCCAGAAAGAGATGGGCCAAGAAGAGGGTTTAGTTTCCTGTAGTAGGACAATATCACAACACTATTTGGAGAGGCGATTTCTGATCAGACTCCTCTTCTTAGGGTCATCCAGACCCCTAACATTCCAAGTGAAGACCTTCATTGTGTAACTGGTAACTTGCCCTCGATCCGTATTACTCTCGCAGCCAGAGCCACCACGGATTTTTTTTAGAATAAGTACGGGTGAGCCACCGTGGACTTGTTCTCGAAGATGGTCTGATCCGCTCTTTTCCCTTTGGATTGGCCTTTTCTAGGTCTGTACCATTTTTGCCTCCTGTCGATACCTATTTCTGATTGCACCGAGGTGGAGGAGGTTGCTGGAGGAGGCCTATCATGATTTTCAGGAAAATGGTTCGATTGAAATTCTCTAAAGTTTTTTCCATAGATCTCATCACCCTTAAGAAATTTGCCTAGTCTTTGATTCAATATTTCACCTAGGGGGAAGTGGGTGCTCTCCAACGCTAAAGGGACACCTGTTGAAGCAGATGTTGAGGAAACCACCATCGCTGCCAGATCTCGAGCGCCATCGAGACCCTTCTGTGTCCGTTCTGATGCCACCACTGCTTGGGAGTCAGAGTGACCGACTAGAGGTGCTCCCGAAAGATGGTTTGGGGGAGCAAGTCGACTGTTGGAGTCGGAGTGACCAGTAGGAGGAGCAAACAGATCCCGATTCCAACCATGCAGGGCTTCAATAGCGAAAACCAGATCACTCTGCGGTTCTTGGGTTAAGGGTCGATTAAAAATAATCGAATCAAGATCCGGTTGGGAGGGTTCCTCCCCTAAATCGGTTTGAGTCTCCATTTCCAAGAGCTCCACCTAAATAGCAGAGGAGTGCTGCAAGTCCTCATTTAGGGTTCTAGGTTCGAGTAAGGAAAGAGCGACACCATTTGTCTGTGGTGGCAAATCCAGAGAAGCAGAAAGTAATTCATGTTTCTCTCTTCTCGGTGCTGAGTTAATGATTGTTGCATCTTTGGAATCTGAGGGGTCGTAATCCCTCTTGGACGGTAATATATTTTTGCCTTTGATAGAATCATCTGGGACAGAAATCACAATTAATGTTTTCTTTCCAGTGTTGACCGACTTTGAAAATATTTTAAAATTTTCCAACTACGGCTTGGCTGGAATCCAAGGGGTCGCAATCTTTCAGGTTGTCGTTGACGAGGGCGTTGGGCTTGCCATGTTTCTGGCCTCTAGTGGCGAGGGAGGTGCAAGAGCTTCGGCATTGAGGTGAAAAGTTGCACGACCATTCTGCAACGAAGATAGTTTTTTTGCTTCAACCATTGGTTGTCCTACTAGCTTTAAAATGGTGGTCAGAGGGTCGAATCCTAGTTATCGGCTGTCTGATAAAATTTTCGTGACCAACCCTAAATCCCTAAATGCAGGTCTAAGGGCTGTGAAATTACGGGATAGAAACGACACTTCAAGAACCCGCAACCACTACTGCTTTACCATCCGCGAATCTCGGGTGTCACCATGAGACAAGCAGATGTCTTCCGAGCAGGAACCTAGTCACTTCTGCAGATGAAAACCCCCTCGCACAACACTGTTTTGAATTTACAACAACCACATCACCTATGAACGAAGAATCCAGAAAGTTTTGTACCCAGAATTTGACCGCGTCAAAATCTATGACCTTATTATGTGAATAGCCAATGAGCAATAGAGTCTTTAGGTCGTTGTCTTTTGCCTTTGTTAGCCCATCTTGAACCACAGTGGCATAACATTCGACTGGCATCTTTTTTCACCGAGGTTTCTATCCACAGACTTGGCAAACTACCTTGCGTTGCCCAACCTCACCGCAAATGAAGCATCTTTTCGAGTGCGAGCACGATGAAGCTTGATGAACGTAGACTCCACAATGGCAGCATCGTTTTCCCCTTTTCTTATGAGTAACCATGGTCCAGACTTCCTCCCTCCTTTCAATGTCATGCTTGGTAGCCGTCGTTTGATCTCTCGCTTCTTTTTTGGTGTCTCTCTCCCACGCAAGTAGACCGCTCCAAACCTCCCATCCCTTGGATGTAAATTTACTCAGGATCAAGATACATGAAAACATAGAATCTCCATCTTGACTGTACGTTTATAATATATAAGATGTGAAAGATAAAAACATAGAACGATGAAAATAAACAAATGATTTTATCATGTAAATTTAAGAGCTTCCATTTCCTTCGCATCCATTAGTTATATGTATCTTATCTATTGAATTGTGAAATGGTCATGGATACAAATACAACCATAAATGATTGTAGAAAACGATAATGCAGTAGCATAATTGGAGATAAAGAATAAAGAACATAGAAAGATTGGGGCTCTGCTACACTCACCTCGATCGATTTGCTTGAGATCTCTGAGCCATTGTTTGGAGAAGGGTTCATGAGGAGAGGCGATGGGAGAAAAGACCCTTGGAGAAGGGGTACAAAGGTTTCCCCTGGACTTGTATGTCGTCACCATCTGAAAGAAGAGGTTAGCAGTGTGAGGGATTTGCCTGGAGAGAGAGTTGCACCACTTAGGGGGTTGTCTGGAGAAGGCAATGTAGCCTTTACGTCTGTGTACGTCGCCTACTGCCTGAAGAAGATGTCGTTGCTTGTTTGAATAGGTGTGACATGATCAGGGCCCATCATTGTTGGCTTTGGTCTGAAGAGGAGAAGAAATTCTAGGGTTCGTTGGGAAACCCTCGTGCTTCAGCGATGCTTCCTGGAGCATATGTATGTGTGATGGCTTGGAGATGGACTCTCGTTGCTGCGAATATGTGTCTACACCGCCTGGAGGAGAGAGTGCACCGCTTTGCGAGATGAACTGGGAGCTTAGGGTCTGAAGGACTAGAGATGCACTGTTGATTGTAGCTTGAAGCATAATTTTCTAGGGTTACAAAAACCCTAGATATTCCACTCAGATTGTTTCTGTTGGGAAAATAAAAAAGATGTTTATTCCATGGAACCCTAGGCTCTCTTATATAGAGGAGAGACCTATGGATAAATTACATAAGATAGATATGAAGAAATAAAATAAGGAACTAATACTCAGAGTACATAGAATTATCTCTACACTCTCCCTCAAGATGGAGCATATATATTGTTAGAGCAGAGAATACTTTGTTATATTATTCCATGGAGCCCTAGGGTCTCTTATATAGAGAGGAAACCCTTGGGTAAATTACATAGATGTACATAAGGTAAATAAGAAATACTCAACGATACATCACAACATAACGTAAACGTCTACACTCCCCCTCAAGATGGAGCATAGATATCAATCGTGCTCAGCTTGGAAGAACATCTTTGGAAAGGTCCTCTGAGCAATGGCTTGGTAAATATATCAGCAGTCTGGTTTTCTGAACTGACATGTGAAGTGGAAATCAAGCCCTTCTGGATCATGTCTCTAGTGTAGTGACAATCTACCTCGATGTGTTTTGTTCTTTCATGAAAAGCTGGATTATTTGCAATGAACAATGCTGCCTGGTTGTCACATTGAAGCTGCATGGGTAAAGAGACATTTACATTCAAATCTTCCAAGACCGCTCGAACCCACATCATTTCTGCGCTCGCTTGTGCCATGGCTCTATATTCGGATTCAGCACTGGATCTTGCCACAACTGTCTGTTTCTTGCTTTTCCAAGAAACCAAAGAGCTTCCTATGAAGATATATCAAATCCTGAAGTAGATTTACGATCCTTTGGACATCCCGCATAGTCTGCGTCTGCACAAGCTGAAATAGACAGATCTGTGTCTTTTCTAAATAACAAACCTGTGCCTGGGGAGGACTTCATATATCTCAATATCATATACATGGCTTCCATATGAACTTGCCTGGGCTGCTCCATAAATTGACTCACCCGGTTTACTGTGTAGGCAACATCCGGACGAGTTATGGTGATGTATAGAAGCTTACCCACCATCTCTTTGTATCTTCTTTTGTCCACCTCTTCGGTATCATTGTCATAAAGCCTCATACTTGGGTCCATAGGCGTGCTCGACAGTCTGCATTCAACCATTCCTGTTTCCACAAGCAAGTCGGTGACATATTTTCTTTGGGTCATCACCATTCCTTGTGCATTTCTTGCAAACTCTATCCCCAGAAAATATCGTATCGTGCCTAGATACTTCGTAATGAACTGGATTCCCAAAAGAGCTTTGATCATCTCAATCCCCTGAGCATCATCTCCTGTAACCAGAATATCATCAACATATACCATGACAACGACCGTACCTCTAGGGGTCTTCTGGATAAACAACGAATGATCCGCATTTGACCTCTTGAACCCCTGTCGTTCAATCAGCTGGGAAAGTTTCTGAAACCATGCCTGTGGTCTTTGTTTAAGGCCATAGATAGCCTTATGAAGTCTACACACCATCTGAGTCTCCCCCTCAGCAGCAAACCCCGGTGGCTGCTGCATGTAGACTTCCTAATGTAGATCACCATATAAGAAAGCATTCTTCACATCAAGTTGGAAAATAGTCCAGTCACGTACCACAACAACAGATAGTAGAATGCGAAGAGTCGAGTGTCGAGCCACTGGTGAAAAAGTGTCCAAATAATCCACCCCATAGGTTTGGGTGAATCCCCGTACGACAAGTATGGCCTTGTATCGGTCGAGACGCCCGTCTGCATGATATTTAACTGTAAAAATCCATTTGCAACTCACCACAGCTGCGCCCGGAGGAATAGGGACTAAAGACCAAGTCCCTCTGGACTGTAAGGCACGCATCTCCTCCTCCATAGCTATACGCCAGCAATCAATTTTCATGGCTTTTTGATAAGTCCGTGGGATGTCAACCGACGAGACAGTTGTTGCAAACCTCTCAAAATCTCCCGTGAGACGATGAAAGGAAACTTGAGACGTAAGAGGATAGGATGCACATTGCCTCTTCTGCTTCCTATGAGCAATAGGACGATCAAGGTCATCTGTCACAGTACTAGCTGGCGGATCCTCCTCCTGTAGCAAAGGTTCCTGTACAGGTGCATTATCTAACCCATCATTAGTGTTAATATCAGAACATACCTGAGGCGTGCTGGATGGTTGGCGTGTAGCTTGAGCAGGTGTCAAATTCCTAAGTAGTACCTGGGAATTACTTAAATACCCAGGTTCTACAAAATATTTTTTTTACTCAAAAACTACAGAGGTGTCGCATGTTGAACATGCGACACATGTAAAGTTTTTTTTACTCAAGAACCGCATATATATCGCATCTTGAATATGCGATACAGATAACGCATATTGAATATGCGATATTGAGCCTAAATAAGGCCGGCGCCTATCGGCCTTGCCATTTCCCCGCCCCTTTAGAGCTCCTGCACCCTACCGCCCCCGACGCCCACTGCGCCACCCGCGTTTTGTGATCTCCTCCTCTTTCAAAAACACCCGTTTCGGTCACTCCTAGCCCCGCGGAACACTCCTTTTCTGTGGTTTCACTGATTGGCACTGTCCTAGCCGCCCCCGCGTCTCAACAGGGCTAATCCGTTGTTGCGAACAATTGGACTTGGTAAAATGTTTTCTTGAGTTATTGTTTGTATCATATGCATATTATTTTCATTTCTCGAATGTATGACGTTTTCTTGTACGTTATACATTCGAGAAATGAATATAATATGCATATGATACAAACAATAACTCAAGAAAACATTTTACCAAGTCCAATTGTTCGCAACAACGGATTAGCCCTGTTGAGACGCGGGGGCGGCTAGGACGGTGCCAATCAGTGAAACCACGGAAAAGGAGTGTTCCGCGGGGCTAGGAGTGACCAAAACGGGCGTTTTTGAGAGAGGAGGAGATCACAAAATGCGGGTGGCGCAGTGGGCGTCGGGGGCGGCACGGGTGCAGGAGCTCGAAAGGGGCGGGGAAATGGCAAGGCCGATAGGCGCCGGCCTTATTTAGGCTCAATATTGCATATTCAATATGCGTTATCTGTATCGCTTATTCAAGATGCGATATATATGTAGTTCTTGAGTAAAAAAAAACTTTACATGTGTCGCATGTTCAACATGCGACACCTCTGTAGTTTTTGAGTAAAAAAAATATTTTGTAGAACCTGGGTATTTAAGTAATTCCCAGGTACAACTTAGGAATTTGACTCGCTTGAGCAGGCCCTGACCGTCTTGTGTAGAACTTAAGAAATGGTAGAACGGGTGGTGGTGGTGGTGTTGTTGTGGTGGACTCAGATTGACCCAGACTTGGAGGTAGGGGTACATAGACATTAGTATCCGTGGATGTGGAGGAAACTAATCTGTCACCTGCAGGGGAGAAGTACATAACTGGTTCAAAAAGTGTAACATCAGCACTGACATATTACTTGCCACAAATGGGATCATAGCAACGATATCCTTTCTGTGTCCTGGAGTAACCCACAAAAACACACTTAATAGCTCTAGGAGAGAGCTTGTCAAGTCCTGGAGATAAGCGATGAACAAAAGCGACACTCCTAAAGATACGAGGAGTAAGTGAAAACAAGTCTTTGTCAGGGAAAAGAACAGAGATAGGGGCATGTTCCCCAAGAACGGTAGAGGGCATGCGATTGACCAGATAGCATGCTGTGAGTATGGCATCCCCCAAAAAGGCTAATGGTGCACAACTTTGAATAAGTAGTGTGCGAGCAATGTCAAGAAAGTGTCGATGTTTTCGTTCCGCAACACCATTTTGTTGAGATGTGTACGCACATGTTGTTTGGTGGATAATCCCCTTCGAAGAAAGAAACCGAGCAAGAGAACGAGTGCAGAACTCCAATGCATTATCCGTGCGCACATACTTGACAGTAGATGAAAAAACATTCTGCACTTCATTGATAAGATTTTGGATAACACTACCTGCTTCAGATTTATTTTTAAGAAGAAAAATACAAGAAACACGAGAAAAATCATCAACTACAACAAGATAAAACATGTGCCCCTGATGATCTGGGACATGACTCGGACCCCAAATATCTATATGAAATAACTCGAACGGGGAGCGATTGCTCCGACCCTGACGACTAGGAAAGCTCGAACAATGGTGCTTCCCTAACCGACATGCTTCACAACGAAATGACGAAGAAGGAGATATTTGAGGCAGGAGGTGACCCATTTTCTGCAACGGTAGGTGACCAAAGCGAAGGTGCCATGTATATGGAGAAACGGATCCCTGAGAATGTAATGAGACGCCAGCATAGGAGTGTCGTACTAGACGATAGAGGCCATTGTGCTCAGAACCACAGCCAATCACCCTGCCCGTTAGTATGTCCTGAAAAATGACAGAAGATGGGTCAAATATAGCACGACAGTGCAAATCTTTTGTAATCTGACTGATTGATAATAAATTCATAGAGAATTTCGGTGCATGTAGAACGTTCTGTAAGTGCATAGACGGCAATAAAACAGTCTCCCCCTGACCGACAATAGGGGAATGAGTGCCATCAGCTATGAGTACGGAGCGACCAGACTGAATAGCTCTGTAGGACTGCAGGTGATCTCTATCACGGCATAGATGATGTGTGGCTCCGGAGTCAACAATCCAACTTGAGAGATCATGGTTATGACAAGAGGCTGAAGCACTACCTGAGGTACTGGTAGCAGCAGATGTACTAGCGGTCGCAGAAGCCGCAAAGTCAGGTGTATTAGCACCCTCTAATGATGTTTGTGGCGTAATGTCTTGAAGTCGTGCCACTAGCTCTTCGAACCTGTGATCGGAAGTAGGCGTGGATGGAACCTGAACATGATCAGCTACACGTGCAGAAGGAGGAAATCCATGCTTGGAATAGCATGTATCCTCGGAATGACCAGTTCGACGACAAAAAGAGCATGTTGAATGCACACGACCTCCTCGGCCACGTCCACTACCTCCTCGGCCACGAAAGGAAGACGAACTACCTCGTCCTCTAGAGACCGCCATTGCTGACGGAGATGGAGTTGCGGCACTAGAGGGAACGGAGATCCGACTAAGCCTCCTGTAGACTTCCTCCATATGAGGAATAGTAGCATCGGCGAGGATCTGAGACCGGGCTGCTTCGTATTCCGGATCAAGGGCAGCAAGTAGAACTCCTACCATAGTGGCATTGCGAAACGTCTTCTACTGCTCGGGGGTGGCTGTGAGCGGTATGGTGTTGTATAATTTCTCGAAAACCCTAGATTAGAGCCGAGAACCCTAGATTAGGGGGAGGGGGGCGTGGTGGAGAAAATCCTAGATTAGGGTTTTGGCTCTGATACCATGTTAGAGCCGAGAATAATTTGTTATATTATTCCATGGAGCCCTAGGGTCTCTTATATAGAGAGGAAACCCTTGGGTAAATTACATAGATGTACATAAGGTAAATAAGAAATACTCAACGGTACATCGCAACATAACGTAAACGTCTACATATATCAATCATGCTCTTCTTGGAAGAACACTTCTGAAATGGCCCTTTGAGTAGTGCATTGGTAAAGATGTTTGTCGTTTGCTCTCTTGTGCTGACATGAGAGATAGAAATTAGGCCCTTCTGAATCCTGTCTCTAGTATAATGACAGTCTACCTCAATATGGTGCGTTCTTTCATGGAACGTAGGATTGTTTGCAATGAACAAAGCAACCTGATTATCACATTGTAACTTGTTGAGATATTTGCTATCTTTACTTTTGTTTTCTTATTTTCTATTTCCTTTGTCTTCTTTTAATTTGCCCAATAGGTTCCCCTCCTATATAAGAGAACCCTAGGGCCTCTCATAATACAACTCATTTCCTTTTCCTCCAACATGGTATCAGAGCGACGGTCCTAGACCGGAGTTCCCATATCCCCACCCTAACCCTACCTGCCGCCCCCCTTCCCGCGTCGCGCTCCCAACCCGCGTCGCCCTCCCTCCCCG
The DNA here is from genome assembly GCA_037367405.1 of Ottelia alismoides. Taxonomy (NCBI): domain Eukaryota; kingdom Viridiplantae; phylum Streptophyta; class Magnoliopsida; order Alismatales; family Hydrocharitaceae; genus Ottelia; species Ottelia alismoides. The sequence continues at coordinate 396,154 of JAZKJV010005768.1, forward strand.
CCCCTCTTCCCCGCGGTGCCACCCCTCCTTCCCGGGCTGCTACTTATTCCAGCGATGCTCCTCTCGGGCTGCCCCTACGGCACCGCCCCTTCTTCAACGGTGACTCAGGCGGTAGTCGAGTTACCCACGTTCTGATGCATACTGTAACAATGATATATCTTTTGTCCCACATTTCTCTTTCTGGGCAGGGAATGGGAAACATGATACAGGAAGATAGATGAGTTATCTTCACCATTGGCATTAGAATGCATGCCTATATTCGTACCGCATTTCTCTTTGACCATTGGCATTTAGGTAAAAAGCTATGTGCTATGGATAATTGTAGTAAGGATAGAAGATAGGAACACCAATAAAAGTTTTGATGGTGATATCCTACTTGTTGTCCACAGTCTTCCCATTTTGATCTGTTATCTTTACTTTTTCACTAGTTTCAAAGTGCTCCCTTGTTACCAATTTTGATGGGATTCCCCCTGCCATTGGTATGTTTCACCATCTATTTAGCTTTCTTTAAATCAAATGTTTGGGGAAAAAGGAAGGATGGCAGGTAACGGAGCTAGCAGAAATGTTCAATTGGAGGTAATGGCAAGGCAGCATGAGGATTGAGCATTATTATATTACATAGAGCTGGCCAACTGAATGTGTGATATTTAATTTGTGCTATGTATGTAGAAATATCAACGATTTTAGAGGATTTATGATTCTAGTGGCTGCAATCCCACTTCATAACAGATGAGAGGAGAGACTTCAATGTGCTCTTATCAAAATCTGGCAGACAGTTTGAGATTTGACCTCCTTTGTTTTCCAATACATCTTTATTGGTAACCTCGCTGAAGACCAAAGTAGTTGTCAGGACTATTGATAGCTATTCAGATGAAGCATGAACTACAATCTTGAATTTTTGCTTTTTCACCGACTAGGTCAGGAGCTATAACTGTTCAAGAGATGGCGGATTTTCCGTTATCAGCATCATAATAAGCATGTGCATGAAAATGTTTGTGCTTATGATGAACAAATATATTTCTTTGGAGAGGACTTTCTATCTCAATTTATCTAAGTAGGACAAGCTGCTGGCTGATAAATGAACTTAGATTTATCTATAAATTTGTTAACCATGCCTTATTGTAGGCTTGTAGTTAATTTCAGAATGAGTGCAATGCAATACATTTTTTGTTTCTCTCAAGGTGTATCCTTATTATGTCCTTGTACGACCTTTTAAATTATTTGCCAAATACCCTGCGACATAGAGGAGCTTCATGGTACTCCTTCGCCACAACCTCTAGTATGGACGACGAGATACTATGACTTATGAGCAATAGTGACATTTGATCTTCTCAGCCTACTAATGTCTCCTCTTTTTTTGAAACCCTATCTCTTGCCAAATATTTGAGCTCGTGTTGACATACATGCTGAATTATCCCAACAAGAAAGTGACTAACTGTGAACCCCCTCAGGTCCGGGTGCCCGTTTACGTCGCATTCGCAATATTACATTTATTGGCATCACATTAAATGTATGAATTTACGGGAAAATTTTTCGCGCTGCTATATTTGCACATGACATTCCAAATCACATTTATCAGATTCAACAAAGACATGCCATCAAAATTTTATTACATTCATTTTCATAATATCAATACATGTACATCAGAAGTCGACAGTTCATTCATACATGTGTCCCAAAATATATAAATATATACAGACGAGAAAAGAAAACTGAAACAAAAAGGAATATACCGTCTGGTATATACCCTATCGCCTGGAATCATCAAACTGCTACTGCACTAAAGGCTCCTTGTCTGCTATGCATGCAAGGAAGAAGAGGCATCATCTGGCGCTAGTACTTCCCATAAATTTATAAAAAAACAAGCATTTAATATGTTTAAAAGCAAGCAAGTAGAAAGGCAGGAACAACTAAAATTTATTTCTACTTGCGTATGTAAAAAAGTTTTCAAGTTGTTTGTAAGCACCTCCCATGATCACCCATTATCCCAACATTTCCCATATATAAAATAATTATATTGTAATTTCTTTTAGGCTCAAAAGAGGGGGAGACACTCTTTGGTGTTCGCCCCAGCCTAGTAAATAAATAATAAAACGAAAGCGGTAAATACAAAAAGAGGGTGGAGGTGGGGGAAAGAAGAGAGGAAAAAAACACAGGAAAGAAAAGCCAACGCCCCATCCCTATACAGGACACCAGCCCAAGACATAAAGACCCACCCGTCTACAAAATACACCAGTCACCAATAAGGCAATTGCACAAAATAAGGATATTCTCCCGATAGAACCGCTGCCCGGAGAATATAGCGTCGTTCCTTTATGACTCTGTGGTCTTGGTCAGTATGCAACCTCACACTATGACTCTAAGACGTAGGGAGTGCCTTATGGTTGGGGTGCTTTCATATTCATGCGATGCTGTATAATGCCTAACTAAGTTTCCAACACGTCCACTAGCTTATAGGGATTTCGAATCAGATTATAGTCACTTCCAATCAATTCAACTTTAATTATAATTCCTCCAAACTTCAACTGCAACTGTCTCAGATGTAACTCTAGATGATTTAGATGTAGATATGGATGATCTGGATGTAAAATCGCCAAGTCTGCTGGCGAAAGTAAACAAAACTCAAGCGGTGAGGTAGCCAACAAAAGGGCTCTTCCGTCTCGCCCTTCAATTGGAAGTGCGGTCCAATAGAGGGATAGGTCTACTCCAAAACTACGCCACTGAGACAGGTGAGAGAGACTCTCCGGAAAAGTCACTCTAAAAAACGGCCCGACTAGTACGGGCAAACGAGCTCGTACGAAAAACTAAAATCGAGGATCCCCCGTCCGAGTGTCCTAAAACCATGGGTCAGCGGAACTGGTCAAAAGTCGGGATCCCAACGAGGCGTAAAAATAGTGCGAGCTCGCGTAAAATCGTGGAAGGGACTGGTATCCTAGACCCGCACACTTGGTGGCCACTGCCCGAACTGGGCTTCCTATCCTCCGCTTAGTTGAGGGTCACCGTGCCCTCGCCTAGTCAGGCGTAAAAGTTACCATGACTGGCACAATCTATTAGTAGTCAACCTTGATTCCCAACATTTGTCATATGCTTAACGACTCAATCCTTTATCAATACTTTCTATTTGGTTGTACAGATCTAGGTACTTTGTTGATAACTGTTAGAGCCGAGAATACTTTGTTGTTTTATTCCATGGAGCCCGAGGGTCTCTTATATAGAGAGAAAATCCTTGGGTTAATTACATAGATGTACATAAGATAAATAAGAAATACTCAACGGTACATCACAACATAACGTAAACGTCTACACTCCCCCTCAAGATGGAGCATAGATATCAATCATGCTCAGCTTGGAAGAACATCTTTGGAAAGGTCCTCTGAGCAGTCCTCTGAACAACGTAAACGTAAACGTCTATATCAGCAGTCTGGTTTTCTGAACTGACATGTGAAGTGAAAATCAAGCCCTTCTGGATCATGTCTCTAGTGTAGTGACAATCTACCTCGATGTGTTTTGTTCTTTCATGAAAAACTGGATTATTTGCAATGAACAATGCTGCCTGGTTGTCACATTGAAGCTGCATGGGTAAAGAGACATTTACATTCAAATCTTCCAAGACCGCTCGAACCCACATCATTTCTGCGCTCGCTTGTGCCATGGCTCTATATTCGGATTCAGCACTGGATCTTGCCACAACTGTCTGTTTCTTGCTTTTCCAAGAAACCAAAGAGCTTCCTATGAAGATAACAAATCCTGAAGTAGATTTACGATCCTTTGGACATCCCGCATAGTCTGCGTCTGCACAAGCTGAAATAGACAGATCTGTGTCTTTTCTAAATAACAAACCTGTACCTGGGGAGGACTTCAGATATCTCAATATCATATACACGGCTTCCAAATGAGCTTGCCTGGGCTGCTCCACAAATTGACTCACCCGGTTTACTGCGTAGGCAATATCCGGACGAGTTATGGTGATGTATAGAAGCTTACCCACCATCTCTCTGTATCTTCTTTTGTCCACCTCTTCTGTATCATTGTCATAAAGCCTCATACTTGGTTCCATAGGCGTGCTCGACGGTCTGCATTCAGCCATTCCCGTTTCCACAAGCAAGTCGGTGACATATTTTCTTTGGGTCATCACCATTCCTTGTGCATTTCTTGCAAACTCTATCCCAGAAAATATCGTATCGTGCCTAGATCCTTCGTAATGAACTGGCATCTACAAAGACTTCTGTGGATTCAAGTGCATATGTAGACGTTGTGCACTTGAACCCATCGTCGAATCGAGACCGACCGAAGAAGAGGTGCCGCAAAGAGCGGCAGTTGTGGTCGGCGGCGACGAGAGGAGGCTGGGGAAACCCCGGCGGGAGAGAGGCGGCGGGAGGAGGGGCCCGACGGTGGTGCTGGCGGAGGTTGGAGGGGCCCAGCGAGAGGGTTTGGCGGCAGATGAGGCCTCGGCCTCGGCTGGCGGCGGCGGCGGCGGTGGGGGGGGGGGTGGAGAAAACCCTAGATTAGGGTTTTGGCTCTGATACCATGTTAGAGCCGAGAATACTTTGTTGTTTTATTCCATAGAGCCCGAGGGTCTCTTATATAGAGAGAAAACCCTTGGGTAAATTACATAGATGTACATAAGATAAATAAGAAATACTCAACGGTACATCATAACATAACGTAAACGTCTACAATAACCTTATTAAGTAATGATCTATAGTAATGATTTATTCTTTAGGTTTGATCACGAAGTTTTTTTTCTGATTATTGATCACAAATTTCCTTATTTTTAAAAAGGTGCTATTAGGATTTTTTATTTATGCATCAAAGAGAGGCATATCTAGTATTTATCGTAGACAACAATAATTTTCCCTATATATCAAAAATATAGATTTCCATTTCAAACTTCATTCATGTTTATGTTATGATTATTTGTTTAAGAACCTCTTCCTCCATACGGGTAACCTCAAGAGAGCTTTATAAGATTTAAGAATGATGTTATTACATTGTGTATTGTGCGTTCTCTCCTAAACTATACAACTTTGATTAATCAAGTTGCAGATCTTGACTAGTCCTGAAAAAAAACTATATATATAATAAAGAGAGTGCATAAGTTGTATAAAGAAATAGATTTAAGACAGTTTACTTATGTCCGCATCAATGCAACCCCTTTATTGTCCTAAAAAAATATATCAATGCCACTTAGTGGCCCTCTGATTACACAAATAAGTCGATAACTCGACTCATATATAACAAACAAGCTAACTTTGGAACAATATCTACTACTTTAAAACTCTTGAAATTCTCCCTTCTTTTCTTTTCTCTTTTTTTGTCATCAAATTAATCCTCTACTATATTAATCGTGTCTTTACATGAGAAAGTTGCATATATATATATATATATATATATATATATATATACACACACACAGGGTAAAATGGGGCTGCCCCCTGGGAGTAGCCAACTTGGCTACTCCCACCCATATTTTCCCTCATTTTTTTATTTCTTTGGAAAATAAAAATTTGTATATTCATCACTATATCCCTCTAACATTCTATTAAAATTTCGTCAGGAACAGAGACTCCTAGGCCCTCCATCCAGACGTCATTTTTTTAACGGTCGCAGGATTTTTTAAATCGGCCATGTTTGTATGGAGGCCGTAGGAGTCTCTGTTTCCGACGAAATTTTAATAGAATGTTAGAGGGATATAATGATGAATTTACAAATTTTTATTTTCCAAAGAAATAAAAAAATGAGGGAAAAATAGGGATGGGAGTAGCCAAGTTGGCTACTCCCAGGGGGCAGCCCCATTTAACCCATATATATATATAATATTATATATATATAGGGAAAAGGGATTTTGCTCCCTGGTTGTAGCCAACTTACATGTTCCCACCCATTTTTCCCTGTATTTTTTTTATTTTTCTGAAATGAAACCTATTCGAAGTTAGATCACAATATGTCACTATGGTGTCATTCAAAATTCAACTTAATTCAAGACTTCTGTCCCCTCCATCAAGATTGTCAAATTTTAACGGTCTCAGAATTGCTGAAATTGAACCCCTTCAGATGGAGGACATATGAGTCTCTATTTCTGACGAAATTGGAGTGGCATGTTAAGGAAATATAGTGATGAATATACATATTTTTTATTTCCAAAAAAATTAAAAATAGAGAAAAAATAGAGGTGGGAGTAGCCTCCTTTAACCCATATATATATAGGAGAAACTTCAAATGAGGCGGGGTCTCACCACTTTTGTGGTGAGCCATCAATCACACCCTTTTGATTTTAATCGTGTGGCTATAATTAAACGTATATAATTAATTCTGATTTTATTGGGTGAAAACTCATTTTGGTCTTTTTGATCATTTTCCATTTTAGAATTCGATGTTCCTATAATTTAGGAAACGTTAATTCATGTGGCTATAATTAAGCCACCCTCCGCCATCTCCATCTCCACTACCGCGAGGCGGTCCCCAACCATAGCCTCCGAACCTCCAAGCGGCTGCCGCGCGCCTCCCGCGCCCAGGCCCGAGCGCTGCCCGCGCCTTCCGTTCCACGACCGACCTACAACGCGCCTCCGTGCGCAGGCCGCGCTCCACCGACGCCGCCCATCGCCCTCCGCGGTTGGCGTCGCCTCCATCACAACCCCCAGGCGGAGCAGCCGCCCGCGCACCTCTCCGACGCCGCGCTGCGCGGCCTCCCCCGCGTTGTACTGCCCTCTGCCGAGCTCCGCGTGCGGCCACGCACGACGCCCGCGTCCTCCATTCGCCACTCCGTGCCCGCGCGCACAGCGTACGGCCAGCCGCACGCGGAGCTCTTGTGATTTCCACGAACGATCATAGTTTTCATTTTCGCAGGATTTTATAGGATAGAAATAAATGTAATATTCCACCCCAGTTTTTGCAGGATCGTCGTTTTCATTATTCAATGTTCCATGAAAGTACCGTGGAGCGACAGATCCGACCTTCGTAGGAAATTGCAGATACAACAACGGGGCGGCGTTGCGCGGACTGAGGGGGATTTACATTGTGGTATAGTTATTTTAGATATATCACATTCATATTTACATTTTGATTCGTTTTTTTTACAAATCTCAATATTTATTTTCTTATTTTACAGAGTGCTACTTGAGTTTTACAAAGGAGTGAGATACAATTACAAAGGCTTACACAAATTTTACAAAATGAATATACATATTTACAAAAAGGCAGAAGATTACAAAGAGAAAAATTACTCCTACAAAAACTCATTGGAGTTTACAAAATGAATATACTCATTTACAAAATGAACATGCACATTTACAAAACGAATAGACCCATCTACAAAAAGGAAATACACATATACAAAAATGAAAATATAATGAAAAAATGAAATTATTAATGAAATTACAAAGAGAATTTTACAAAAACTCGCTTGATTTTACAAAGCTACGGTTGAAAATTGAAAATTAATCAATAAAGGTATTATTGAAAATACCAAATTCAGAAAAGCTTAAAATGGTAATTTGAATCTAATAAATGAAACTCGAATTTAATGAAATTGAGATGACGAAAACGCCCTTTTGGATGAGTTTTTTGATGCAACCGTTAGATCAAAGATCTGACGAATCCGATTGATGGCTCACCACAATATTGGTGAGACCCCACCTCATTTGAAAGGGTCCCTATATATATATATTACTGGTTACCAAAACTATGCCTAATAGTGTATAACTTTTCAATGTGCTTAATGATCTATGGCTTTCTCCTTCATCCAGCAGAGAGAGATTTCCAAAGCATAACAAATTTAAAATCCACAAATCTGTATTACTGAAACATATACAGTTCGATTACTGGATTTTATTATAAAAATAACATAATCGAATAAAATAGTTCACTATCAAAATAGTTAACGTAAATGGGTATTTGAGGGTTAAACAGATCTATCAGCATAGATTCCTACATAATTATATACTTGCAAGTTAAATGAAAATGAAATTTCCTAATGTAGTATAATTCAGTAACAGTACTGTAGTGTATTCCACAGATAGCAGAAACATATCAGTTTTGCTTGCCAACAACAAAACAGTTCCTGGGGATGGATCTGAACAGTTTGAATGACCAATAGTGGTTAATGACCATTTAGTTTACCCAAATCATCCATTTAAATCTCAATTTCTGTCCTTCTGAATCCAGTGCACAATTATATATATAACTATATGATAATGATCACTACCAACCCTAAAAGCCATAATGTGTGAAGAACGATAATGGGAATGAGATCAATTTTGTAGATGCAGCATGCAGGGCAGCAAGAGGAGGAGGTATGGAATTGTACCTTTGGATTCTCCAAGTGTTGGACAATCACTTTGGATGCAGCAACACAACCAAGCTGCAGTAGTATCTCTTTAATGGCAGTTTCAGAGGAGCAATAGTAGCTCCATAGGGTGCCTGAAGCTCCAGGACTTCAGGGGATGGCAGCAGAACAGAGTCTTCAACCAATGGTTGAGCAACAAGAACGACTCTTGCAGCTGAAGGAGAAGGAACTGCTGGAGAAGAGGGTTGGAGCTCTAACAGTTGCAGCAAAGCTTGGGAATATCTCCAGCAAGAGAGACCTTCAATTGGAGAAGAGTTGTGGCTCTCCCTCTCGTTGGAATGGGAAAATAGGCAAAGAAAGAGAGAGGGAAAGGGAGATGAAACATGGAAAGAAAGGCTGCACGTTTAGCATTAGTAGGGCCATTTGTCCCACTTTTAGATGACCTCATTCATGACATCAGCAGGCTGACATCAGCCTGCTGATGTCATAAATCCTATATATATTTAAACTGGAATTAGACAGAATCTGTTGTAGGGAGTAATTATTTTTTTTATTTTTTTTCAAACGAAGAGACTGGCTGATACAATTATTGTTGCAGTGCAGAATTGAAAGTTTTGATTTATATATATATTTTAAAACCAAAAGTTTTTTTTATTTAACATACTTAAAAAATCTACCGTGCGCGCACCTCAGGCCTCGGATTTTGACGCACATCTCGATTTGATCGTCTTTGAATGACGATCAAAATGAGTATAATATTGATATACTTCCGTTCGGGTTTTGAACCTCCGAAATTTTTGAGATACAGTTTTGGTTTATGTTTAAATTTTGTGAAATTAAAATACGAAACGACCTCCGATTGACGAACGGTTGACTCCGTTGGTCTTGTTTCGTCGAATCGGATCTTATGACGGTCTTGTTTGTTTCACGGTTTTTGAATTTGTGTCGCGGCTTTTCTGCGGCACGCATTACAATGCGATCGATTTTTGGTCGATTTCGCCCGAACGACTTTTGATTCACTATCAATTGTTCGTTTTAAGTTATTTTGCATTGACCAACAACTTTATGGGGTTAATCGGATCCAAATCGGATCGGGTCCGGGTTTGATTGGAAACCGGATGTTACACTAACCACAGTCTGCTTCTTGAACTCCTTGAGGTTAGATGCTAGGGTTTGCTGGTTAATATGCAGGGGAACATGGAGGTGTGCGTTGGGACACTCGAAGGTGCACTGACCCATAAAATGTCCAAGCTAGTCTGTGAGAACTGGGAAAGAAATAGGGTTATGGTTCGATAGAGAAAAAAAGGGACCACGAAACTTGTTTAAGATCGTTGCCCAAGTACCGTGCAAAAACAAATTGTAATTCATCTTAAAATCCTACCGTTCTTTACATAAAAGAGGCCACAGGGAAAATTACGTAGACTGCTACACTCCTTTTTCCTCAAAAAAATATGAGAAGCAAAACCCTCTCTCAGCATTTTCACCAGGCTGGGTGTTCTTTTATCAACATCGATTCCAAGATACTTTCCTTTTTATCCTTTCTTAAGAGCCATCTGTGAGAAGAATACTATTTATATGAAACTTATCCAAAACTATGATTTATGCCCATCAAATGGAATTTGGTTCAGACGTGGTACTGGGTGCTAGAAGTAATTCCGCATTCTGTCAACTGACCAGCCTTCCCAAGTCCATTGCTTTTTTTGCGCTTACCTGTAAACTATTAGTTATCTGTCTACTTGATCCAGACTGTGTAGTTATCCATGAGGTAAGACCTAGGTAATTGCTACTTGGACTGCTGGTGCATTCACCATTCTCCTTTATCTCTAGTACATACAACTTTGTTTATATCTAATGAGTTTTTGTTATTCTGTAGGTGGGACATAATAGCAGAAAGGTTGGGCTTAATGTTAGTCTTTGGGGATTTGGTGTGGATCCCTTTCACATTCAGTATTCAGGTCAGCCTAAACAAAATACCAATTTCTGTTTTTTGTTCTTTTTTACACACTAGATAATGGCATTTTCTATTAATGCCATATAAGCTGGAATTGTAGCAAACTGATTTCAGTTCATGATTTCTCATTTCTGTTGTAAAATCAAGCAATGGAGGGTTGGATGCTGTTCGATCTGGGGGTAGCAACTGCCAACTTTAATTGTGAACAGAGTCTGCTCTTGCTATTGGTTCACAGAATAACAAAATTGGTGGAGTCTATGTGTTATATAGATAATTATACATTTAAATTTATGGCCATCGAAATAGAGAGGACTGAACTGCATATTGTGAACTTGGAATCTCAGGACGATCAGTATCAGTGTCGAAACATGAAAGCGTTAACTTCATTTGATGTACATGTGAAAGAAAAAATGCAAGATGATTTATTTATTGATGGATGTGTTACGGCCTTGTTGTATCGTACGATGTTGCTGGCCTTGTCAATATATTTGGAATGCTGTCGATCCTTGGAGTCGATGGCATACCGATCGACATCTTGGCCAATATAGGGTATGTGGACGATATCATCAAATTGGGTGGGGGGGGGTATTCTTTATAAAATTTCCAAAATATTGACCAAATTGGGATGGGCATGAGCGACATGCCGACATAATGCCGCTTTTCCTCACAGTTCTCATCCCTTAACCTTATTTGTCAATTTCGCGGATACAAGACTTTGCGATCTTTCTTCGAGATTTCTTCGTTCTTTTGCAAACTTCCAATAGTCTTTTTCTTCTCTATTGCTTTCTAGTTCCATCTTTAATTTCATTATTCATTTTCTTTTTTTATTTCTTTTTTATTCTTATTTTCGTGTTCATTAATCTTGGATGGGGTATGTGATTTACTCGTTCTTTATCTTTGTTCTTGATTCTTCTTTGCTCATTCTTTATTCTAATTGGATGTTTGATATCACCACCGTCATTGTCGTCCTCACCTGTTGTGCTAGGTCATCGTCATCATTTTCGATGACTTGTTTTTTTAAATTACTTTATTAGGACTTTGATATGCTTATATTGTTAGACATTATATTGTTTACTTGGTAATTTAGAAATTAAAATGCTTGTGGACATGCCAAGGCCATAGTTGAGTCTTGATGGTTGTAATTATTACTTCCTTTTTTTAATAAATTGAAAATGGATGGGTGGACATCATTTCATTCAGATGCCCTCATTTTTTCCTTTAAAAATCATTTAGAAATCAACTATTTTATTTAAACAGTTTGAAACTTTGAAAGTTAGGTATTTGTTAATGAAGTTTCTATAATTAGATCTTTAGATAGTTAAAATGTAAGAATTTGTTTATATAATTTCGAGTGAATGTATTATTTATTATGCAATTAACCTTCACCTTTACGAGATGGCTTCACTTGAAATAATGAATGCTAGGTCAGTTTCTGCCATTGAGTTTTAACACAAATTGGGAGAGATCGGATGATTATATCTCGATATGCTTGAAGGTAAGTATACAAGGCTTCATGCAGATTTAACAAATATGAAGAGGACGAATTACAAGATTCAAGTAGCATCGTGTATGGTCGAGGAGACAGTATTGTTATCATATACACGAAGTGACGTAAAGATGTTGGAAAGAAAAGTGCTAATCGAGAAGGCAAGAAGCTAAAGGATATAGAGAAATTTACAAGAGATCACTTTCAGGGAGGGGTGTCTATTGAGTTGAACTAGTCGGGTCGACCCTAACTCGGACTCAAACTCTATAACAAAACTCAAACTCAAGTTTGGACTCGATTGGCTTTGAGCCCAGGAATGCTGACTCGAACTCATTGAGTTCGGATTGGCTCATAAGCCTCTTACGAGCCTTTTATCGTAAGTTGATTTTATATTCTTTATATGTGAACTTTCTTTGAAGGGAAAAATGAATATTTGTGCATTTATATGCACATATTGAATGGAAAATATATAAAAAAATTAATAAAATCAATACGAGTAGGCGAGTCGACTTAGCTAATTGAGTACACTTCAACTTGAACTTGGCTCCATAACCTGAACAAAGCATTTATCTGACTCAGACTTGGACTCAATAGCTTTTCAAGCTTGACCCACGAGCTCTTACAAGTTGAGTTCGAGTAGGGCTCATTGCATTATTTCCTTGCACCCCTACCTTGAGGAAGGTTTTGTTTGTGAGGGATTATGTAGCCATTGATGAATCATCTAACGGTAATTTTGTTTATCTTCTTTGTTAAGAGATGATTTGTCATTTCTCTATTTCACGCATTTCTTTTATTTTCGTATCTATTTAATTTGCCCAACATGAGTTCTCCCTCTACATAAGAGAATTCCAGTGCACCCTCATAATGCAATTAATCATTCCCTTCCTACATGGTATCAGAACGATGGTCCTAGATCGGAGTCCCGATACTCTCATGATGTAATCCCCACCCGTTGCGCATTTTCCTCTCTCAATTATCATCATCACCAACAAGGTGATCTCCAACACCAGCCCTGCCACTAACAAGGGTTCCTCGATCCCTGGTTCCACAGCTAGTGGTGCTACATCTCCGCCTATGACAACCGCTGATCAGCTCTGTCGTTGGTCCTACAGGGCAGCCGTAGCGGCCACCCTTGCTGCCACTAACCATCATGGTGGCGTTGGTGGTCTCCTGCAACATCTCTTGTTGTGATTAAAACCTAGGCGATTTTTCGCAACATCCTATGAGGTCTGATTTCGTCACCAACGACCGGATTTTGGGTCTTTTTTGGTGAAATCAGATCATAGAATTCCTCGACGCACCCTAGGACAACCTTGTAGTTGATGGAAATGGTTGTCTGAGTCTATACACAACTGATCACCCTTATGATCATGTAGGTCAAAGTGGCATTTTTTCTTCGTCTAGTGCCTTTAAGGGCCCAACTCCCATTGTTAAGATGGATGTGATCAACTATGAGTTATGGTGCATGCAATTTTTGACCCTTATGCAGTACAATAACAAAGAGCACATTCTGGCGCAGCTAGAGTCGATTGATAAGATTGAGGAGAATGCTTCAACTTGAAATTGGCTTGATAACCTGAACAAATCATTTATCTGACTCAGACTTGGACTTAATAGCTTTTCAAGACTAACTAATGAGCTCTTATCAAGTTGAGTTCCACTAGGGCTCATTGCACTCGAGCTTTCCTTGCACCCCTACGTTCAGGAAGGTTTTGTTTGCGAGGGATTATGTAGCCATTGATGAATCATCTAGCGCTAATTTTGTTTATCTTCTTTGTTGAGAGATGATTTGTCTTTTCTCTATTTCATGTATTTCTTTTATTTTCGTATCTATTATGTAATTTTCCCAACAGGAGTTTTCCCTCTACATAAGAGAATTCCAGTGCTCCCTCATAATGCAATTAATCATTCTCTTCCAACATGGTATCAGAACGACAGTCCTAGATCGGAGTTCCGATACTCTCATGCTGCAATCCCCACCTGTCGCTCATCTTTCTCTCTCTCATCTATCATCACCACCAACAGGGGGATCTCCAACACCAACCTTGCTGCCGACAAGGGTTTCTCGACCCTAGGTGCCGCCACTAGTGGTGTTGCATCTCCGTCTGGGACAACTGCTGATCAGCTCTGTCAATGGTGCTACAGGGAAGCCGTAGCGGCCTCCCTTGCCACTACTAACCATCATGGTGGCGTTGGTGGTCTCGAGCAGCACCTCCTGCTATGATTAAGACCTTGGCTGTTTTTTGGCAACATCCTATGAGGTCTGATTTCGTCACCAAATGTCTTGATTTTGTTTCTTTTTTGGTGAAATTGATTCATAGAATTCATCTGCGCACCCTAGGACAACCTCATGGTTGATGGAAATGGCTTTATGAGTCTACACACAATTGATTCCTCTTATGATCATGTAGATGCATTTCGGTCGATCTACAACCCCAATCGAGTTCAGTTTCAACCCTCTTATATTCATGATAGAGAACAAGAGTGGCATTTTTTCTTCGTCTAGTGCCTTTAAGGGTCTGGCTCCCATTGTTAAGATGGATGGTATCAACTATGAGTTATGGTCTATGCAATTTTTGACCCTTATGCAGTGCAATAACAAAGAGCACATTCTGATCTGACATAGCTAGAGCCGACTGATAAGATTGGGGAAAATGCTTCATGGAAGCAGGATGATGCGTACACATGTATCCGGCTATCCGGGATTCTCATCACAGAGATAGCCAATGATATTGTTAATCAGCACACTGCTAATGCAATGTGGTATATTCTTGCAATCACATATGGTCAGGCGAAGAATGATTTTAAGATTCGTCAGTTGCAATTTGACATTTTCACGACCAAACAGAATGATCGTCCTCTACACAACTTCTATTCTTCGCTTCGTAGCATGTTTGAGAAGTTGCACAACTTCGTACAAGTAGCTACATCTATTGAGCATCGGATGGTGTGCAAGAACTCCACGATGGTTGGAGTTTTTCTGGCTGCCCTAGAACCTGAGTATGAGGTATCATACACATAGCTTCTCATGGGTGCAGCTATCCCTCCTCTGGAGGAGGCTTATAGTTATCTCAATAGTATCGTGGTCCCATCCACTGCCACTACACAGACCTCCTCATTGATGGTTGCATCTCGCGACAGAGAAGGTACTTCTCAATTCAGAGGGCATGGTTCCCGTAGCAGAGGAGGCGAATGACAGCATGGTCCATGCATTTATTGCCATCATCCTGATCATTTGGATGAGACATGCTATCAGAAGCATGGATATCCTGCAACTGATTGTGCAGGCGAGCAAGTTGAGCCCGTTGCTAGTTTGGCCCCTACTGCCGATCAAGGATTAGATGATATTGTCTCCTGTTTGAGGGGGATAATGACTCTTGCTATTGGCGCTACTAGTGTACCTACAAGTACTTTAGATGTTGCAGCCACTGGCAAATCATCCTATGCCCTTATTGGTTGTCGCAGACAGAGTTGATCATGGATTCGGGTACAACCCACCATTTGTGTAAAGAAAATGCTCGGTTTACTTCATACAGATCTGTCCCTCTAGGCAGATCGGTTGTCATTGCAGATGATACCCATTCCCTAAGTTACAAGCTAGAAGGAGATCTATTCAACGTCATTTATGCGCCTATAAATGACTTGTATTGTCGTGCCATTTTTTATGCCTCTTCTTTTATATTTCAAGACATACTCATAGGCAGGATGATAGGATGTTGCCGTGAGAAAGGGGGTTCTATAGACTGGTCCAATCTCCATATGCCGATGGTTCTTCCATTCCTACTAGACTAGTCTCACCTTATATATGGCATCTATGTTTTGGTCATCTTACTATGCAGAAGCTACGTCATGTCCTCCCACAGATATCCTCTCAATCCACCTTCCAGTGTGAGGCTTGCTAGCTTGGGAAGCATCACCGGTCCTCTTCTCTTATCATCGGTAGTAATAATTTATTTGATTTAGTTCATTTTGACACTTCAGGTCCTAGTCATGTTCCTGACCATCAGAGATACATGTTTTATCTTGTAGGTGTGGATGATTTTTTAGACTATCATGGGGTTTTCTTTTCAAAAACAAGACTGTGGTTGAGTTTGTCAATTAATCATTCATTATTGAAATAAAGATTATTTTTCTGGCACTGTTAAGTATGTTTGCTCTGACAATATCTTAGAGTTAAGCACTTTACAATTTTCTGAGTTCTTCAGGTCTCTTGGCATCAGGCACCAAACCTAGTGTGCGTATACTTCCCTACAGAATGGTGTTGCTGAACGCAAACACTGTCACTTACATGATGTGATCATGGTTTAAAAAAACGCTCCTCAAGGCGCAAAGGCGCTTGAGGCGAAACAGGGCGTTGAGAAAATGCCCTGAGGTGATTGCCTCAGACCCCCTGGCTGAGGCGGTCGAGGCGAGGTGAGGCGTTGAGGCAGGGCAAGGTGCTAGGTGAGGCGTGAGGGGCTTTTTCAAGTATTTTTTTAAAGGAAAAAATTATTCCTATTCGTATTTTCATATGTTTATAAAGGTCTTGTTGTTGAGTATATATTTATGCAAGATGAATGCTTAAATTTGACCTCTTTCATATTCATATTTACCATTAACATGCCAAATTATTTCATTGAACTCTTACTATTACATCCTTAAACATATAAAAAAGTGTATACGAATTTGGGTTTCTGGCATGTATATCCCTCTTGCTGCAATGTCATTTGGGTTTCTTCTCTTGACCGAAGATAACACACATTTTCACTGTTTTGGGGAAAGCAAAATAAAGCAGGAAAACCGAACTAAAAAAAGAAGCAGAAGATATCGACTGAAGTGGAGGAGGAAGAGAGAGCTCAGCAAAATACATTTGTTTCATCAAGCACATTTTGCGTAGCAATTTAGTGAAAAATTCGCTTTGCAGTGGCTTAATCTGGAGCAGTTTATAGTAGGTCACCAATCACCATGGGTTATTATATTTCAGCTATAAAAATACGAGAGCTTAACTTATTCCATGTCTTTCGACACCTCATCTTTGAGAATGTGGGAAATTTTTAGGGGGAAGACTTTGTGTTGACAATGTTCTGGGTGCATATAAATCATTAACTAAATGAGTTTTATCCTAATTTTGTTCAGATTTTGGTTTTCCTAATACACTCAGCTGTTCAATTTGTCATAGTGATCCTTCCCATTTCAGAAAATGTACGGTAAGATTATTAGCTATTTGTTCTAGGGATGGTGGCTTCTGGAAAATCATGTGGAGCTTAGTAAGGCATCTGTTGCAGCCAACTGTTTGGTTTTCATAATTGGGTATGTTTCTAAATTGCCGCATAAAAGTTTGTTGTCAATAATTGTTTATTTCCATGTCAGGACTGGCAATTTTTGCAATTCATTGTTGCAGTTATACAGTATTCAGAGGGGCTAACAAGCAGAAACATATATTTAAGAAGGATCCAACAGCCCCCATATGGGGCAAGCCAGCAAAACTTGTTGGAGGAAAATTGCTTGTATCTGGCTATTGGTGAGATTAATTAATTTTCATTCTCATTGTCGTTATCATGATTGTTTGCATACTCATTTTCAACAAAAGTTTGTTAACTAACTCTCAACAAAATTTAGCTTTCATGTAGTACGAGTTGCACCTCTATTATATTATCAATCACTATATCATGATGCAACATTGTGGTTTTTTCCCCTCTAACTAGAATAGTAAGTTATAAAAGTGCATTTCATAATAGAACAACTATCTTCATGTAAGTTACCATACCCATATGGGGCAAGCCAGCAAAACTTGTTGGAGGAAAATTGCTTGTATCTGGCTATTGGTGAGATTAATTAATTTTCATTCTCATTGCCATTATCATGATTGTTTGCATACTCATTTTCAACAAAAGTTTGTTAACTAACTCTCAACAAAATTTAGCTTTCATGTAGTACGAGTTGCACCTCTATTATATTATCAATCACTAGATCATGATGCAACATTGTGGTTTTTTCCCCTCTAACTAGAATAGTAAGTTATAAAAGTGCATTTCATAATAGAACAACTATCTTCATGTAAGTTACCATACCCTTAAATGACCATTATTCATAAAGATGACACCTCCATGTGGAGATAACTTCATATGCACCAAAGTATGCATAACATTTACCAATGACCTTAAGTGGGCTTGTATGGGATTTGTCTTGCCTTATCAGTTAAAATTAGGATTGTAGAGATATATTTATGTTTATGTACTATTTTCTTATATTATTTTCTGTTAATAAAATATGAAGAATGCGGAAGCGATTGATAAACAGAGCATAAATAAGAAAGATAGAACATGAAACATCATGATTTTACGTGGAACCCTACTCCGTGAGGAGCGGGATGAAACCACGGGAGAAGCCCTCAAAGGGGCATATGCTTCATTGTTTTTTCTCAATGAGTACAGGAGGTCTGGGGCTCCTTATATAGCCTCTCCAGATCCTCCAAGTCTCACCACTGGACGATGTGGGACTAAACACTGGATGGGGTAATTGGATCTTCTCCAGGATCCATTTACCCTGCTACAACTCAATGGGTGCATACAACTTATACTCGAACACTCCCCCTCAAGCTGGAGCATGCAATGCTCAGCTTGGGCAAATAGAAAGAAACTCAACTCAACGATACAGGACACTACGGACAATATCAACTCAACGCGCACATTGCTGCAGTCGAGGACGTTGCTTCTCATGCCGTGCAGGTAAGGAGGACGAATGGGCTGGAGTGTGAGTCAACTGAAGACTCGGAATCTGACCATCGCGTCCGAACTGCGCCTGAAGTCTCCTCGTCGGATAACTGGGTCTCTCCCATCTGGCTCAGAGCTTGGTGCACTGCTCTGGTGTACCTATGATACCACATGAAAACCCTTGCCCTCAAGGGAATGGTCCTCTGCTCTGGAGTCCCTATGGCTCACATGAAAACTCTGACCGAACAACAACAAGAATGATGGGGACCTCGAACTGATGATGGCAACATATGCTCATCTGAAAATGACCGCAAACTCGAGCGTATCTGAAACTGGAGACTCGGAAACAATGATCGTCGAGTCTGAAACCGAACTGTAGAGTCTGGAATCTGAATGGTCTGGAAATCTGCCTGTGAATCTCGAACATCTGAATATGGCTGGAAGAAGACCTGTGACTCTACATACACTCCCCCTTTCTCCCATACTTGTCGGAAAATTGACATCGACTAAGTTGGGAGAAGACAAGATAGATGGGGAAAAACACAACCAAATAAGCCAATTACAAAAAAAATTCCAGCTTCTCAAAAACATGGATAACAATTGGCCGTTCAATTTTTTTTCCGGCTCTTTTTTTCATTCAATTTTTTCAAGCCGTTCATTTTTTTACGGCTTTTGATCATCATCATTCATCATTTTTTTTAAAAAAAAATTGTGTGCGGCTCCTTTTTTTTAATGCACGTGCCTTTTTTCGAACAATTTTTTTTTGAAAAAGAAAAAAACTGGAATACCTCTCCCTTTTTTCGGACTTTCTATTTTTTTTTCATATCTGCCTTTTCCAGCCCACCGTTGGGCCTTTCAATAAACTTTTTTTTTAAATAGAGCCTGCTATCCTTTAGGGTTCCCACGTTGGGAACCCCCTTTTTTCTTGTCATGCCCGCCGCCCTCGCATTAGGGCTCTATTGCCGCCCCCAATAGGGGGGCTCGATGTCGCGCGCGCTGGAGCGCACTGGAGGAGATCTGGGCGTCGCGCGGAGGAGAGTATCGCGGGTGGAGGCCGCCGCCGCCGCGCATTGCCTGTGCGCGAGGGGGAATGAGCATTGCCTAGCGCAAGGGTTGCGAGGGTGCGCCAGAAGGTCTCCGCCTGGGCAACGCGCCTGGTTGGGGGTGCGCGCACTGCAGGGGGCTGGGCTTGAAGTCGTCGTCGCCTGGGCGCTTTGTGCGCAGGATCTGAAGGAGGCGAAGAAGCGGCTGAACGCGAGGGGAGACGAAAGCCTGGGGGCTCGAGCATGCCGCCTTGGGGCTCTAGCGCCACACGAGGTTGCGGCTGGGATGCCGCATGCTGGAGGGTTCTGCGGTGGCCATGGATCGAGGCCTTGTGGTGGCCTGGAAGTCGCGTCGTGTGGGTGTTGATGTCGTTGATGAAGGGCTGCGCCAGAATCTGTATGCCGCCAGATCTGGAGGCGCATGGTTGTGGAGCCTGGATCTTCGACCAAGATGTGGATACGCACGATGGGGGAGCCGCTGTTGGGGATGCTGCGCGCGATGCGGCCTGGAGAAGGACTGCCGCGTTCACGATGAAGGCCATCGCCGCTGCCTAGAATTTCTGGAGGAGTCGCCGTGATCTGGAACCCTTGGCCATCGCCTAGGGTTCCGATGGCAGGAGGAGGCGTTGTTGGACCGTTGGGACCATGCTTGTGCGGCACATATCTAGGGTTCTAAGAAACCCTAAAAACAAAATTACTTGAACGGAACAGGAACTTGAATGATACGTCAATCTTTAAGAACTCTAAAACTCGACTCTCGAATACAAAAAAATAACGAATATAAAACTCCTCGAGAATCGACCCGCTCTGATACCATGTTATAAAATATGAAGAATGCGGAAGCGATTGATAAACAGAGCATAAACAAGAAAGATAGAACATGGAACATCATGATTTTACGTGGAACCCTACTCCGTGAGGAGCGGGATGAAACCACGGGAGAAGCCCTCAAAGGGGCATATGCTTCATTGTTTTTTCTCAATGAGTACAGGAGGTCTGGGGCTCCTTATATAGCCTCTCCAGATCCTCCAAGTCTCACCACAGGACGATGTGGGACTAAACACTGGATGGGGTAATTGGATCTTCTCCAGGATCCATTTTCCCTGCTACAACTCAATGGGTGCATACAACTTATACTCGAACATTTTCCTTATATCCGTCTTATGTAATTTACCCATAGATCTCTCCTCTATATAAGAGAGCTTAGGGTTCTCAGGAATAAAAAACTTTCATTCTTTTTCCCAACATGGTATCAAAGTGGCGGTCCTAGGCCGAAGCTCTCATACCCGAAAGGGAAAACACTAAACCCGCCTGGAAGCCCCACTCTCTCTTTCTCGCACCACTGCCTCCACCTACTACCGCTCCCTCCCCCCCCGCCATCGGGCGTCGCCACCACCACCATTGTCGCCATCCCTATTCTTCGTCGTCGACGGGCCTCTCCGATGTTGATGAATTTGATTGTACAAGTCTATACATGCAATCAAATCCCTATATGTTTGTGTAGACAAAGTTACATTGGTCTACAAAACCCTACTTTTCTTCATTCGGCAATATGTCAGAGAGCAAAGTTGATATCCCCTCGACATGTGCTTTCAGAGGTCTAGTGCCGATTATCAAGATGGACGGGACGAACTACGAGCTCTGGGCCATGCAGTTCATGAAACTCATGAAGTCTATGAGTAAGAAACATATTCTTACTGAGGAAGAGCTGTTTGAGAAAACTAGGGTCAATGTCTCGTGGGAGGCAGATGATATGTATGCCAAGGTTTGGCTTTCTAGTACATTGATTATAAATAGATTGCCAAAATGATGCGCTACATCAGCCCACCACCAAAGCGATGCGGGATATCCTCGCAGCCACTTATTCCCAAGCGAGGAATGAGATAAATATCTTGCAACTACAACACAATATCTTTACCATTAAGCAGAACTGACGGCTCCTTTTCTTTATGTATGTTCCTGCGTGGGATGTTTGAGAAGCTCCATAGTTCCATGCCCCTCACGCTTGCTCTTGAGCAACAAAAGACATACAGGAATGCCACCATGGTTGGTGTATTCCTAGCAGCACTTGACCCAGAGTTTGAGGCGGCCCGTCCACAAATTTTGGCGGATGCGACTATTCCTCCCATGAAGGAAGCATCCTGTAGACTAAGTAGGATCACTGTCTCATCTCTTGCTTCTAGTCAGACATCTTTTGCGATGACAACCTCCTATGGTAGGGGAGGCTCTTCTCAGTTTCGTGGTCATGGACCTCGTAGTAGAAGAGGTCGTATTCGTCAGCTGTGCATCTATTGTCACCGACCAGGGCATACAGAGGACACATACTACTCCAAGCATGGTTTTCCTACATCGGCTCGCACATCAGAGCAAGCAGAACCTCATGTTGCTTTCTCTTCAGATCGGAGGTTTGATAACCTCGTAGGTAGATTGAGGGATATTATGCCTCGTGCTTCTTCATCAACTACAGGAGGCTACTCAGATGTTGTTGCTTTGCCTCTACCAGTGCCTCTGCCACTGCTAGCACCTCCGATAGTACCTATGCTTTTACTTCTTTTCATGGATCTAAGATTACAGAATGGATTATGGACTCCGAGGCGATACATCAGATATGTGGAAACAGAGATCATCTTGCTGTGTATAGACCGGTTCCTTCAGAGAGAACAGTCGTAATAGCCAATGTAACTCATTCCCTGATCACGGGACATGGGAAATCAATTTGACACCCTTGTTGCGTCTGCTGAATGTGCACCTGATTTTTCTACGATTTTGTTATATATTAGTCAGATTGTGAAGAATTTGCATTGTCAAGCTATTTTTGACCAATCGTCTCTTGTTTTTCAGGATATTCTTATGGGCAGGGTGATTGGCTGTGGCCGTGAGCAGGGCAGTCTCTATCGCCTGGTCCGAACTTCATATGCATGCCTATCCTCTCATTCAACAAGACCAATCTCTCCCCTCACTTGGCACCCACGGTTTGGTCACCTTCCACCCCATAAGATTTTTTTGAAAAGTGAAAGGATGGCGTCCCATTTTAGGACCCGCCATATGGTACGCATATATGTAAATAACTATAAAAGTTACAAAAATGTATATTATCCAAGCTTTACATAATGCTCGGCTATGCTCGACCACATTCTCGGAATAAAAAATATCACCCCCCAAATGACATCGTTTTTGCCGCACCAAATTGCCCAAACCAGCTTAAAAAGAAAGGCGTTGTCCTCTTACCCAAAACCATACACAACTCTCATATCTCTCCAGAATCCCTAGCAGCTTCGTTCAGCGAACCAAGGTATGCTCTTCCTAACCAAACCTCAGCCGAGTACGAGCAGGAGAAAACAAATTATCTAGATCTTCCGTCGCCTCTCCACATCTATCACAAGTGACATCCTTTGCCCCCATCCACTGCCCCTGATGCCCTTTGGTGAGGATTTTGCCTATCCTAAATAGCCAAAAAAAAGATCTTGATTCGGATTGGTAGCTTGCTTTTCCAAATCATATGCACGTTCACTCCCATCTCCTCCTTGACTTCCTCCTCTCGCTCTACCAAAAAACGATAAGCCTTCTTGACTGAAAACCTGCAATCTCCTCATATAAAGTGGTCTCTTCCCCCCGGCGGTCCCTCCTGCTGCACTAGCTCTGAGTGCAAAGCGAGAAACTCCTTTGCCCTTTGCTCCGAAAGATCCGAGGAAAATATTGGAGTTTGTTGGAGTATTTGTTATGTGCGCCTATTGTGTTGTAGCAGGCTAAATGGATCATGGAGAAGATCCATTTACCTCATCCAGTGTTTACTCCCACATTATCCAGTGGTGGGACTTGGAGGCTCTAGATAGGCTATATAAGGAGCCCCAGACCTCCTGTATCCATTGAGAAAGTCAATAGACAAACACGCCACATTTGAGGGCTTCTCCCGTGGTTTCATCCCGCTCCACACAGAGTAGGGTTCCACGTAAATCCCGTGTGTTCTTCATGTTTATCTTATTTTCTGATTCTGCTTCCGCTTTCTATTTCTCAACATGGTATCAGAGCGGGTCGATTCTTGAGGATTTTTCATTATGTTCATTATGTTTTTCAAGATTCAGTTATCAGATACGATTGTCGAAGATTATTATTTTTCAATATTCAATCTGTATAAGTTTTGGTTCCAGATTTCTAGGGTTTTGAGTAACCATAGATCCGTAGCTCCAGGCCGCATATGGCGGCACGACTTCCTCCAGATCGCTCTGCGGATGACCCTTCAACATGGCAACAGGCACTGCAGGCAACCAGATCGCGCGAAACCTCCATGCGCGATACATACGACGAATCCCCTCCAGGCGCAATAGTGCACGATATTCAGATTCTCCCATCTCTCTGCACAATAGTGCACGATACCTTCCAGCGAATCCCTTCAAGGCGCGGTACCTCCCAGATCCTGCAGGCGCGTGATCTGCAGGTGCGACCTTCCACGCGCGCGTTCCCTCCTGTGAGCGTCCCTCTGGCGCCGCGCACCCTCCGCGAGATGCACCCAGGAGCTCTCCCTTGACACATCATCTTCAAGCTGCCCAGGCGGCGCAGCCCCTTCCGCCCTCGGCATCTCGTGCGAGGCGCCGTCTCTCCTTCTGCAGCGGCTACCCAGGCGGCGGGCCCTTGCCCCCCCCCCCCTCCAGCGATGTACGACCTCCTCCAGCCGAGAAGCCCCAACCGCGAATCCCAGATGGCGGCACCCTCAAATCTGGCGGCCCAAGAGGATGAATTCTTGTGATGTCGCTCCCCCTTCTAGCCGCGATCTCCAGTGGCTCCAAACCCCTCGCGCACGATCAAACAACCCTCAAGTTGTCGCCTTCTCCCGGCGGTATCCTCAGGCGCACGCGACGAGAATACCCCACCGGGGGGGGCGACTTCATGAAATAAAAGGGGATCCCTTTTTTGGGAACCCTAAATAGGGTATCTTTTCTCAGCATGCCTAACTGGTTTTTTTTAAAAAAATCTATGAGGCCGAACGGGTCTAGGGCCTGTTATGCATATTATGTCCTGTTTAAAAAAAATACTATTTTTCTTTTATTGTAAAGCCCAATGGGGCTGGAAAAAAAGGAGGGGGAATCCGCAAAGGTTTTTAAAAAAATGATTTCAAAAGAAAATGTTATGGCAAATAGTGAAATAGCCGGAAAAAAAATTGATGATGATATAAAGCCGAAAAAGAAGAAGAAAAATGACAGCTTAAAAAATGGCGGCTTAAAAAAATGAATGAAAAACCGCAAGAAATCTTTGTGAATGTTCATGTTGTTTACCCCTATTTTCTTTGTTTTCTCCCAACTTGGTCGATAATTGTCATCCATGTTTTCCGACCAGTATGGGAGAAAAGAGAGTATATATGTAGAGTCACAGGTATGTTCCATGATCCATATTCAGATGTCAGATTCAGAGATTCGTCAGACCATCCAGATTTTCAGACTCTACAAGATTTTCAGATGAAGATTTTTCCATGCACAATTCCAGACTCGAAGTTCAGATTTCGAGTCCCAGTTTGATGCGCAGATTCAGACTCGACAGATCGGTCTGAGTCCAAGATCGATGGACTCCATGTTGAGGCCCATTTTCCAAGTTCTCCAGAGAAAGACTCATTTTCAAACACGCACATGTATGCGGTCATTTTCAGATGTGCACATGTATGCCATCAGTTCAGAGGTCTCCATCCTTTCTTGATTTGTAAGCCAGAGTACTTCGATGAGGAGACTCATTTCCAGTTGCAACGACTCTGACAGGCGCAGTTCAGAGCCCATGCTCTCCGACGAGGAGATTCAACGGACTCACACTCCAGCTCGTTTGCCCTCCTCACCTGCACGACATGAGAAGCAATGTCCTCGACAGCAGCAGTTGTGCGCGTTGGGTTGATATTGTCCGTAGTATCCTGTAGCGTTGAGTTGAGTTTCTTTCTGTTTGTCCAAGCTGAGCATTGCATGTTCTAGCTTGAGGGGGAGTGTTGGAGTATTTGTTATTTGCATCTATTGTGTTGTAGCGGGGTAAATGGATCCTGGCGAAGATCCATTACCCCATCCAGTGTTTAGTCCCATATTGTCCAGTGGTGGGACTTGGAGACTCTGGAGAGGCTATATAAGGAGCCCCAGACCTCCTGTATCCATTGAGAAAGCAATAGACAAATACGCCCCATTTGAGGGCTTCTCCCGTGGTTTCATCCCGCTCCACACGGAGTAGGGTTCCACGTAAATCCCATGTGTTCTTCATGTTTATACTATTTTCTCTGATTCCGTTTCTGCTTTCTATTTCTCAACAGAGACCAAGAGCCCATGTCCCATACCTGCTGCACCAATTCCTCTTTGTTCGCTGCCAACTGCATCAGCCTCGGGTATCGCTCCTCCAACACTCCATCCCCCATCCATTCGTGCTGTCAAAATGAAAGCCAGCTCTGTTTCGAAGAGTTGGCCTCAACTTAATTATCAGCTCCGGATTCACCTGCATAATGCCTTTCTACAAAGATGATGGAAGACGCCCAATGGCAAGCTCCAATGACATCGAGATCCCGCAAATCTGTAGGATATGGAATTATCCTCAAGCGCATCACGGAAGCGTGATCGTCGTATCGGATACGACGAAGAACGACTAGTCGTACTAGTTGTTCTGACCAGCGGAATTTAAAAATTTTTTCCATGCGATGAAACCACATGATCCAAGAACGATTCTCGGATCCACAACAAGTATAATGCAATAACTCTTGAAGCGTGGTTGATCAAGTCTCTAAAGAAAGAGACCTCGTGTCTCAAGTCCGATCGTCGGTGAGACCGCTTGTGAGCGCGGGGATGAACCGCGTTGTCCTCGCAATCCAAGAAGTTGATCCAAGCGTGGTTGCTCTTGATCTCGTCGCACGAGATCGAACATCTCCTTCGTGAGTGTAGCACTCCAAGAAGACGGAGAACCTAAGAACGTCGAAGCGGCGGCACGGTGGCGAGAGCGTCGACGAATCTCTCCTCTAGGGTATGGTGGACGGCCACCAAAATTAGAGGGAGAGAGGGTTGTCGTGTATGAAGAAAAAGAGAGAGAGAGCTCCAAAATTGCATGTTAAGAGAGAGCATGGTATGCCTTTCTATTTATAGGGTTTTGGGATCTATGGATCTCAATCCATGTGACATATAAAATCAATGGATGAGATTGATTTATGTCAATCCAATGGTCAAGATTGTTGTTGTCAAAAATAACAAATTTAGATTAAAATATATTTGACAAAATCAAATATAAATCAATCCTAAATCAAACCAATAAATAAGGAGAGAATATACATGGAGATCAACATCTTCCATGTATATCCAAGTGGACGGCCACCCATTCCTATTTGGAATTGGGTGGCTCCACCTTGAGATGTCAAGGAGGCAATCTCATGGATTTCCATGAGATTGCACATCTCCTTGAATTTCTCTCCTATTTATTTGCAACAAATTTTGTTGGGTTTTATTCTTCAAAAATAATTCACAATTATATTTGAGAATATTGCAATCTTGCCATGGAAAAAATTATGAATCATATTCACAACCCAAAACAACATATAATTTACATTGTCAATTAATTACACAATGTGTATCCAATACACATAATAATTAATCAACACATATAAATTATAATTGGCTCTCTCTAATACATTATAAATCACATTTATAATATATCATGAATAATTGAATATTTCTATCCACATTATTCTTATCCATAATAATTAAATCATATTTAATTATATTGGATAATTATTCACACATCAAGATGATTAAATCACATTTAATCATTGTTCTTCATTGCTTAGATCTTATGGAATTATTCTCGAACCCTTCAAGAATAATGCGATCTCTCCGCAGATACTTGGAGATAAGGACAGGGCGATTGTATTGTTCCACGTATAGTGGCATGGATATTGAGATCGTATCCCAAATCCAGATCGTGGACCTCCCATAGATGCTTGATTAAATCAAGACCGCAAATCTAATCTTCTCATTGCATCTGAATCATATTCAGATCAATGTCCAACATTTGGACTAAGATCAGATTACTTCTCTACTGAGAGGAGTCACTAAAATCCAGACCCGTTTCATCACTCCCTAGGAATGGAAGCGTCATGGTTATACAATCGTTTATGATCACATCACCCTCAGGTATTCTCTCAATACCTGTACATCCTGCATACTGGAAGACCCAGAACAGAAGTATTAGATCAACTTTACATTGTTTACTTCATGATTCTATCAGTAAGTTTCTCATTCGATCATTGGGAGTCGGTATCGATCATATACTTTCCAAAAGCATATATCATACCTAGGTCTTGATCATATACTTTCCAAAAGTATATACCAAACCTACAAATTCGGTCAAGCTTCCAAGCGAGACGACCATGCGCATGGAATTTGATTCTTCCCAATATCTCATGAGTGAGCTCATATCTTCCGGTTCAGTAACTGAACCTGTATGATCCCTTTGAGAGACCGTATTACTCATATGCCCTTATATGCACACCAGCGCGCCTGTGTATAGACCTTGGTTAGGTCATCAACCTATTGGTCTGCCAAATGTACATACTCAGACATATAGTTACACATCTGTCTCCGGTCAGAGGATGCGTGCCTATATCATGACAGCATACGATGTAGGACTTTGGTTATCTCGATCTCGTTAAGTCAACTCTTTGACCTAACTAATCTGACACCTCCGAATCTCTATTCCTATGCAGAGGACCTGCATCAAGAGGTCGGTCAGATATCGGCCTAAAGAGATAAGGATTGCCATCTCCTACTCAGGCTGGAGATCATCTCTTAACAATCATTTGACGGTCCTTGATGAGTCCTCAATCTAACTCTTTAGATATTCATCCAAGCACCAGCCTCTATGATTCAATAGTTGAATCAACAGCTGTGTGATTATTAAGATGGCCATGGTACATAAACCCTAATTGTACTAAGGGACCTATTATGCAAATTATTCATTCTTCATTTCAGATCAGGGAATGATATATGCAATAACATTTATTGCATAATGGCTCATCGTGGGCTCGCATTTCCAACAAAATCTTCCTCGACAATCTGCAAATCATGTCCTCCGACTTGTCCCAAAGACGAATCACCCATTTGATTATGAATGCCTTGTTCATCTCCTCCACTCGCAGGACAGCCAGGCCACCCTTATTGTTCGACGAGTTTACCCTACTCCAATCCACCAGATGCATGCCCCTCTTTGATTGCCTCTCGTCAGAGCAGAAAAACCTCATCAAACTCCATCTTACATCGCACCCCAGTAGGAAACGTCCTCGTGGAGCAAAAGAAAATATGGATGGCCGAGAGAACGTGCTTCAGGAGAATCAGCTTCCCTCCCCTTGACAACATTCTCGCTTGCCATCCTGACAGCTTCCCCTCCAACCTCTCCAGTAACCCCCTCTAGTCCCTCATCTTGTGACTCCCCGCCACCAATGACAGTCCCAAATACGTGATCGACA
The DNA here is from genome assembly GCA_037367405.1 of Ottelia alismoides. Classification (NCBI taxonomy): domain Eukaryota; kingdom Viridiplantae; phylum Streptophyta; class Magnoliopsida; order Alismatales; family Hydrocharitaceae; genus Ottelia; species Ottelia alismoides. Next base: position 425,073 of record JAZKJV010005768.1, read on the forward strand.
ACGTGGCCGCTGGGCACCCCAGCACCTCTGATGAACGCTGCACCTCCAGGTCAGAGAGCCCAAAAGGAACCACCACATATTTACCCCTATTCACCCGGAGCCCCGATAGCTCCCCAAAATATTCTTAATACACGCTGCTCTTCTGATCTTGTCCTCCTCAACCCTATAAATATAATAGTGTCATCGGCATATTGCAGAAGCGGGATGGATATGTCCTCCCTCATATAGCCCGAACACCATCTCCAGGATCCCGCCGACCTTATCACAACAACCAACGCATCATGAACAATAACGAACAGGAGCGGCACCAAAGGACAACTGTACTTGATCCCCCGTCGAGGTTGGAAAAAAACCCCTTCCAGTCGTCCGTTTACCAGCACCGCATGCGAGCTCGAAATTGCACCGGTTTATCCATGCAATCCTCAAGTCCAGAAAACCCCTATTCTCCAAAGAGGCCCAAATGAACCTTCAGTCCACATAATCGTATGCTTTTGAGAAGTCAACCTTCTAAATCATGTCCTTTATCTTGTTCCTTAAGTTTGTCACCATCTTTGAAGCCAACACCAAAGCATTCGTCATTTGTCACCTCGGTACAAACGCCATCTGCTCCAGAGAAATTATCTGGTCAAGCACCCTCTTCAAGCAGTTCGTGAGGATCTTGGAAATGATGAGGTATAAAGCGTTGGATAAAGCAATCGGTCTAAAGTCCTCCACCTTGGTCGTCATGTCCTTAGACAGCAAGAATAGAAGTGCATTGTTGAGCTTCTCGAAACCCCGATTGCACTCATGGAACTCCAACAACACCTCCAACACATCCCACTTCACCACCTCCCAGAACTCCCTGTAGAAGCCCACCGAGAAACCGTCAGGGCCTAATGCCCCATGTGCATTTGGCTGAAAGAGCGTCCGCTTTGCCTCGTCCTCTGTAAATTCTATGATCAACAAGTCAACCTCCTCGCCAGAAATCTGTGACACTCTCTCGCTTGCCATCCCCATCCGGCTCGCGAACCCCTTCTCCCAAAATCCTGGAAATGCACCTGTAGTGGTGCCCCCACCTCCGATCACTTTCAACCACCTCACCATTAACCTCGAGCGAGTGAATGAAGTTCCTCTGCCTCTTCCCACAAGCCATGGCATGGAAAAAAGGCGTGTTCGCATCTCCCTCGCACACCCACTGCTGCCTAGACTGTTGTCTCCATGCCACTTCCTCCTTATCCTCGTTAATGATCTCGTCCAGATATCCTCTTCTCTCCCCCAACTCTTCCTCCCCCAAAGCATGTTCATCCTCAATTCTGTCTAGTCTGACCAGGCCGTCCTACGCCATGGATATTCTCTCCCTTCGCTTGAGTCGATTCCCCCTATTGAATGCCATCAAAAATCTCCCGAGCTCGACCAGCTTGCACGCAAACATGGACATTGTTGAACCCCAGAACTCTACAACAACCTCCTGGAATCCCTTCTCCAACAACCATGCCCTTTCAAACATGAAGAAAGTACGAGGGCTAACATCCTCTCTCGAGTACCGCAAAATTGGTGTGTGATCCGAGTGCGCTTTGGGCAGTTCCCTGGCCCCAGCTAGCAGGAGCACCTCTGTGGACATCATAAATCTGTCAATGCACGACCTCGATCTCGAGTTCCGCCACGTGTACATACATCCTGCAACATCAATCACCTGGAGTCCAAGCTTGTTCACCATCTCACATAACTCCGCAGAGCTGATATCTCTCCCTCCTCGTGCTCCGGTCGATCTTCCGTGTGCAAAGTCACATTGAAATCTCCCCCAATGATCCATGCCTCAGCCTTGAACAACATCAGCTCATCCACCAGCGCCGTAGAGTTGCCCCCAGTACATGAGCCGTATACATTAGTTACAACAAACCTTGTTCCATCAGCCTTACGCCACAACAAAATGGAGAGTGGATGTTGTCTCCCCACCTCAGCCCTCACTACCTCAAATTTATCTCCATTCCAGCCCGTCACAATACCCCATGCAGCCCCCACCGAGGCAATAACTTTGACCTCCCCCAACATGGTCCCCCCCAATCTCACTCCACAACCCCTCTAAATCTCGCGAGACTTTGGTTTCCTGTAGCATCGCCACATCCACCCTTTGCTCCAATAGCATATTTTTCACCGCCATCCTCTCTCCCTATACCCAAACCCCTGACATTCTAAGAGACCACATTCATTGATAACAGACGAATCCCCCGTTTGGTAACACAACTACGATGCATGTCATCGCCTCCCTTTCCAGGTTCCCCCCGCCACCCTTTTCTGCCCCAGCATGCGCCTCCAAACCCCCATCACCTTCCGATGACCCCCCCCCCCCCCCCGAAGCAGCCATCCAACAATGCCATCTCCTCACTTAGCCCTCGCGAGACCTCGAACCTCCGTTGCCTGTCACCCATGGCTGCCCCCTTCGGATAAAACCTCACGGGGTAACACGTCCAGCTTCTTGTAGATGGTCGAGCGTCGCTTCCTTCTCCTTTCATGCAAGCTACTCCGAGCATAGCATTTCCCATACCACCCCAGCACCTCCGCTTCACAGCTCTGAGCCACCATCAGTGGAGGCCACCCTCGCAGCCCCACAACGCTTCCCATGCCCTCATGCACCTCCCTCTAACCCAGTTGAATTGAAGAGGTCCTTGCTGCCCCCTTCGAACGCCCATGAACCACCTCCTAAAGATCTACAGACTGCTCCGAAGCCCCAGGCTCTAGCCAAGATCACTCTCCATCCATCCGCAAAGGGTCTCGCTCCTCCAGCCGTATCGGAGCATCACTGATAGACTGTTCTGCCATCTGAACTGGAATCTGATCACTCGAGATAGTCGCAGCCACGAGGTCCATCGCGCCAACAGATCCTAGACCCGATATACAAGTTGGATCACCAATAATTGAAGAAGCGGATCCCGCTCCCCTGGATCCGCAAAATCCGCTCGGGGCTCTGCCACGGCCCATAACATTGTTAAGCCGATCTGAAATCACATCCGTAAAAAGGTCCACTCCACTCCATAAGATGTGTCATGTTTTGCCCTAGATCTCACCTCGCTCTTCCTTCCAATGCGAGACATGTCAATTGGGAAAGCATCATCATTCTACTTTTCCTAGTCTTCATAATTGGAGTAGTAGCTCCCTTTTCGAGTTATTTTATGGTGATATTTAAGGTTCGAGTCGTGTTCCTGATCACCAGGGACTAGGGATGAAAATGAGTGTGAATATATCCGTATCTGATCGTTACCATATTCGTTTTATACATATTTTGACGTTCGTATTCGTATTCGTTTTAAAATGGATGCGGATATGGATATCACTTTAAATTCGCTAATATTCGCTTCTCTATTCGTATATTCGTTTTCGTACATGAGTATAGTAATAAATTTATTTATAACTATGCATAACATTTTATGATTGCATTCACCGTTGTTGATATAATTGTTATGAAATTATTATATATGTTATATTTGTTTTATACGTAAACCATCCTAAACATGTATATTTTAGTTAATCTATTAAGTATTTCTGTTATTATTCGTATCCGATTTCTATTCGTTTTACAGTATATGGTAACACATTTTTCACATCTATCAATATTTGTATCCACATTCGTGTTCATATTTTAAAATAGATAAGGATTTGATTATCCATATACTCGTATCCGTACCCGACCACTTTCATTCCTACCAGGGACACATGTTTTAGCTAGTTATTGTTTATGATTTTTCTCATATGTTATGGATCTTTTTATTGAAGAATAAATCTGAAGCTGGGGATGTGATCAAAACTTTTATCAATGAAGTGCATAATGTTTTCTTCTTCGGTGAAATTTGTGAGAACTGATAGTGCTTTGGGAATGCCATGGAGAAAGGAATTTTCTCATTCTAAACAGATGAGGGCATGTGATTCACAAGATAACATGTCGCATGTCTTTGGGCTCCATCGCATTCATCCACCAATTGTCTCCGTGTCTGGACAAGCTCTCTCCTAGAGCTGTCAAATATCTGTTTGTTGGGTACTCTAAGACACATAAGGGGTACCGATTCTATGATCCATTGCACATGAAATATTATATTAACGTCGATGTCACATTTTTTGCGTATGTGATGTATTTTTCTCCTACAAGTGGGCTTCATCAGGTTATAATGATGAGTCTACATGACACCTCCTCCGATGAGCCCATTACCACCTCCCTCTATGCATGCTATTCCAACACCACCACCTCCTTCTCCACCTCCATCACCCTCTCCTTTGCAACCACAAGTTCCCATCGTTCCACCATTGCCAAAATACTATACCTGTTGATCTACTTCTGCTTATGGCCATCACCCATCATCCGACACATCTCAGGTTTGTTCCGAATACAATGTTTCTATCGATGGGTTTACAGATGTGTTTGCACAGGAACCTTTACAAGAGGCCGGTACACAGTTTGAGGAGGTTCCCAATGACCTGGATATACCTATTGCAATTCGAAAGCAAAAGCATACATACACCTCACATCCTCTTGCCTCCTAAGTCTCCTTTGATCGCTTAATAGAGATATATTCATATTTATGTATGGTTGTCTTGTTGGGAAAAATCGATGTGTTGTTTATTCCATCAGCCCTAGGCTCTCTTATATAGGAGAGTAGCCTATGGGTAAATTACATAAAGCATACAACTGAAAATAAAAATAACGAAGGGATACATAAACAACTATATGCGTTAACAGTAGCAGATGTTATCAATTTGCAAGTATTATGCAACTCTCTCCTCTTCTTCTTGCTTGGTTTCAATTTTCTAGAATGCTCTGGGCGTTCCCACATAATGCTCTGATTGACCCGCAAAATAATCTGCATTGCTCATCTGAAGCCACTGAATGCCAGCCTGCTCCGAAAACCATGCAGAGTAGATGCAGCTGAAAAAGAAATGTTCCAAGTCCTCCACACATCATACGACTGAAGATAAAATTAGCAGAGAGGTACAACAGAAACTAATATATATATATATATATGTTTACACTCCCCCTCAAGATGGAGCATAGATATCAATCATGCTCAGCTTGGACGCACACTTCTGGAATGGGCCTCGTAGTAATGCTTTGATAAATATATCTGCAGTTTGATTTTCTGAAGTAACATGAGATGTAGCAATGAATCCCTTCTGAATCATGTCACGTATGAAGTGACAATCAACCTCAATGTGCTTGGTTCGCTCATGGAATGCTGGATTGTTTGCAATGAACAAGGCTGCTTGATTGTCACATCCTAAGATCATAGGAAGTGGTACGTCTATACATATATCTGTAAGCACAGCCTTTACCCATATCATTTCCATGCTAGCCTGGGCCATAGCCCTATATTCAGATTCAACACTAGACCTGGCTACCACCGTTTGTTTCTTGCTCCTCCATGAGATTAGAGAATCTCCAACGTAGACTGCAAACCCAGAGGTGGACTTCCTGTCCTTGGGACAACCTGCATAGTCTACATCTGCACATGTTGAGATAGAAATCCCCTTGCCTTTCTTGAATAGCAAACCTGCACCTGGAGATGATTTGCGGTACGTGAGTATCATATGTATAGCATCCATATGGACCTGACGTGGTTGCTCCATGAACTGGCTCACACGACTCACTGCAAAGGATATATCGGGCCTAGTGATCATCACATACAACAGTTTGCCTACCAGTTCTTTGTATCTTCTCTTGTCCACCTCCTCTGTATCATCATCATATAGCTTCATGCTGGGGTCCATTGGTGTTGTAGCCGCCGGCACCCAAGCATACCTGTTTCACTCAACAGGTCCGTAACATATTTTCTTTGCGACATTACTAGCCCATACGGATTTCTGGCGAATTCCAGCCCCAGAAAATATCTAAGGACTCCAAGGTCCTTAGTGACAATTTGCTTTCCAGTTTTTCTTTCGCCTTCTTTATTCCTTGTTCATCATCTCTTGCAATCAAGATGTCATCTACATAAACCATGATGGCAATAATACCTCTTGAAGTCTTCTGTACAAACAAGGAATGATCAGCATTAGAGTGCTTGTATCCCTGTTTCTCAAAGAGGTCTGAGAGCTTCTGAAACCAAGCTCTGGGGCTCTGCTTAAGGCCATAGATAGCCTTATGAAGTCTGCACACCTTAGAATACTCCCCCTCAACAGCAAAATCGGGTAGCTGTTGCATGTAGACTTCCTCTTGTAAGTCTCCATATAAGAACGCATTCTTCATATCCAATTGACAGCGGCCACTCTCGAGTAACCGCAAGTGACAACAAGATCCGTAGGGTAGAATGACGGGCTACTGGCGAGAACGTATCAAGATAATCCACCCCGTATGTCTGTGTAAAACCACGTGCAACAAGGCGAGCCTTGTATCTGTCAATACTGTCGTCTGCATTCTGCTTGACTGTAAATACCCACTTGCAGCTCACTGGGGTCACATCTGTAGGTATAAGAACTAGACTCCAAGTTCCCCTAGATTGAAGTGCTGCCATTTCTTCCTCCATTGCTAGACGTCATCTACTATCCTTCAGAGCATCTTGATAATTTCGTGGAATATCTACAACTGACAAGGCAACCACAAAGTTCATGAAATCCCCAGATAGTCGCTTAAATGACACAGAAGCTGCTAAAGGATTTGTAGCGCAGCTCCTCTTTGATTTGCGTATAGCAATAGGAACATCTAGATCGGTTGTGTCCTCATCTAGCCTCTGCAACATATCCTGCTCAGAAATATCATTAGTTCCATCAAGAATAATATCTTCAGTATATACCTTAGGCGAGCTAGGAGATGAGTCATGACCATGAACTGGAGTAGGCCTGCGGGTATAATGAAATGGTAGTGGTGAAACAGGGATAGTACTTGGAGGTGCGGAGGATGATAAGGAAGCTGGTGGTGGCGGTGGTGGTGGTGATGGGACTGGTGGTGGTGGTGTCACATAGATGGCATCCGTAGGTGTTAGAATACTTCGATGTGTTATTCCATAGAGCCCTCGGGTCTCTTATATAGGGAGAGAGCCCTTGGGTAAATTACATGAGAGGTACATAAAGAAACAGAAATAATAAGTAACATTAACGACACACAACTATCTCTACACTCCCCCTCAAGATGGAGCATAGATATCTATCATGCTCAGCTTGGAAGAACATCTCTGGAAAGGTCCTCTGAGCAATGGCTTTGTGAATATATCTGCTGTCTGGTCCTCGGAGCTGACGTGAGACGTGGAGATGAAGCCCTTCTGAATCATGTCCCTAGTGTAATGGCAATCCACCTCTATGTGTTTTGTTCTCTCATGGAAGGCTGGATTGTTGGCAATGAACAACGCTGCCTGATTGTCACATTGCAGGTTCATAGGCAACGGAACTTCAACATTCAGATCTTCTAGGACTGCTTTAACCCACATCATTTCAGTGCTTGCCTGTGCCATGGCCCTGTACTCAGATTCGGCACTGGATCTCGCCACAACAGTCTGCTTCTTGCTTTTCCAGGAGACTAAGGAGCTTCCTATGAAGATAGCAAACCCAGAAGTAGACTTACGATCCCGTGGACATCCTGCATAATCCGCATCTGCGCAGGCTGAAATAGCCAAATCCGTGCCTTTCTTGAACAGCAACCCTGTGCCTGGTGAAGACTTCAGATATCTCAATATCATGTACAATGCATCCATATGTACTTGCCTCGGCTGCTCCACAAATTGACTCACCCGGTTTACTGCAAGTGCAATATTCGGTCGAGTTATAGTGATGTATAAGAGCTTGCCCACCATTTCTCTGTACCTTCTCTTGTCCACCTCCTCAGTGTCATCATCGTACAGCTTCATACTTGGATCCATTGGTGTACTTGAAGGTCTGCATTCAGTCATTCCTGTTTCAGCCAGCAAATCTGTGACATATTTTCTTTGAGTCATCACCATTCCTTGTGCATTTCTTGCAAATTCTATCCCCAGAAAATACCGTATAGTGCCTAGATCCTTTGTAATGAACTGACTGCCCAACATAGACTTGGTTATCTCAACCCCTTGTGCATCATCTCCAGTAACCAATATGTCATCAACATATACCATAACAACGATGGTACCTCTAGGAGTCTTCCGGACGAACAGTGAGTGATCCGCATTTGATCTTCTGAAACCTTGTTGTTCAATAAGCTGGGAGAGCTTCTGGAACCATGCACGAGGACTCTGCTTAAGGCCATAAATAGCCTTATGAAGTCTGCATACCTTCTGAGTCTCCCCCTCAGCAGCAAACCCTGGTGGCTGCTGCATGTAGACTTCCTCCTGTAGATCACCATACAAGAAAGCATTCTTAACATCAAGCTGGAATATGGGCCAGCCACGTACCACAGCAACCGATAGAAGAATGCGAAGGGTAGAATGTCGCGCCACTGGTGAAAACGTGTCCAGGTAATCTACCCCATATGTCTGTGTAAACCCTCGTGCTACAAGCCTTGCCTTGTATCTGTCAAGACGACCATCTGCATGATATTTGACTGTAAAAACCCACTTGCAGCTTACCACAGACGCACCTGGAGGAATAGGGACTAGAGACCAGGTCCCTCGGGATTGTAAGGCACGCATCTCCTCTTCCATTGCTAAACGCCAGCATTCAGTCTTCATGGCATCCTGATATGTCCGTGGTATCTCAACTGATGATACAGCAGCGGCAAACTTCTGGAAATCCCCAGTGAGACGATGAAAGGAAACATGAGAGGCTAGGGGATATGAGACACACTGTCTTCGCTGTTTCCTATGAGCAATAGGCCGGTCCAAGTCATCCAAACCAGTGCTGACCGGTTGGTCCTCCTCCTGTGGTACAAGCTCCTGCACATGTGCATTATTTAACCCATCACTAATGTCAGAACATACCTGAGGCGTGCTAGATGGTTGAGATGTAGCTTGAGCAGGGCCCGTGCGTCTCGTGTAGAACTTAGGAAAAGGAACAACTGGGGGTGGTGGTGGTGGTGGTGGCGGGGTTGGTGGAGGTTGTGTTATTTGAGACGCTGGAGTAGAGGACGGACCCAGGCTTGGAGGTGGTGGAACATAGACTTGGGAGTCTGATGATGTGGAGGGGACCAATCTGTCACCTGCAGGGGAGAAGTACATGACAGGTTCGAAGAATGTAACATCTGCACTCACATAGTATTTGTTATTGACAGGATCATAGCAGCGGTACCCCTTCTGTGTCCTGGAGTAGCCCACGAAAACACACTTGATAGCCCTAGGGGATAGCTTATCAAGTCCCGGAGATAAGCGGTGAACAAAAGCGACAGTGCCAAAAACCCTAGGTGTCAATGTAAACAAGTCTCTGTCCGGAAAGAGAACAGAGATTGGAGATTTTTCCCCAAGAACAGTTGTAGGCATTCGATTGACCAAATAGCACGCAGTAAGTATAGCATCACCCCAAAAGGTTAATGGAGCACAACTCTGAATAAGTAAAGTGCGAGCAATGTCAAGGAAATGTCGATGTTTTCGTTCGGCAACTCCATTTTGTTGAGAAGTGTAGGGACATGTGGTTTGGTGGACAATGCCTTTAGATGAAAGAAAGCTGGCAAGAGAGCGAGTGCAGAACTCCAATGCATTGTCAGTACGCACATACTTAACAGTAGATGAAAAAACATTCTGAACTTCATTAATTAGATTCTGAATAACATTTCCTGCTTCAGATTTATTCTTGAGAAGAAAAGTCCACGACACTCTGGAAAAATCATCAACCAAGGTTCAGGAAAGCGGTATGCGTATGCGTTCGGACAGGTCACTGAATAGCGCTTAAGCGGTATGCGGGGGCATATGCGGGGTATATGCGGTTCTACGCGGTTTCCTAATTTTTTATTTAAAAATAAATAAATATATACAAATTTGACTACAACTGAACTAAACTTATGAATAATTGTGGTCCAACATAAGATATAAAAAAGATGACTTTCATTTATCCATCAAACAAATATCAATACTTCGATAGAGCAATTAGCAAACATAATAATTAACAACAACCACCAAAATATGTAACAATATGAAAGAAAACTGAAGTTCAAAACAAATAACATGAGCAAAAGTACTGACTAAGATAGCATAAGAAAAGTGAAATGTTCAAACGATAATGAGGTACAAAGTACAAAGCAATTCTAATCTATTCATCATCAAATTCGACTGCGATATTATCTTCATCTTCATCTTCACTTTCTTCCTCGGATAGGAGTTCTTCCTCGTTCAAATTCGACAATGAGGTTGAACCAGTAGCATGTCTTTGGCTTCTTCTATGTTGCACGAGATCTTCTGCACCCGTTGCATCAGCCACTAAGTTCCACGTAAGCCCCGATCCTTGGAAAACTTCATCATCTCCTTCATCTTCTTCACCAATCCAATCTCTCAAATGAGTTCTATCATTTGTGGTAAATGGATCATTTCGTTTTTTAAGATGACGATCTCTCAATTTGGCATTGAATCTGACATACACCAAGTCATTTAGTCGCTTGAATTCAAGTCTATTCCTTTTCTTCGTGTGGATCTACAAAATAATCATAAATATATCTATCTACCACATCATTAATGAGAAACAACATATAACATGTGGCACCAATTTTTTAACTTTACCGCCTCAAAGGTGCTCCAATTCCTTTCACAACCCGAGGAAGAAGCTGTCAACTTCAAAACTTTCATTGCCATTTCCTTTAAATGTGGCGTTTCCATGCCATGCAATCCCCACCAACGGGCTATTTTCGAAAAAATAGTTAATAATCGTTAAACATATAATTCTATTAATTCTAATGAGAAATTATACCTGGATTGAAATCATCATCAATGATTGACCTCTGTCTGATAGCCAAAGGTTTGCCAAATGATCCCTCTGCCCTTTCATACAAAGGCAACTCCTTCCTGGTGATGATATCTTGGATGTCTAAATCAGGATAAAAAATATCCATACAATCCAAGAATCCCTTCAAAGCGAGACCTTCCCTTTGGATTTGAGCATTATCCCTATAAAAGAAATAGGGATTCAAAAAGTACGCAGCAAGGTGGAGGGGGCTATCCAGTCTTCCTTTTGACTTTGAGTCAATGGCATCAACAAAATGTTTGTAAGACGCTTCGACATCTTTGAAAATGCTCATGACCTCTTTTCTAGCATCTTGTAACTCACCATATATAAACCCCATAGCCGGCCTCCTATCTCCGTCAACAATCCGCAGAACATGTACCAACGGAGAAAAGACCTTCAATGTCAAAGACACTTGAGTCCAAAATGAAGGACTCAAAACTATGGCGGAAGCCATTTCCCCTTTCTTGGTTTTATACCATTTACAAGCTCTCCATTCATCAGAAGAAAACATAAGTCTCAACTTATCTTTCTTCTCCATCACAGATTGCAAAGTGAGATATGTGGTGGCAAATCTTGTTGTTCCCGGCCTCACTATCTCGCCCTTTTGTGTAAATTGTCTCATTAAGCTCAATGTTTTGGCATGACTATAAATGAATACAGTCAATGTCCTTGCCTTTGTGATGGCAGTTTTCACCTTCGATTCTTTTCCAATCTCTTCTAGCATAAGGTCGATGCAATGTGCTGCACAAGAACTCCAGAATATCCGTGGGTACTTGGTTCTCAAGATTCTGCCTGCAGCCATATTGGCAGATGCATTGTCCGTCACCACTTGGACTACATTTTCGGGCCCAACTTCCTCAATGGACTTATCCACTAAGGAAGCAATGTACTCCGCGGTATGAGAATCTGCAGACGAGTCAATTGAATTCAGAAAACTAGTTCCCAGTTCACAGTTGATGCAAATATTCATTATGCTTCTTCCTCTCCTATCAGTCCATGCATCTGTCATAATGGAACATCCAGAAGTCTTCCATGTATCACGATGCGCTTGTAAGAAATCTGTTGTTTCCTTAACCTGTTCCTTCAAAAGAGTTTCTGAAAGCTCGTAATATGTTGGAGGCTTATATGACCTTCCATATTGCCCAATCGCTTCACACATTTGAAGAAAGGAGTCACTTTTGACAACATTGAAAGGAATGTCATTGTCATAGAAATACTTTGCCACGAAAGAATTCACACGTGCACGCTCCTCCTTGGCAAAGGTATCTTTGATGGTGGATTGGCGGAGATTCTCCGCAGGCACATCTTCTGCTGAAGTTCGGGGCCTTTTCCCATCCCTCTCTTCATCAACCAAGGGTTGATTCATCTTGATGCAGACTTGCCCTTGAATGTCTTTCATCCTTTGTGTCTTCTCGTTCCTTTTCACTTTAATTCCTTCCATGTTGTCCATAATTTCTTTTTTCACCTCAGGAGATACCTTGGGACAAGATGATGTATTGCCTTTAATGTGAGCCAAATGTTGCTTCATGCGATTGATCCCTCCTTTCACAACCTTCCGACACAATCGACAAGTGACCATGCTCGGGCTACTTGGATTCTCTAAAAAAGCATACTTCCATCCCGGATCATTAGAACCAGGAGGCACAAAAAACTCTGAAGTATCGCTTCTTTGAATAAGAGGCTCACTTCCAGTTCCAGGCGTAGGAGAAGAACCGCTGTCAGATGGTAGTCTAGATGCCATAGTTTCCTGGCATTCAATCATAATTATAAGATAAAAATATAAATAAAAACTTTAATATGCATATACAAATAAGATACACATGAAGGAATAAGGATGGGCATGATTGGACATGTGTAAATTCACATTATTTGTAAGTCTAATATATCGACTACAAGAATAATGAGATTCTATAATTGTATCAACTAAAAGTTTGACCTGTGAATAATGAGATTAAAGAATAATGAGATTTTAGAGATTGTATCATTAGATTCTATAATTGTATCAACATTTGCAATTTATGCTGTAGAGATTGTATCATTAGATTCTATAATTGTATCAACTAAAAGTTTGACCTGTGACGTTTAAAGCACCGTACAAAATCCATTTCAAAAAATGTTGGATTAAAAAATGACCATTTTCACTTTCGTGGTTTACCGCCATCAAGGATGATAGTGTGGATAGCAACATCATCGACAAATTATGCATAAATAATTGCATAATCAAATTATGTATGCATATATCATTCACAAAAGTGTGAGTTGGGTGTGAAAACTGTCAATGTATGAAGTTGGCAAATTTAAGGAGGCAACTTTTAGTTATAATTTGTTATCTAAAATGCTAACTACAAAGGCTACTGTTTATTTATATGAACTATATACATAGATTCTAGACAACAAATTTTGCTTGTGCATTCATACATTTACTATCGTACATAAATGCAATTAGATTAAAATAAAAGCAAATAGCAATTGTACAAGCCAAATAGCAAATACAAAACTTCGCTAATCGTTAAACATTTTATACTTTCCAATGACAAAATAAGATACATAATGAGATTTTAGAGATTATATACAATTATCGAAGGCTGAGTTTAAAGAATAATGAGATTTTAGACTCACAAGAAGAGGAGTACCTGTGAGGAGGCGGAAGAGACGGGAGGAGGCGGAGGAGTCCGGTGGAGGCGTTGGCGCTCGCGAGCCGAGTGCTGGTTAGGGGCGAAGGAGGCGGAGGAGTCCGGTGGAGGCGCTGGAGCTCGCGATTCGAGGCTGGTTAGGGGCGGAGGAGGCGGAGGAGACCGGTGGAGGTGCTGGCGCTCGCGAGAGTGGAGGAGACCGGTGGAGGCGCTGGCGGAGGAGACCGGTGTGAGATTAGGGCTCTCGAGAACGGAGAAGTCGGGAGGTCTGATCGAGCCCTAATCCCTTCCTAAAAAGCGTAAAGCGGGTTTCGGATGAGGGAGTTACCCTTAATCGGACCTCCGAGATCCGACAAAGACCGAGCGGCCGAACGGACCGCATATGCGGCCGCATAGTCCGCATATGCGGTCCGCTCATGCGCTTGGGGCGCACAGTGGCCTGATTCACGTATGCGGCACGTCATTGGGCCCGCGCGCGCATATGCGGCCGCATATGCGGCCGCTCAGGGCGCATTCGTGAACACTGTCATCAAGCACAACTAGATAGAACCTGTGCCCCTGGTGATCCGGGACACGACTTGGACCCCAAATATCTATATGGAATAATTCAAACGGGGAGCTACTGCTCCGACTCTGACGACCGGGGAAGCTAGACCGATGGTGCTTCCCCAACTGACATGCTTCACACCGAAAAGAAGAACTCGGAGATATCTGAGGCAGGAGGTGACGCATCTTCTGCAGCGGTAGATGACCGAACCGAAGATGCCAGGTGTATGGAGAAACAGAGGCCTGGGTATGCAAGGAGACACCAGCGTAGGAGCTACGAACGAGACGATAAAGGCCATTTTGCTCAGAACCACAGCCAATCACCCTGCCCGTCAGTATGTCCTGAAAAATAACAGACGATGGGTCAAAAATAGCACGACAGTGCAAATCACGTGTAATCTGACTAATAGATAAAAGGTTCATCGAGAATTCTGGAGCATGTAGCACATTCTGTAGGTGCATAGAGGGTAGCAAAGCTGTCTCCCCCTGACCGATGATAGGAGACTGAGTGCCATCCGCAATGAGTACAGAGCGACCTGGCTGAACAGCCCTGTATGACTGCAGAATATCTCTCTCACGGCAAAGATGATGGGTAGCTCCAGAGTCGACAATCCATCCTGTGAGATCATGACTATGAAATGGGGCTGAAGGGCTACCTGAGGCACTGGCTGAGGCCGATGTACTGGCTGACGCCGAAGCCGCAACATCAGATACATCTGCACCCTCTGATGAAGAAGATTGTGGCATGATATCCCGAAGTCGTGCCACCAACTCCTCGAACCTGTGATCTGAAGTAGACGCAGGTGGACCCTGAACATGATCAGCTACTCGTGCAGATGGAGGAAACCCATGCTTGGAATAGCATGTATCCTCCGAATGACCAGTGCGGCGACAATATGAGCACGTAGAGCGTATGTGGCCTCCACGGCCACGTCCACCACTTCCCCTGCCACGAAACGAGGACGAACTACCACGTCCCCTGGAGACTGCCATTGCTGACGGAGTCGCAGTCGCTATATTGGATGGAACAGGTACACGACTGAGCCGCCTGTATACATCTTCTATTGGTGGGATGGTGGCATCTGCCAGTATCTGAGCACGTGCTGCCTCGTACTCCGGATCTAGGGCAGCGAGTAATACGCCAACCATAGTGGCGTTGCGGAACGTCTTCTGCTGTTCCGGCGTGGCTGTAAGAGGGATGGTGCTGTAGAGCTTCTCGAACATGCCACGAAGCGACGTGTACAGGGAATGAAGGGGCTTCCCGTTCTGCTTCGTGGTAAATATATCATGCTGCAACTGGAGCATCTTCGTCTCATTACGGACCTGAGAGTACGTCATAGCCAAAATATCCCACATCGCCTTAGCGGTGGGCTGGTGAAGGACGTCATTCGCTATCTCCATCGTGAGCGTACCTGAGAGCCATACCTTGGCGTACGCATCATCAACCTCCCATGAGGCATAGATCCCTGTCTTCTCCGGTGGTTCATCCTCGGTAAGAATATACTTCTTACCGCACGACTTCATGAGACTGAGGAACTGCATCGCCCACAGTTCGTAGTTGGTCCCGTCCATCTTGACGATTGGTGCCGAACCTTTGAAGGCACCTATGGCGGGCATATCGATCTTCTGATCTGACATAGTACCGGAGAAGAATAACTACTGATAGACCAAGAAAATTGTCTACCAAGACCTTGTAGGATTCAAGTGCATAGGTAGACGATTATGCACTTGAATCAAACATGATGCCGAGTCCGAAGAACGCGGTACCCCTGCAGCGAGTAGAGGCTTTGAGAGCCTCTACTTTGACACGAACGACTGCTGGAAGAGGACGGCGGCGGCTGGACAGCAAGTGGAGGCCTACGGCAGGGGCTCGGCGGCGGTGGTAGGGGCTAGCGGCGGTGGTTGGGGCTGGCAGCAGGGATCCGGCGGTAGGTGGAGGAGCCCGACAGGGGCTGGCAGCGGTGGAGGAGCTCGGCGAAGGAGGCGGCGGCGTGAGAGTTGGGCCCGGAGGGGGTTGGGCGCCGAAACCCTAGAGGGGGGGGGGGGGCGGCGGTGGAAAAACCCTAGGTTAGGGTCATGGCTCTGATACCATGTTAGAATACTTCGATGTGTTATTCCATAGAGTCCTCGGGTCTCTTATATAGGGAGAGAGCCCTTGGGTAAATTACATGAGAGGTACATAAAGAAACAAAAATAATAAGTAACATTAACGACACACAACTATCTCTACAACTATCTCGACAGGGGCTGTCAGAGGCATGAAGTTGTATAGCTTCTCGAACATCCCTCGCAGGGATGTGTAGAGTGAACGTAGAGGGCGACTATTCTGCTTTATAGTGAATATATCATGCTGAAGTTGCAGAATCTTTGTCTCATTCTTCGCTTGAGAGTAGGTGGCCGCCAGAATGTCCCACATGTCTTGCCGTGGGCTGATGTAAAATATCGTTGGCAATCTCGATTGCCAAAGTTTCGGACAACCAGACTTTGGCGTATGCATCATCTGCCTCGCATGAGGCATTGGCTCCAGTCTTCTCAGCAGGCTCTGCTTCGGTAAGAATGTGCTTCTTACCAGTTGACTTCATCATACTCATGAACTGCATCGTCCACAGTTCATAGTTTGTACCGTTCATCTTTACGATAGGGGCTGGACCACGAAAGGCGCCTATAGATGGGATATCCGCCTTACTTTCTGGCATACTTGAGACAGAAGACTGGAGCGATAGACTGTTGAGAAGATCGTCTGCACGGACATAGATGGGTTTAGTTGCATGTGTAGACTTCAAGCAACCAAACCCATGTAGTTGACGATGTGCGCTCTAGAGATGTGATTCAAGGGCACACGAACAGGGCACTAAGGTGCCCGCTGGAGGCGACGAAGGTGCGCGCTGAGAAACACTGGATGGCTGGGCGCTAGCGCTGGATGGCTAAGGCCACACGCAAGGACCGCTGGGCGCTAAGGCGCAGTCGCGCTAGCGCTGTGGTGCGCAGGCGCAGGTGCACAGGCGCACAAGCACGAGGGCGCGGGCGCACAGGCACGAGCGCACAGACGCACAGACGCGAGGGCGAGACCGCGCAGGAGAAGGCGAAGGGGCTCGCAGGTAGAGGAGCTCGCAGCCGAGGATACGGAGGCGCAAGGGGCGCGGGTATGCGCTGGTGGCGGCAAGGAGAGAGAGGCACGCGGGTGAGGGGGTAGGGATAGGGTTACGGTTTCGAGAACTCCGGTCTAGGACCGTCGCTCTGATACCATGTTGAGAAAAATCAATGAGTTGTTTATTCCATCAGCCCTAGGCTCTCTTATATAGGAGAGTAGCCTATGGGTAAATTACATAAAGCATACGGCTGAAAATAAAATTAGCAGAGAGGTACAACGGAAACTGATATATATATGTTTACATGTCTCAGTTTACTTTTCTTCTTTTATAATTTACCCATAGGTCTCTCCTCTGTATAAGAGAGCATGGGGTTCCATGGAATAATAAGTTGCTTATTTTTCCCAATATGGTATCAGAGTGGCGGTCCTAGACCAGAGCTCTCATACCCAGAAATCCTAACCCCACCGCGTGCCTTCTCTTTCCCTTCTTCCGTCGTCACCACACCCTACTACCATGGGTCATGCCCTCCAGTGGGCATCACCACCACACCCTACCCTTCTAGGGGGTGTTGCAGCTACATCCCCTCCTACAACAGGTATTGCAACCCCTCTTTTCTTCATTGGGTACAACGGATGCCGATGCACCATCTCCGTAGGGTGCTGCTGCTGCACCCTGATCACCTTCAAGTGCCGACGCACCTCTACAGGGTGTCATAGCCGCACCTTTATAGGGTGTTTTAGCTACACCTCCTCCTTAGAGTGCCGCTACACCTTCCTCATGGTGCCTCTACACCTCCCTCTTGGGTGCACCGCCTTTAGGTGCATCTTTGGTCTTCGAGTGTGACGTTGTCGCACAACGCCTTCGACCTTTAGTTTATGGGATTGATTGATTGAGTATACACGTGCAACCAAATCCTATTATGTATGTGTAGACAAAAGTTTGGTAGTCTACAACCAGATTCTTCTTGAACTAGCAACATGTCAGAAAGTAAAGCAGATATCCCCGCCACATGTGCCTTCTGTGGTCCAATGTCAATAATTAAAATGGACGGGTCAAATTATGAGTAATGTGCCATGCGATTCATGAGCCTGATGAAGTCTATGGGTAAGAAGCATATTCTTAGCAAAGAAGAGTGGGCGGAGAAGACATGGACACATGCCTCCTAGGAGGCAGACGATGCCTACGCACAAGTCTGGCTATCTGGTACACTAACACCAGAGATA
Organism: Ottelia alismoides; assembly: GCA_037367405.1. Taxonomy (NCBI): domain Eukaryota; kingdom Viridiplantae; phylum Streptophyta; class Magnoliopsida; order Alismatales; family Hydrocharitaceae; genus Ottelia; species Ottelia alismoides. Next base: position 443,358 of record JAZKJV010005768.1, read on the forward strand.
ACAAATGATGTTCTGCATCAGCCCACTACAAAGGCAATGTGGGACATTCTTGTTGCGACCTATTCACAGGCAAAGAGTAAGACGAATATCCTACAACTCTAGCATGACATTTTTACCATAAAGCAAAACGGGTCATGGCCCTAAGGGGGATGTTTGAGAGACTCCACAGTTTTATGCCTCTCACAACAACTCCCGAACAATAGAAGACATATCGGAATGCCACAATGGTTGGTGTGTTCCTGGCATCGCTAGATTTACTGTAGGAGGCATCATCTTCCCAGATCTTGGCAGATGCTACTATTTCTCCCATGGAGGAAGCCTTCCACAGAGTAGGCAAAATCAATGTTTCATCCCCTACTCCAATGCCAAATTCATCTGCTATGGCATCCTCCCAAGGAAGGAGAGGTACATCTCAGTTCCGAGGTCGTGAACCATGTGGTAGAGGAGGTTGTGCTCGTCCACCCTGCACCTACTGTCACTGCTCTGGGCACACAGAGGAAACATGCTTTTCCAAGCATGGCTTTATAGCATCCGCATGCGTTTTGGAACAGGGTACAACTCCGGCACCTTCGTATTCCTCCGAGTAAAGATATAATGGTCTTGTATCGTGTTTGAGGAATGTTATACCTCCTGCTAATTTCGGTGGCACATCGACCCTCGATGTGGCAGCTTCTGCTGGAGCCAGCACCACAAGTAGCATTATTGCACCTACTTTTCCGAGGCAATACATCATTTGTATGGAAATAGTGATATTCTTACAGCATATAGACATATTCCTCCTAGACGAACTGTAGTCATAGCCGATGGGACTCATTCCCCATTCACAAGACAGGGGATGTGTAGTTTGACACCATCCATACATCTGTAGAATATGTTACATGTTCCAAATTTTTCTATAAGCTTATTCTCTATCAGTCAGATTACTAGAGATTTGAACTATCATGCTATATTTGATCCATTATCTCTTGTTTTTCAGAACATTCTAACTGGTTGGGTGATTGGTTGTGGCCGTGAGCAGAGATGCCTGCATGGATTGGTTCAAGCTCTGTGTGTTGGATTGTCGTCTCAATCCACTAGTTCTGCTTCTCCATTCACATGACATCTACGTCTTGGTTATCTTCCCCTTCAGAAATTGCATCATGTTCTTCCTTAGATCTCGCCTCGAGAATCCTTCAATTGTGAGGCATGTCAGTTGGGAAAGCATCATCAATTTCTCTTTCCTAGTCACCAGAGTCGGAGTAATCGCTCCACATTTGAGTTGTTCCATGTCAATATTTGGGGCCCGAGTCGGGTTCCTGATCATCATGGATACCGGTCTTATTTAGTTAATGCGGATAATTTTTCTTGTTTCTCATTGGTGTTTCTGATGAAAAATAATTCTGATACTGAGAACTTGATTCAAACTTTTTTCAATGAAGTTCGTAATGTTTTTTCTTCTAATGTCAAGATCAAGATTCAGGAAAGCGGTATGCGTATGCGTTCGGACTGGTCATCGAATACTAATGAAGCGGTATGCAGGGGTATATGCTGGGTATATACGATTCTAAGCGGTTTTCTAATTTTTAATTTAAAAATAAAAAAATCTATGAATAACATTACCACTGAAGTTATGTATCTAAGTGGAGTTAAAGAAGATCTAAGAAAAACGATTCATGTTAGATGGGTGTGCATATATACTTTTAGTTGCCTCATATTTAATCACAAAAAAATATTTACCATAAAAACTTCACATTATATGATTTGTAATAACAAAACTTCAATACACATACATGCACTACATGAGCAAAACCTCAATCGGCATATATAAAAAATATTCGACGATACATTGCATATACTCATGAAAATAATACATGAGAAAAACATAAAACATTGCACATACATAATGGTATAATGCATTGTAATTGTATAGAAATGCATGTCATATTCTAACAATTGAATGAAGAGGCAGAGTTACAGAATTAAGGACTTGAATGAGAAGATTGAAAAGTTGGAGCTGTTGGAGCAGTATGCGAGGCATATGCGGGATATTCAAGGCATATGTGGGCATATGCGAGCCGCATATGTGGGGAGGGCGCATAATGCACTGATTTAAGTAATCGGTGCGGTTTGCATGCCGCACGGGCTTATGGGGCCGCATATGCGGCCGCATATGCAGCCCGTGCGGCCGATTTAGTGAACACTGGTCAAGATTGTGAGGACTGATAATGCTTTATAATTTTGTACTAATGTTTTGACTCAGTACTTCTCCTCACATGGTATAATTCATCAAAGAACTTGTGCTTACACGTCTCAACAAAATGGTGTTGGGGAAAGAAAACATTGCCATATCCTTGATGTTGCTCGTACTCTTCTTATCCAGAGTCATGCTCCTCACTCGTTCTGAGGGGATGTTGTTCTTATAGTTTGTTACCTTATCAATCGCATGTCATCGTTTTTCTTTGGAGAGAAAGTTCCCTTCTCAGTTGTATTCCCAGAGAAGGAGTTGTTCGCTTTTGGTTCTCGTGTTGGATTCGTTGCCTTTGTCCATAATTTTTCTCCTAGATTTGACAAGCTCTCTCCTCGAGCTGTCAAATGTGTGTTTGTGGGATAATCTAGGACTCAAAAGGGATATAAGATGTTATGATCCCCTACACAAGAAATATTATATCAGTGTTGATGTCACATTTTTTGAGTCCGTAATGTATTTTTCTCCAACAAGTGATCGATTGACTCCCTCAGACTCTGATAGCGAAGTATACATCCCACCACCACCACCTCTATCATCACCACCATCCTCACTACCGTTCTCATAATCTCAGTCTCCTACACCATCACCACCATCATTCCCTGTCCTACCACCTATCATCATTGTCCCACCATTACCACTTCATTACAGTTGACGGTCGCCCCCTGTTCATGTTCATAGCACGCCCTCCAACACACATGAGGTATGTCCTGAATACGATATTTCTAACGATGGATCTGGAGGTGTGTCTCAACAATAACTATTGCAACAGGGTGACGCCCAGAAGCTTATTGGGAATACAACCAGTGACCGTAATGTGCCCATTGCTATTCAGAAGCAAAGGCGTACTTGTGCATCATATCGTATTGCTTCTCAAGTGTCGTTTGATCGTCTTATAGGAGAATTCAGACGATTTGTTATTGCTCTGTCTATTGTGGACATCCCATGGACTTATCAAGAGGCCTTGAAGGATAGTCTGTGGTACAAAGTAATGTAGGAGATGGCTTCTTTATAGTCCCGAGGCACTTGGACCTTGGTACCTGCCCCTAGTGGGTCGTCTATAGTAAGTTGTAAATGAGTCTTTATTGTGAAGTATCACACTGATGGGAGCCTTGATAGATACAAAGCCAGACCGGTCGCTCGAGGTTTTACTCGTGGGTGGATTATCTAGACACCTTCTCTCATGTTGCTCGACATTCTACCCTACGGGTTCTCCTTACCGTTGCAGTGATACATGATTGGTCGTTGTTCCAGCTACAAAAGATCGAATGCAGATCTACACATAAAGGTGATTCTATTCATTGCAAATGATCCTGCATTTCATGAGAGGATGAAGTATATTGAAGTCGACTGACACTATATACGAGACATAGTTCAGAAGGGCTTCATCTCCACATCTCATGTCATCTCAGGGAACCAAACTGCATACATCTTTACCAAAGCACTGCTTACAGGACCATTTCAGAAGTGTTCATCCAAGCTGAGCATGATTAGCATCTATGCTCCATCTTGAGGGGGAGTGTAGAGATATATTCATATTTATGTATTGTTTTCTCAGTTTACTTTTTTTCATCTATCTTATATAACCCATATCTCTCCTCTATATAAGAGAGCGTAGGGTTCCATGGAATAATAAGTTGCTTATTTTCCCAACATGCTTAACCGGAGAATTCCCGAGATTTGTAATTGCTCTATCTTCTGTGGAAATCCCACGGAATTATTAGGAGACCTTAAAGGATAGCCGTTGGCGTCTAGCTATGGAAGAGGAGATGGTTGCTCTATAGTCACATGGTACCTGGAGCTTGGTATCTGCTCCTAATAGAGCATCTGTTATTAGTTACAAATGGGTGTTTACTATTAAACACCATGCAAATGGGAGCCTTGATCGCTACAAGGCCAGATTGGTGGCACGAGGATTTACACAAACTTATGGAGTGGATTATCTGGACACCGTCTTCCATGTTGCCCGTCACTCCACTCTGTATGTCCTTTCAGTTGTTGTGATAGATGATTGACCTTTATAAGCAGCCTCCGGGGTTTGCTGCTTAGGGGGAGTGTCAGCATGTTTGTAGACTTCACATTGCAATATATGGCCTTAAGCAGAGTCCAAGAGCATGGTTTCAAAAGCTCTCAGATCTAATTGAAAAGCATGGATTTAAGAGGTCAAATGCAGATCATTCATTGTTCGTGCAGAAAACACCTAGAGGTACTATTGTTATCATGGTGTATGTTGATGATATACTTGTTACATGAGATGATGTGCTGGGGATAAAGAAGGCAAATGAATTTCTGGGTCGTCAGTTCGTCACTTAGGATCTTGGCACCCTAAGGTATTTCTTAGGGTTAGAGTTTGATAGGAATATGCAGAGTCTTGTGATGACCCAAAGGAAGTATGTTACGGTCATGCTTGTTGAGACATCCATGATTGGATGCCGACCCTCTACTACTAATATGGATCTCAATATGAGGTTATATGATGATGATACCGATGAGGTTGACAGGAGGAGATATAGAGAGTTGGTGGGAAAACTTCTCTATGTTACTATCACTAGACTGGATTTCTCTTTTGCTGTGAATTGGGTGAGTCAGTTCTTGGAGCAACCCCGACATGTACACATAGATGCTATATATATATATATATATGATATTGAGGTACCTAAAATCTTCTCCAAGTGCAGGACTGCTATCCAGGAAAGGAGCAACTCTTTTTGTTTTTGCATGTGTTGATGCAGACTATGCAGGGTGTCCTAAGGACATGAAGTTTACTTCGTGCTTCGTTGTGTTCGTTGTCAGTTCTCTGTTTCTTGGAAAAGCAATAACAAAATGTTGTTGCTAGATCAAGTGTTGAATCCAAATATAGGGCTATGGCACAAGCAAGCACAGAGATGATGTGGGTTCGAGCAGTGCTAGCAGACTTGCATATAGATGTACCTCTTCCTATGCAGTTACAATGTGATAATCAAGATACCCTATTTATTGCAAACAATTCTGCATTTCATGAAAGAACAAAGCACATTGAAGTAGACTACCATTGTACAAGAGACATGATTCAGAAGGGCTTGATTTCTACCACATGTTAGTTCAGGAGATCAAATAACAGATATCTTAACCAAGACTTTGCTCAGAGGAACATTTCAAAAGTGTTCTTCCAACTTGGGCATCATTGACATCTATGCTCCATCTTGATGGGGAGTGTAGAGATATATTTATGTTTCTTTATTATTTTCTTATTTTGTTTTCCTTATATTCGTCTTATGTAATTTACCCATAGGTCTCTCCTCTATATAAGAGAGCCTAAGGTTCCCAAGAATAAACAATTTTCATTCTTTTTCCCAATATCATGATGAGAATACTGGTGAATGATGAAACGAGCAGAGGTTTTCCACAACATGATGGTTTGCTCGCATCAGAGAGAGATAGATATAGAGCCACCGAGTATAAGCGGACAAGGGACATCGACAATGAGAGGGTGAAGAGACGACCAAATTCCGAGGACCTATGGATGCCATTTGGTTGTCAACAAAGGATTTAGATGCTCGTGGTTGGATGGCACTGAAGCACTAATGACATCACTCGGAGGAGGGGGGTTGGATTCCGTTTGACTAGGCTCTTTACACTACCATTGTGGGAAAAGAGGGCATAGGGCCATGGCGTGTTGGGAATAGGAGGCACTTAAGTCACTTAGAAGTAGGGTGTCGTTCGGTGGATAACTCTGCATACGACAATCCTTTGCTTTCTCCACTATCCGAGGCTTCGTCACATATTGATGGAATCATCATCACTGAAGGTTAGTTGCTTTGACTTAAGCTATTCGGCCATTAGTAGGGTAAGCGACTAGGAGATTCGACTAAAAGGGTTAAGTCGGTTGATTAACGACCGACTGGGGTTGTCAAAAACCCGCATGAACTAATAACACTCCGACACGATACCTGAACGATCATGCTTCTCTGCTTCGATTTCACTTATTGTCCCATTATAAGAAAATAAGAATGAGGAAGCGTATCCGAATAAAATGAGTAAAGAAATATTGAAGAACACAAGATTTAACGTGGAACCCTACTCCCTAAGGAGCGTGATGAAACCACATGAGAACGCCTCAAAGGGTTGATAGTCTATTGCTTTTCTCTCTGGATACAATGGATGTGGGGGTCTATATATAGCCCCCACTGAGTCTCCACATCCCACATACGGTAGATGTAAGACTAAACTCTGGATGGGGTAAATGGATCCCGTACCCATCTCCCTCATAAGTAACACATATAAACAATACTCCAATACTCCCCCTCAAGTCGGAGCATGCAATGCTCAGCTTGGACAAACAGAAAGAAATCTCAACTCACAATACATGACACTACAGACAATATCAACTCAACGCGCACAACTGTCAGTTGTTGTCGAGGACGTTGCTTCTCATGTCGTGTAGGTGAGGAGGATGAATGGGGTAGGGTGTGAATCAACTTGAATCTCCTCATCAGAGAGCATGTGCTCTATACTACGCTTGTCAGAGTCACTGCAACTGAAATGAGTCTCCTCGTCGGAGTACTCTGGCTCGCCACAATAATGTGGACAACTGCTCCATCTCTGAAAAGGGCCGAAGAAAGAGCGTCGCTAATTATCCATACGTAGATCTCTGAAGATGGGTCTCTCTCATAGGGACCTCAAAATAGGTTCTCTAACATAGGAACCTCATAAGGATCTCGTACTGAAGTTCACCATTGCTAGAGAATGGAGTCTAAAGAAGTCTCCTAGCCTGAGAACCGGGCCTCTCCCATCTGAAACAGAGAATGGTACTCTTCTTTGGAGTCCCTATGAAACCACATGAAAACCCTAGCCAACATGGCATAGAGAATGGTCCTCTACTCTAGAGTCCCTATGGCTCACATGAAAACCGTGGTCGAACATAAAAGATGGGGACTACAAACAATGATGGTAAACATGTGCACATCTGAAAAAGACCGCATACACGTGTATGTCTGAAACTGAAGACTCGGAACCAATCGTCGAGTTTGAATCACTGTAGAGTCTGAAATTTGAATGTCCTGGAATCTGGAGTCTTAAGAATCTGACATTTGGAATAGATCTGTAACTCTACATATACTCAATACTCCTCCTTTCTCCCAGACTAGTCGGAATATATATCATCGACTATGTTAGGAGAAGACAAGAAGGTGGGGAGAAAACATGAAAACATCACAAATGACAATCGTCAAAATTTTTTCTAGCTTCTCACATTTTTAAATAATTTTTTAAATAAGTTGTTCACCTCTTTCTTTTTAACTACTTTTCAAATCATCATTTTTTGAAACATTTTTTATGTGTGCAACTTTTCTTATGTAGGCGTCTCTTTTTTTAATGCGGCCTAATGGGCCAAAAAAACTTGCAACTCTCTCGCCCCCTCATTTTTAAAAATAGTTGTAGCCCATTTGAGACTTACAAAACAACACAATTTTTTTTAAATAATCGCCAGAGCCCACTTGGGCTAATATTTAGGAGTCCTACTTGGGAAACCAGTCCCTGATAGGAAGGCCACCGCCCTGGAGAACGTGCCTCCTGCACGTTGGAGAAAGCTGTTTGGAGGAGTGGGGCGCCGTCGAAGGGGCACTGCTGGAGGAGGTGATAAAGAAGGCGGTGCCACTTGGGCGCCTAATCAGGAAGATGTTTGCAACGGGGCTCTGGTTGGAGGAGCATGCGATGACACCGCTTGGGTTGCCTGGACATGGGTGTAGTGCTGCTTGCGCGAGTCTAGGACCGCGTGAACTCATACTGCCTGGAGGAATGTTGAAGGGGTAATCGTCGCCTGTGTGCCTGATGCATATTGCCCCTTTTTTGATGGGACTTGACCGCCTAGATCTGATGAAGGAGAGATCCGGTTGCCGTTTTTTCGAGGGGTCCGTGACATGAGGCATGGGGTGTCGTCGTGCCTGGAGTTCACACGACGGAGGAAGATGCGAGCGGAGAGGTCACCTGGAGCGTCGCCACTGGTCATGGCGGTTGGAGGTACCTCTCTGCCAGGAGGTGCGAAGTGGATCTGGAGATGTACGAGGGAGGAGTCACACGACACCCTGATGCTCCAAGAGGCGGTGGTGTGCCACCTTGCGTATGCGCGAGTCCTAGCACCCTGATGCTCCTGTCTTGGGATGCTTTGATTGCGGCTTGTGCTGTGCCATTAAGACGTAGTGGTTGGAGCGTGCTAAAATGAGGATCGTCTAGAACGTGGGGCTGGGGCTGATGAAAGGCCCTAGAACTGAATTAGGGGGCGGAGTGCCGATCGAAGATGGATCTGAGGCAACATAAATTAGGGTTTTGTTCTTTCACGAACAAACTGCAGACGGCAGAACATAACCCTCTTGCCAATGCAGAAATTAGGGTTTCTAGCACTGGTTGTAGAATCTTGAATTTGAACAATACATAATAATCTTCAGCGAATAAGTCTTCAAGAACAAGCATGAATTGAATCTTCTCTATAAACCGAATCTCGAATAAATCAAGAGCATAAAAACCGTGAGAATCGAACCCGCTTTGATACCATGTTAGAAAATAGGAATGTGGAAGCATATCAGAGTAAAATGAATAAAGAAATATTGAAGAACACGGGATTTAACATGGAACCCTACTCTCTAAGGATCAGGATGAAACCACGGGAGAACGTCTCGGAGGGTTGATAGTCTATTACTTTTCTCTCTGGATACAATGGATGTGGGGGTCTATATATAACCCCCACTGAGTCTCCACATCCCACAGACGGTAGATGTGGGACTAAACTCTGGATGTGATAAATGGATCCTGGAGGGATCCATTTACCCATCTCCCTCATAAGTGATGCATATAAACAATACTCCAACACCCACAATAAGTGAAACAAAGTCCCACCCTTACGATTCCATTTTCCTTCCTTCCCGACTCCCAAACAATAAACCCTCTCGTTGCCCTTGTGTTTCTTGTTGCTCGAAGATGCCCCTATAGGCCTTCACAGATCCCTGGAGCACTACTTTAGCGTGACATCGCAGCTTCATCGTCTCCACTCGTTGTTTCCCAACACATCGAGATCTAGGCTTTCACCCCTCGGTTTATGCGCTTTGATGACATGTTTTGTATGCTTTGATGATAATTAACATTAGATTAATCTGTATGCTTCTTTAATATGCTTTGATGATACTTCTTCGTAACTTTAGTATGCTTTGATGTAATGTTTTATATGCTTTAATGATACTATTTTAAAACATTAGAGTAATTTGTATGCTTCTTTAATATGCTTTGGTGATATGTTTTGTTTACTTTGATGATATATTGGCTCTAAGATGCTTCTTTAGTTTGTAATTTATATGCTTTAGAAATCATTGCTCTTATTATTGCATCAAATTTTTTTCTTAACTTGCTTCTTTTTCCCTTCTTTTATTTCACTTGCTTCTTTTATTTCATTATTATGGTATTAAAAATGTCCAAGATTATGTAAATATATGAGTATATGTATAAAAATAATTTATATATTTAATATAATTAAGAAATATATAAAACAGATTAAAGCCCATCTAAGTTTGTTTATTCCCCCGATTGCTGACTAATCATTACTCAGTGACCCGACCGACCAGCTACTAATTGCTGACTTTTGCAACCTTGGAGGCGGTTTTATGTGGTCACCATTTCGGTCGGGGGCATTGAATCCCAGATACAAATCCGAGTACTTCTATTCAGATCGATGCTCAAGATCGAGTCTCCCTTCACCCAATCCAATGAGATGAAGAGAGGTGGGATCATTCGAATATCTAGTGGACATGGAGCCCGAGTGAAGTGATGTGTCTATGTGTTTTGAACCCGATTGTGGGTTTGAAAGACATGGATATTGAGCTGGAGGCGATGAAGATAGTCATTGGGTCGCATACAAGAGCCCAACCCCAACAGCATGGCCTCAAAACCTTGATCCCATTCGTGATGTCGATCGAGGTGGATACACTTCATCAATAGAATTAGATGGAAGAGAAGGTCCCATAAGGCTTCTCCATTAGAGGACATACATATGGGGTGTCGTCTATCTTGCCCAATGCCCTCATGCTTGGTGGGAGCAGGTTGTGAAGGTCTCTGATCTCATGAAGAATATCAAGAGCCCTTTGGATGAGAGGCATGTGATGAGGGATGCTATATAGGTCTAAAACAACACAAGGGAAGGCTAAGGAGCTATCTAAAGGAGGTGGAAGCAGATGGGGTAGAGAAGGCCCCCTGATGGTCTTTTTTGTGTAAAAGGAGAAAGCCAGACACCTTGGATCGGTTGGAACGAGTGCTCACAAGCGATTCTAAGGTGGCGGCTTCGACTTTTACCCATGAAGGCAATACCAAGGTAGTTGAAGTTAGTGATCAATTGATCATAAGTGTTACCTAGGGGGTAGATGAAGCTATGGAGGACATACTCTTTCAGGCATGAGATTGGGTTGGTGTAAAAAATAATGGGGATGAAAGGGAGAGCAAAGCGTCATCTCAATGAAAGTCGTCATATGGATAGTTCGAGGACTAGGGGATCGGGAGAAGACGACGGCGGCGGGGTCCCTCTTGGTCTCCTAGTAGGAAGACATGGCCTGTATTCAAAAGACAACTCGGCAGTTGGTCTCCGAGTCTCTTGAGATCAATACATAGATTATCTGAATTTTGGGGGTATGTTGGTTCAGCGAGAAATGTTCTTATTTCATGCAACAATGACATCGTAAGATTGGTTGATGAATTAGTGTAGATCGTAGATCATCATCAGTGGTTTTCGTTAGGGTTTCAGATGGTACTCGAGCGATGATATCTTCGATATACAAATTGACTGGGTAACTGATGGAAATGCATTATGGGAGGATCTCCGTTTGGTGAGAAGTATAATTCTAGATATCCTTTGGCTAGTATTAGCCTGGCAGGTGTTTTAATGTCACTATTTTTACTGACGACCGCCTGCAAGGGCGAGGTGGTCTGTAACCTAGTTTGGGAGTTTTTTAGAACTGATTAATGAGATGGCACTGTATGTACTAGATGATGCAAATGGCAGGTACATGTGAAGTAGTAGTTCGTACCGATCTCATATTGTTTGTTTTTTGACCTCAATATGTCTGATATAGTCCTTTCCTTTGAGTTTGTTAGAGCTCTCCCATGCTCTAGATTCGACCACGTGCTGCTATGCTGGGCCTTGAGCAAGGAGGTGTAAATGTGGCTAGTCTTCAGATTCGAGAAGTCTTGGCTCATGGTAGAAAATTTTACGAGCATAGTGGATAAGTTTTGGGCGCAAACACAATTAGAGGGCTCTACTATTAGAAGGATGGTAATAAGTAATCAAAGCTGCCTAAGATGCTCAAGGGGTATAAGAAGGAGCTGGAAGAGAAGCACATGGAGGCGAGAAGCTCATCGCATGTAGAAATATATAGTGTAGAGGATGGCAAGAATCTTCTTGAGGAAGAGTTGTCGATCAGGGCATCTCACCTTCACATTGTTGCATAGGAGGATAGGCAAAGAGAAACTGAATGGAGGCAAAGGTTGAAGTTGAAATGGATTAAAGAAGGTTATGCAAATATAAGATTCTTTCATGTTGTGGCTGGTGGCCAGTATCGTAGAAATTTTATTCACTCACTTATAATTGCCGGTGAATAATTTACCTGAGATAGAAAAATTGGAAGTGCAATGGTCACATGTTTCAAGAATATGAGTAAGAGTGCACCCTGCAATGATGCATGATGGATAGGTAGAGGGGTGGGAAAATTCTCTACTGCACATGCACAAAGGTTTATGCAGGAGTTTACGACGCTGGAGGACTGTCTTTGGCCTCAATGCTGATGGTTCGCAAGGGTCAGATGGGTTCCCTATTTTATTTTCAAAGAATTTTATGCAGATTCAAGGTGTATTGGACTCTATTATCTCTGATAAGCAAATTGCTTTTGTGCCTGGCAGATTGATGAGCAATGGATTAATTCTTGCATCAAAGTTTTGGACTGGAAAAGAAATGACTAAATAAGCCTCGCATTGAATGTTTGTTTCTCTAAGGCATATGAGTGTGTTGATTGACGCTTTATCTGGACATCGTTGCAGTGAAGAGGTATCTAGACTTGTGGATTACATTGTTTAAGAGGTGCATTACGACGACGTCATATTCGGTGCTTTTGAACGACCGCCCTGAAGGGGGGTTTCTTTCAGCCGCAAAGGGGTGTTATACAAGGATGCTCGTTGGCACATGTCGTATTTGTGGTGATTGCTAATGCCTTAATGGTGATGACGAGGTTGGCTTCCGATGGCGGCCTTTGCCTAGGTTACATATGTGGGGACCTATACATTAAACAAATGATACTATTGTTTTCATTGAGGGTGGTGTGGAATGAGAAAAGTGGGCATCATACATTATTGACATTTTTGGCAGCATTTCTCGACTACACATAAATAGAGAAAAATCTTTTTTCGTCCCCATTGGCTACTCGCAGAATGAAACTCAGGAGGCCTCTTTGGCTTTGCGTTGCCGGGTTTCCACCCCCTGATCACTTACTTGGGACTCTCTTTGGCTGGTGGTAGACTCCATGCATCTTCAATGGCAGCTCGTGCTTTATAAGATCGAAAAAGGTCGGCTGACTGGAGAGCAGCGAGCTTATCATGGGGCGGGAGATTGGTTCTTCTTAAGCTTGTCCTCTCAGGTATCCCCATCTTCTACTATTTCATGAGGATTCTTCCAGTGGGCATGAGAACACAAATTGAGTCGATGATGCTCTGGGTAGATTCTAGGCAAGAAAGAGTAGAGTACATCTTGTTTCATGGGACACAGTTACCATGAGGAAAAAAGATGGGAGACTCGGAGTTCTACGATTGGAGGTTATGAGGTAAAAGTGAATATTCGGTTTGCATGTTAGTGCAGCTTATTTACGGGATTGGAGCTCCTGTAGTGGCTTCGCCTACACGGTTACCATCCTTGCTTTGCCAGGGTATTTCTAGGTGCCTGAGATGACACAGATGATGTCTCCTGTGGTGGGATGTAGAAATCCTTTCGTTTCTAGTTGGATCATTGGACTGGAGCAAGTTCCCCGGCGATGCATGTTCCCAGACTATTTGCTTTGGCATGTTACCGTGGCATTACTGTGGCACAGGCGTGGTCAAACAGTACTTGGGTTCCATCTTTTGTGGCACACTTTTCTGAGAAAAAAGGCTGGAAGAGTTCACATGTCTATCTAGTGAGCTGACAGATATGGAGGGTCCAGGGTCTGGTAGGGATCATTGGATATGGTCAGATGGTCGTTTCTCCATCAAGTAGGCATACAAGTCTTTCGCAACATCTCAGGAGGTGATTCAGGGCGAGTGTGGCAGGACTACGGGCTGATTTGGAAGGTATGGATTCCTCACCGGATCAAGGTATTTCTGCGGCTGCTGAGGCATGGTCGGATCTTGACTACGGAACATAGAGACAAGCCTCTTAGGACTGGTGACGTGACTTGCTCTAGATCATGATGGTGTGGAGGACTTGGAACATTTCTTCTTCAGCTGCATCTACTCTGCATGGTTTTCGGAGCAGGCTGGCATTCAGTGGCTTCAGATGAGCAATGCAGATTATTTTGCGGGTCAATCAGAGCATTATGTGGGAACGCCCAGAGCATTCTAGAAAATTGAAACCAAGCAAGAAGAAGAGGAGAGAGTTGCATAATACTTGCAAATTGATAACATCTGTTACTGTTAACGCATATAGTTGTTTATGTATCCCTTCGTTATTTTTATTTTCAGTTGTATGCTTTATGTAATTTACCCATAGGCTACTCTACTATATAAGAGAGCCTAGGGCTTATGGAATAAACAACTTGCTCATTTTTCCCAACATGGTATCAGAGCGACGGTCCTAGACCGGAGTTCTCGAAACCCTAACCCTAACCTACCCCACCCGCCGGCCTCTCTTCCTCTCTCTCTCTCTGTTCGGCGCCGCCCCTCTTGGGCTGCACACACGGCGTTGCCTTGGTTGAATCTGCACTAGCGCCTCTGCGCATCTCCCTTGCGCGCGCTGCTCCGGTGCCTCGTGCGACGCTCCTGAAGCATCGCCCGCGCTGAAGCATCGCTCCTGAAGCGTCGCCTGTGCGCGCTGCTCCCTTCTGCGTGCGTTGGGTAGCCTGCGCGTGCGTGCGCTGCTCCTGAATCTTTGATAGCCTGCGCGCGCTGCTTCGCTGCTTTGGTACCGTGCGGTGATCCTCAAGCATCGCATGGGCTGTGCGGTGGTGCTCTGTTCCCTGTAGTATCGCTGTAGAGTTGGTAGCGCTGTAGCATAACCTGCGTGAGTCCTCTGTCCCCTGTCCAGAACGCTACCAGTGCACTCATCGCGCACCAGTGCACCCAGTTCTCTTGGTTGACTGTACGTGTGCACCTGCTAAGCCCTAAAGCGCACGCCTTCGCCTACATGGGTTTAGTTGCTTGAGGTCTACACGTGCAACTAAACCCGCCTATGTCATTGTAGACGAATCTCATCGTTTGTCAATCGCTCCAGTCTTCCATCTCCAGTATGTCAGAAAGCAAGGCGGATTTCCCATCTATTGGCGCCTTTCGTGGTCCAGCGCCTATTGTAAAGATGGACGGTACAAACTATGAACTGTGGGCAATGCAGTTCATGAGCATGATGAAGTCAATGGGTAAGAAGCACATTCTTACCAAACCAGAGCCTGCTGAGAAGACTGGAGCCAATGCCTCTTGGGAGGCTGATGATGCGTACGCCAAAGTTTGGCTATCCGGTACACTGGTAATTGAGATAGCCAATGACATTCTACATCAACCCACGACCAAGGATATGTGGGACATTCTGGCGGCTACATATTTACAGGCGAAGAACGAGACAAAGATTCTGCAACTCCAGCATGATATCTTCACTATCAAGCAGAATGGTCGCCCTCTACATTCTCTCTATACATCACTGAGAGGGATGTTCGAGAAGCTTTACAGCTTCATGCCCTGACAGCTACGCCAGAACAGCAGAAGACATGTAGGAACGCGGCTATGGTGGGCGTGTTCTTAGCTGCACTTGATCCAGAGTATGAGGCGGCACGATCACAGATTTTGGCCGACTCTACTATTCCTCCCATGGAGGAAGCTTTCCATACACTGAGTCGGATCACAGTTCCTTCCACGGTCACGAGTCAGAATACTTCAACCATGGCAGCCAACAGAGGTCGCGGATTTCATCATCAGAGCCGTGGACGTGGTCCCCGTGGAAGAGGAGGCCGCACTCGGCCAACATGTACTTACTGTCATCGCGTTGGACACAATGAAGACACATGCTACTCGAAGCATGGGTTTCCTGCATCTGCACGAGTCGCTGAGCGGATAGAGCCTTCATCTGCTGCTACTTTGGATCAGCGGTTCGATGATCTAGTTGTCCGTCTGAGGGGCATTATTCCACCATCTGGTCCAGCACCGACTACTGAGAATCGATCTGATACCGCTGCTTCTGCCTCTGCGTCTACCAGTGCTTCAGGTAGCATACTTGCATTCACTAGTCGTAGATCAGATACATTACCTTGGATTATGGACTCGGGCGCTACACATCACCTGTGGCGACCGGAGTTTACTTACAGGATATACTCAGATTCCTCCAGGCTGAACAGTAGTAATTGCCAATGGTACACATCCCCCATCATTGGTCAGGGGGAGATTAGATTGGCATCTTCTATGCAGCTCAAGAATGTGCTACATGCACCAGATTTTTCAATGAATTTGTTGTCAATTAGTCAGATTACGAAGGATCTACATTGTCGGGCAATTTTTGATCCATCTTCTTTGATTTTTCAGGACATCCATACGGGTAACGTGATTGGTCGTGGCTATGAGCAAGGAGGTCACTACCGCCTGAATCAGACCCCATTTGCTGGAATCTCATCCCTTCCCACTGGACAAGTATCTACTTTATTGTGGCATCTGCGCTTTGGATATTTACCGCTTTAGAAGTTGCGTCACGTGTTACCTTATGGTCTTCCTCACACACCTATTCAATGTGAGGCGTGTCAGTTGGGAAAGCATCACAGGTCGTCCTTTCCCAGTCGTCCAGGTCGGAGTAGTACCTCCAAGTTCGAGTTATTTCATATTGATGTCTGGGGTCCGAGTCGTGTACCTGATCATCAGGGACACAGATTTTATATAGTATTTGTAGATGATTTTTCACGCGTGTCATGGGTATTTTTGATGAAAAATAAATCTGAAGCAGGAAATACCATTATCCATTTTCTGAATGAAATACAAAATGTTTTCTCCACATCTGTGAAGTTTGTGAGAAGTGATAATGCTTTAGAATTATGCAACAATGTTCTTGCCAATTATTACTCCTCAAAAGGGATTGTTCACCAAACATCTTGTGCTCATACATCTCAACAAAATGGAATTGTTGAAAGGAAACACCGTCACCTGCTCGATGTCACAAGATCACTTCTTATACAGAGTCATGTTCCCTACTCTTACTGGGGTGATGCGGTTCTCACTGCATGTTCACTCTTACTCCTCGTGTGTTTGGTTCGGTTGCCTTTGTCCATCAGTTGTCACCTGGTACTGACAAGCTCTCTCCTAGGGCTGTCAAGTGTGTTTTCGTTGGGTACTCCAGAACTCAAAAGGGGTACAAGTGTTTTGATCCTCTGCGTCGGCGGTATATGGTCAGTGCAGATGTTACATTTTTTGAATTTGTCATGTACTTTTCAGCCTCGGGAGACCAGCAGCCACCACCTCCATCTACTTATGCCATATACATGACACCACCACCTCAAATGCCGTCATCAACATCACCCCACCACCACCACCACTGCCACCACCACATATACCTGTCTTACCGCTACTGTTCCATTATACCCGCAGGCCTCCTCCCGCTCATGGTCATGGCTCGTCTCCTAGCTCGTCTATGGTATGTAATGAAAATATTTCTATTGATGGATCTGATGACATTTCTGAGCAGGATATACTGCAGGGGCTAGATGAGGCTACAGTAGATTTAGATGTTCCCATTGCTCTTCGCAAATCGAAGAGGAGCTGTGTTACATATCCATTGTCAGCATCTGTGTCTTTTGAGAGATTATCTGGAGATTTCAGGACATTTGTGGTGGCACTGTCGGCTGTAGAAATTCCACAGAATTATGAAGATGCTCTGCAGGATAGTAGATGGCGGCTAACAATGGAGGAAGAAATGGCGGCACTTCAGTCCAGAGGAACGTGGAGTCTGGTTCCTATACCTCCAGATGTGAACCCGGTGAGCTGTAAGTGGGTGTTTACAGTGAAGCATAATGCGGATGGCTCTATTGATAGATATAAGGCACGACTCGTTGCACGTGGCTTTACACAGACGTATGGGGTGGATTACCTTGACACATTCTCGCATGTAGCCCGTCATTCCACTCTCCGTATCTTGTTGTCAGTTGCAGTTGCTAGAGACTGGCCACTCTATCAGTTGGATGTGAAGAATGCATTCTTATATGGAGATTTGCAGAAGGAAGTCTATATGCAACAGCCACCCGGTTTTGCTGTTGAGGGGGAGTGTTCCAAGGTATGCAGATTACATAAGGCTATCTATGGCCTTAAGCAGAGCCCCAGAGCATGGTTTCAGAAGCTCTCAGACCTCTTTGAGAAACAAGGATACAAACGCTCCAATGCTGATCATTCCTTGTTCGTACAGAAGACTGCTAGAGGTATTATTGTAATCATGGTTTATGTAGATGACATCTCGATTACAGGAGATGATGAGCAGGGCATAAAGCAGGCGAAAGAAAAGCTGGGAACCGAATTTGTCACTAAGGATCTTAGAGTCCTTAGATATTTTTTGGGGCTGGAATTTGCTTGAAATTCGTATGGATTAGTAATGTCGCAGAGGAAATATGTTACAGATTTGTTGAGTGAAACAGGTATGCTTGCGTGTCGGCCTGCTACAACACCAATGGATCCCAGCATGAAGCTCTATGATGATGACACAGAGGAGGTGGACAGGAGAAGATACAGAGAACTGGTAGGCAAACTATTGTATGTCACGATCACTATACCTGATATATTATTTGCAGTGAGTCGTGTGAGCCAGTTCATGGAGCAACCACGTCAGGTCCATATGGACGCAATACATATGATTCTTAGATATCTCAAATCATCTCCAGGTGCAGGTTTGCTATTCAAGAAGGGAAAGGAGATTTCTATCTCAGCATGTGCGGATGCAGACTATGCAGGATGTCCCAAGGACAGGAAGTCCACCTCAGGATTTGCAGTTTATGTTGGAGATGCTCTAGTCTCATGGAGGAGCAAGAAACAGACAGTGGTAGCTAGGTCCAGTACTGAATCCGAATATAGGGCTATGGCCCAGGCTAGCACAGAGATGATGTGGGTGAAAGCTGTTCTTACAGATCTATGTCTTGATGTACAAAGCTGTTCTTACAGATCTATGTCTTGATGTACCGCTTCCTATGAACTTGGAATGTGATAATCAGGCTGCCTTGTTCATTGCAAACAACCCAGCATTCCATGAGAGGACCAAGCATATTGAGGTTGACTGTCACTACATACGTGACATGATTCAGAAGGGGTTCATTGCTACATCTCATGTTACCTCAGAGAATCAAACTGCTGATATATTCACCAAGGCATTATTACGAGGCCCATTCCAGAAGTGTGCGTCCAAGCTGAGCATGATTGATATCTATGCTCCATCTTGAGGGGGAGTGTTAACGCATATAGTTGTTTATGTATCCCTTCGTTATTTTTATTTTCAGTTGTATGCTTTATGTAATTTACCCATAGGCTACTCTACTATATAAGAGAGCCTAGGGCTTATGGAATAAAGGACTTGCTCATTTTTCCCAACAGCTACCATTTTTCAGATTGGAAGAAGGGCATTGTACATGATCCTACTTGTTTCCATTGCTCATTTTCAGCGCAGGGCAACTACTATTTTACGTGGTTTATTTATTATCATATGTTTATATTTCTATTATTTCGTGAGGCCTATAGGACAAGGGAAAATGAAGGGGTTTGACTTGATATAGTCCCCATTGGGTTGCATAATGGGTCGGGTTGAGTCCATGTAACGTTTCGTTTGATGTAGTAGTAAAGTAGGGATTGGAGATCTCATATCACCATTTTGGCATCGGTTTTGATCCTGTTCCTCATGGTCCAGATTTAAGATTCTCATCGTTGCATGTCTAGAGGTGTGTTGGATGGTCACCATCTTGCAGGTCATCATTTGCAGCTCCATTTCTCTATCTTTTGCAAAATCTTGATTACTCACATGATTGTGGAGTAAGATTAGACTTATTGAACTAACCTTTTCCAGAAGCAGGTACCCAGAGAGTAAGATTTCACATGCTAAGGACTTCTACAATATGAATGATGGATTATATGGAAGAAACAACCTGACATGGATATTTTACTTCTTGCAGGGGAATCGCAAGACACTGCAACTATCTCGGGGATCTGCTACTTGCATTGTCATTTAGTTTGCCATGTGGATTCAGGTATGCGTGCAGTGAACTTTGTAATTTGCTTCAGTTTTGGAGGAACTTCTGGCTTATCTGAAGGCTTTCTGCGTCCTTCTGCAGATCGATAATCCCTTATTTCTACCCCCTGTACCTTTTGGTGCTGCTTATATGGAGGGAGAGAAGGGATGAAGCAAGGTGCTCTCAGAAGTACAAGGAAGTCTGGGTGGAGTACTGTAAACTTGTTCCATGGAGGATATTTCCCTATGTTTATTGACGATCTTCGGCCATTTTGCCTTTGCTGTAACATGTATTGTCGAAGAAGCTCCTTTCGGAGTACGGGATAAGCTACAAACCAACACTTGTTCAGTCATGAATGCTGCAATTGTTTCTGAAGTTGCATAGCACACCGATCAATGATGTACCTTAAGCTCGCGGCCGAAGCTGTTCAGAATAATTCCTTGTGATTTTAAGACTAGCAAGGGTTTGGGAATTTTGATGTTGTATTGAAGTTCTTGAAAAATATTTAGGCTATCCTGGATACTGTTTAGAAGACACAGGTCGGTCTGGTTGTACAAGTCTGATATATTTGACATGAAGTAAAGTTTACTGCGACAAGGTTTTGCCATGAATTTATATCTGAACCATGGAAAAATAACAATCCGCGGATCCTGATTAACGGTGGACTTCGAGTTGAGTCATGGAGGCATTGGTTACATATCTTCATTCTAGATTACTTTTACGAATTTATTTATTAAACTATGAATTAAATTTATTTTTCTACGAAGGAAAAGGAGTGCTAATTAATGATTAGCAACTGCAACAAACATAACCTAACTTTTATAACCAGAGAAAGTGTCTAGCTGCAAACAGGCTAATGAAAGTCCAATATAACCAAACTTTTGTTACTATAAAGATGCTCGAACAAATCCCATGATTGGACAGATTGAATAATTGGAATTTACCCTAAGTTGCAATAGGATGCAACAATATGTAGCCTGAGCAAGGAAAAGACAAAAACATTCCGTCTCACAAGTCTAACTTGTATCTTTAGCAAAGGGTGATGTTCGATGACACTGCTACGCTGAACTGCTCGTCCCCCTCTAACGGGGTGTGTGAGTCCCCCACTCCGCAGAAGGCTCCCCCTTTAGCAGCAGGTCGTTCCTTCCCCCACTTCCTCCTGTTCTCCTCACGAAGAGTGTCTGGGGAACTTGTTCTCTCGGTGCTGAGTGCGTGAATTCTCGTGAACAACAACCTTTGATATAAATCTACTCTCCCTCACCTACCAGCCATCTTCTTTAAACATCCAGTTGCATTTACTACAATGTGCCTTCTCTGTTCCCTGACTTCAAGCTTTTCAGGTGTTTCAAATGGACCAAGACGAACTCAGCCTCATTACCAAGCTGATGGCTAGTTTGATTGCCAGCTCTCTACCATTGCAATCCTGGGTTTGAATTAGTTATATGGATCCCACCATTTTGTTATATTTTTTTCAACCACGATCAAATAAAAAAATTAACATAAAAAATATATTATAATCATAAGAAAAATTAATATAACACACAATCAACGTGACATTACATCATATTTATCATTCCAACCCCTCTCGATGTGGTTAAAATTTCTACTACAGATTCTGATGACCCTCATGTCTGGCAGAAATGGTGTTTCTCCAAGTCATCACAGATAGACCATATAGAATAGAGGGTTCAAGGAAATGACCTGGACATCGTAGAAAATCCAAAGCCCCGTGATTCAAGAAGCTGGAGATGGCTGCTGGATGGTCAGTTTCTTCAGCAAAGAAGAGAAAATTGGTGTTTGCAAAAAGGATCCATGACATTTTGAAGGGAATCTTATGGCAATGGAGGAAGCATCCCCTAACTCCATTACAGAAGATTAGGTTCATATCTACAGAATTCCAAGCGAATATCAGAATAGAAAAACCATTCCTAAAATCTTATCTTCTATTGGAGGAGTAGTGGATCTTGGTCAGGCAACACAGGGCAAGACTATGAGAGAGACAAAGTGCTGCTAAGCATCACTAAACTGATCCGTCGTCATACTGTACTTGAATGTGAATATGGCAAGAGGATCAAGCTCCCACTTAAGTATCAAAGTGTTCCTGAATGTGGAGATGGCAAGAGGATCAAGCTCCCAGTTAAGTATCGAAGTGTTCCTCATTTCTGTATTTATTGCAGCATGATCAGACATCAATATAACTGGTGTGACGAAGTGATCAAATTAAAAAGCTTTCTGGTTGGAGTCAAATCAGAAGAAGGCAACAGAAGATCTAAGTTACTGGAGGAACAAACTTCAACAAATTTGAATAACCAGAAATTTCTCTGGATAACAAGTTGAAATGGAACCTGTTGTGTGTCTATGGTGCGCCTTCAAAGACTGCAAGGAAAACATTCTGGAAGACCATGATCAAAGTGGCTGAGCCCTTCTCGGATAACCTTATTGTGGTCGGAGATTTCAACTCACTCCTAAGATTTGGCGGTACAAACTGCAAGCCCTGGGAACTCGACCAAGCTGTAGGCAGGTAGGCATGTTAAAGAGCGACTAGATGAAGCCTTCGCCACTCCCATTGGAGTGCTCCATCTCCCTGCCATTTTCAGCGATCATTGGCCGATCCTGGTCATTCTAGAAAGAAGGACAAAACAGAAACAAAAGCCTTGGAGATTCGAGCTCTGGTGGCTCAAGGAAGACAACTTCAAGAATAAACTGCAGGGGCTTACCACAAAGGGAAGGAGCACCAGAAATATCATCACCAAGCTACACAAAATTAAACCCAAACTTAGTAAATGGGCAAATCATGAAGTCAAGCACTTACGCAAAAGAAAGCAAGAACTGGAAGCAAATATGGCAGATCTCAAAAAGCGTGAGCGAAAAAATCCAGAAGGCTGAAATACTGAATGATAGAACACTTGAAGAGGAAGAACAGCATTGGTTCCAGAGGTCAAGGCACCTATGGATTAGTCAAGGGGACAAGAACATCAAGTTTTACCATGCATATGCAGCCAACAGGAGAAGGAATAACAGTATCCATTGGATAAGACAATCAGATGGCTCCTTCACCGGATCTCATATCCTTATAGGAAGGACTTTTCTTCACCACTTCAAAATGCGATTCTCTCAAAGCGATGATGTTAATTTCGCACCTATTATATTTCAGAACCAAGATCAGGCTACTTCTGAAGACCTCATTCTGCTCAGCTCTCAACCAACCAAAGAAGAAATTAAAAGTATCATCTTCTTGAGTAAAATTCGCAGAGGCCGTATGCCTCGGATCTTACTCGCTCCATATGGGGAATATTTTTATATTTAGTTAAGTACCGTGAGAAAGCCGCCTCTTCAAAAGGCAACTTCCATTTGAGTCAAAACCTGCGATCCAAAGGTGCATACACACAAGATCCAAAGGTTCCATTTGAACACGAAGCCACGAAGGTGCATACGGCCTATGCGAATTTTTCTCCCATCTTCTCCATGCATCCCTTTAAGAGTCCAGGACCTGATGGCTATCAAGCTTGCTTCTACCAATAAAATTGGGAGATTCTTCAGGAGGATATTACACAAATGACGATTAATTGCTTTCAACAAGGTTCACTCCTGCAAGACTTGAATAAAACTTTCATGGCTCTTATTCCTAAGAAGATAGTGTGTGAAGCCCTCTTGACTTTAGGCCGATAAGCCTTACGAATACGGTGTAAACTTATCGCTAAGCTCATCACCCAAAGGCTGAAATCGATTCTCTAAAGGATTATTTCTCCCAATCAAGGTGCCTTTTTGAAGGGAAGACAAATAACAGACAACATTGTTCCTGCCAAAGAAATTAATTCATTCCATGTCCACCAAAAACCTGAAACACCATGACATGGCTCTAAAGTTGTATATGGAGAAAGCTTTTTGTCAACTCCAATGGAGGTTTGTCCTTCATCTTCTCACTCAACTTCAAATTCCCATTTCCCTTATTAGCCTCATAAAAGCTTGTATTTCCCCTGCTTCACTTTCATTACTTCTCAATGGCACATGCACCACCTTCTTTACTCATAAAAGAGGAATTCGTCAAGGGTGTCCTCTCTCCCCCTTACTTTTATTTTGGCTGCTGAATTCCTCTCTGGATCCCTTGCTTCTTCACTATATTCTAACAAAATCACATGCTATCAAGAGTCTAGAAAGATCCCTCCCATCACTCACCTTGTGTTCACAGATGATACTATCATTTTTGGCAAAGCTATTGCAACAGAAAATCGATCAATCTAACTTATCCTACAACAATATGGTTATTTTTCTGGGATCTAATGAAGAATGCATCAAGGATCATTGTTGCAAAACACTTGTGTAGAAAGGGATTTGTTGATGATTATATGACATGGTATGTACATGGTGCGAAGAGGCATTATGATGTTGAGACTTGTGATAGTCCTGGAAATATGTTCGCCCAAACGGTTAGAGATGTGGCTAGACCTAAATTCAATCAAGCATCTAAATCAGAGGAGAACGATGTAGACAATTAATAATTTGAGGATTTTCTATGAAGGGAGAGGAACTATTATGGCATGGTTGCCTTAAATTTTCCCAATTATCTATTGTTGCAAAGTTGTTGTCTTTGAAGAATCAATACAACAAGACAAATTCTAGTTTCCACGCCATAATCAAGTTAATAAAAAGAATGTTGCCTGTGTAAAATGAGTTATCATAAAGTTTTTACAAGGTGAAGACAATGATGAGTAAATTGGATATATCTGAGATCCAGATTGATGCATGCCCTAATCACTATATGTTGTTCTCTAGAGAACATCAAGATGCAACAATTGTCATGTTTGTGGCGACAATCATTACAGGTCTGATTTAAATTCAAATGGTACTTTCCATTGGCCCCACGACTTCAGAGATTGTATTACTGCAGGGAAACCGTGAAAGAGATGGCATGGCATATCGAACATAGATATGATGGGGTCATCGAGCATCCTTTTGATTCCCAATGTTGGCGTGCAATGATGGATTCTTCACCCATAACAGAGAAGAAAAATGTAACAATTGTATTATCAACTGACGGGTTTAATCCACATAATCGAAATAAGGATTACTCATGTTGACCATCATTACAACGTCGTATGATGTATCACCATGGTTGTGTAACAAACAACCATACATGTTTCTTCTTCTTCTTATTTTTAGTCTAACTCATCCCAATATATTTTTGTATGTTTATCTATTAACTCTGGTAGATGAATTGAATGATCTATGGGAAAATGGTGTGGAAACTTATGATGCAATTCGTAAAGAAAAATTCCAAATGAGAGTCAGAATACTGTGTACCATCCGTGATTTCCCAATATATGATATGCTATCTGGGTGGAGTATATTTGTATTACGGACGCCACTCATGAAGCTCAAAATGCAATCAATATTGGTGGAGATCTTGCTAATCTGTGTCGGGTCTGGAGGAGGCACCACAGATGGCGAGGGACCATATATATTCGTGGCACCTGAAGTGTCGTTTCTAGACTCCAATGAGAATTTGGGGGTGGAACCCCCCCTCCCCCCCAAAAGCCTGCTGATGGTTGGGTGATAGAGAGGTCGGGACAGTGGTTCCTGACGCCCAGTCTTGGAGGACTTGTGGTGTCCGATAGGTCAGATCTGACAATCGCTATATCAGTCGTTCCCACAATACTTGGAATGTATCTCAACCAATCACTAACAATCAATCCACGATGTATGATAATCTAATGCAAATGTGTGCGTCAAAATTTATTTTTACTTCAAGTATACAAAATATATGTATATAGTATATAGTATGTAGAGTGTTGCACCATTAAGAGTAAATCACATATAGGGTAATTATTGCTAATTACTAAAAATTAAACAACAAACATTTTTGTACTTTTTAGCTTTTTTTACTTTTTATGGGTTTTTTATTATGTACCCACTTAATGGTCTAATGGAAGTACCTTGTGTCTACCACACAAAAGACCAGGGTTCAAATCCCACTCTTGTAGGGGTTGCGTTAGGTAATCGACGACCAGCGTAAAAAATAGTCGAATCTTTCAACGTGGATTTGAGCAAGAATCCATGTAGCCGACCCTACTTATAGTGGCAGAAGGCTTAGTACATTTTTATGGGATTTTTTTATTATATTTAATTTTTATGTATTTTTATATTATATATTTTTTATATTTTTAAATTCTTTATTTTTAATTCCTTTTTAATTTTACAATTTTTAGTTCTTTTTCTTAAAAAATATAATAATTATATATATAGTAATGTGTATAGTACAAATACTTTATATGACATATTGAGTAAATAAAAATGTAAAAATATAGGAAATATATACAAGAACAATCCTTTCTATTTTTAAGGGTTTTAAATATATATAAGATAATTATAAATAATAGTAATATCAGTAATAAGTATATATGTAATATATAGATAAATAGTCCATATAGGGTTCTATATTTATAAATATAACTATAAATACTCAAAAAATTATGAAATAAAATGTTTTTGTGTTTTTATAACTTTTTGTATTTTCTATATTTTTGTGATTTTTCTTGTAAATTTTGCTATTTTTAGGTATTTTTAATTGATTTAAATATACAAAACAGGGAATACGATAAATAGGTCAAATTGTTTTGAGTTTTATAAATAAATAAACACTTCAAAATTGCCCAAAATTATTTTTAATATGTAGCATGTAATATATATATAAGAAATAAATATTTTTGGATTTTTAAAAAAATATTAATTTTATGAGTTTTTAGGTTTTACCATTTTAAGGTTTTCTTTTGAATTGTTAGTTGATTTTTGGTATGATGATAGATTGTATAATAAAGGATCTAATTAATTTTTTGGATTTTTTAAGGAGGTTTTATAATTTTTTGGGTTTTTATAAGTTATATAGGGAATAAAATGCTCATGTTCGAATTTTGGAAATAGGAAAATGAAATAAATGCCTACAAATAGGTGCATGCGTGTACAAGCATATTGAGAGTCATTTAATGTGATTTTCCTAGCATTTATAAAATAAGGGAACTATCTTTAAAAATTAAAAAAGAAAATAAATACTGCAGAACAAGGACCTGAATGCAATTTCTGAACACTTATAATTCATTTCATAATAGGTCCAGAAACATAAAGGGTATGCACACAAAATTTATAACCCCTCACGTGATGCTACATGTGAAACATGGAGGGACCAAAGTGCAATTATTAATAGTTTCAAGGACTTCGCAAAAGCTTCTAATTAATATTACATGTAATGCACATTTTTAAATAAAGATTTAAATGTACAAAAGCATCAGGGCTACTTTGAAATTTACCCAATGGGTGCACGATCCAATGATAAAGGTGATGCCCTGTGTATGTCATTTAAGTGGATCCAACGGGTGCTAAGCACTTCGATTCACGTCTGATCGGACGCATACGAAAGAATCTAGAACGGGTCGTGCATCCGACGGTGATGGATGGTTCAGGAAAAACACCCAAAAACATGTTCTTGGGTGAACTTCGATCTCGATTTCCTCACAGCTCCTACCTCCAATCTCCTCTCTGAATAGGCTGACATCTTGCTGGAGAGCCTTCGCACTTGCTAGCAATCCTCGATGGGTTCTAGGCCCCCTCGAATGGGACTTGGGGTTCGATTTTCTTCACGCAACCTAGAGAAACCAATGGAGATTCGATTCAGCTCCAGGGGAGTCCTCGAGACACGACACCTGCACAAAAATATCCCCTGCCTCGAGTCAAAGCATCTTGACCTATGGTCGAAGCTGTAGAGCAAGGGAGGGAGTGAGGCAGTGTGCTTCAGGTGGAAGGCTGAAGGCAGGGCTCTATTCTCCATATCCCTGCAAGATCTGGGTTAGAAACAAGGGGATTTCGTGGAGAAGGCGATGAGGATCAAGATGACGGTGGTTATGCAGATCGGAAATAGGTTTTTCACAGCAATCTTGACCTGGAGTGCATGCTTTATGCGAATGAAAGATTTGGGTTTTACTCTAAAATAATGACTAATTACTAAAATGGAAGTGCGAAAATTAAACCTACAATTAAAACTAACCTAATAAAACTGAAAATGGGCCTCGATTCGGCCCGAAAACCAAAGAGGCAGAACCACACGGAGAAGGTCTCCAGCGATGGATGGAACGACCTTAGAACAGCTCCTCCTCACCGCAAATTGAAAGGGACATGCTCGTGTCACCAGCGACTTGTCATAGAATCGATCGAGGGGCTAAGAACTACTCAAAAGGGGATCTAACCTCAAAAATTCAATTATATGGTTTATTTATAAACAATGTGGTGGTAGGTGAAGATCACGAGATGGGATGAGATGTCGTGGTCATATCAAAGGATTGGGGGGTTGGCATGATGGGGTGTTGTAACGCGCACAAGATTGGTGAAGAAATCGAGTTGATCAGAGGGACCATGTGCGCGCCAAAGTTCGGCGAAGAATAGAGGTTTGTAAAGAAATCGATTCTGAAAGAGGCATGGGGGCATGGCTGTATAGTTGAGTTGCCATGTCAACAAACGCTAGCTCCTGGTTGGTTCACGTGGACCAGCCAAGAAAAAGATGGAAGAAATCCTTTGTTAATTCAATTAAAATTAATAAATGATTTTACTAGTTTTTAGTTAAAACATAAAAAAATAGTTGTAATTTTATGTAGTATTCTATTCTGATTTTATTTATTTTTACAAAGTTGTTTATTATGTATTGATATTTACATTTATATTCATAGGTATATATACATGTGTTTAGTATATTTAATATTTATTTTGTAGTATATATTATATTATTTTATATAAATAATTTCTAAATTTATATCTTATTTAACTACATATTTGCATATTTTTAGTTTATTTTCCTAAATTTATTTATTTACTTAAATAGTTATGTACATATATGGGTATAATTTACTTATATTTTTAATACCTTATTTATTTTAATTTATTTTAATGCATTTATAATTTTTATTATTTACTTGTATTTCCAATAATATTTACAAGTATATAAAAATATATAAATGATAAAAAAAATATAAAGAATAAATATATTGAACATTTTATACAGGTATATAGTGGGTCCCAAAAGCCAACTTTTGTGTCTCAACTTCAAATTATATGAAACCACTTCATTAAATAGATAATTTATTTGTATGAACAATAAAGGTGAGTTTGGTTCATTTTGAGTAAGTATGGAGGAGATACACGTCTGAGAATCTTTCTTTGCGATTTTTCATTCTGTGTCCCGAGTGCACTATGCGTTATTTTTGAGTGAAATAAATTTTGTATTTTTCCTTTGTATTTTTATGAACAATGTTCATATTCAAAGTTTATTGATTTGATTCATAAGTAACAAAGAATAAAATGGGTCTAAAAATGCATTTATTAATGAATAAAATTAGGGATTTTAATGTATTTCTATACAACTTGTCTGACCTATCTCCCCTTACTTTATTCATTGTCGACTGATGAATCCACAATTCATCATCTCGATATATTGATCTTAGCAAAATACCTGACTAAAATCTTAAATAAATGTCTATAAAGTCAATAAATTAATAAAATAACTCTTGTAAATAAAATACATTAATTATTATATATTATATTGTACAAAATAAAATAATAATAAAAAGCCGTAAAATAAAGGAGGTTTTCACTTGTAAATAACTCAAACTTCATGTATTTTTAATAATTTCATTTCAACTCCTTTTCAGCTAATATTTTCTCCAACTTGTTTATAAAAATGTATATAAAAATATAAAAATATAAAATAAATTTCATCACAAATAAATACTCCTAGATCCCAAAGAGAAAAAGCCATAAAGTCCAACTTTCCAGCCAAATTTCCGCTCCGTATGAAGTTCAAATTCACCAAACTTACTTTTAGAGTTTAAGTTAGAAAATTATCTATCCAATGAAATTGTTTTCATTAAAATCAGAACTCGTTTGTAAAAAATTATTTTTGGGACCTCGTTGTATATTGCACATAATCCAATAAATATGACTTTGATTTTTCTTGTACAAATCTAAGCCTTTTTTATTTATTTCTTTTCTATTAGTTTCTTTTTTGTATACTTTAATAAATAATGTAATTAAAAAATCTAGGAAAAATGTTTTGTCATTGAAAATATGGCAAAGTGACTTTGCATATAATGTGCATATGTTTCTTTTCTCATTTTTTATTTACTTTTCTTAATTACTAAAAAATCCAAAAAAATATTTTTGTGTTTTATTTTATTTCTAGAATTTTATTTTGTAAATATCTTATATTAAAAATAAAAAAATTATAACTTAAAAAGTAAAAAACATGTACATATTGTTTGCTTTATTTTTTCGTGGACTTATTTTTGTAAATTCTCCATTTTCTTTTCTCTTTATTTATTTTATTTTTTTAGTACCCAACTTTTAATTTCTTTTTATTTTATGTATTTTTCTTTTCTCTACTCTAACTTCTCATTCTACCACCAACTTCCATTCAACTCCACCATTTTATCTAACCACCCATTCAACATCATTTCTTCCACCACTTTTTTAACACCCATCTCCTTTCTCTTTTTATTCTTCTCTTCATCCTCATTTTTTTGCATTTGACATTCTTAGAGAAAAAGGATAGAGCTCATCGAGATCGATCGGTGACAGCGTTCCACCACGATACGAAGCGACGACCTCCTTTCAGGCAAGATTCACGGTTACCACATCCCCACGTTGTGAGTTTCCCGTCAAGCTCGCTCAGCTTCGCAACGCATCTGCCACGTCGCTCAAGGCCACGACAAAAGTCTAGCGTAGTTGCTCGTCTTCCGATGAAAATTCAGGTAAGTTTCTCATCCTCATTTCTCTTGTTATTTTATATTATCTAACGTCATTTTTTTGTTTTGATCCTATTAATTTGTTAATACTACATCAAATCATATCACCGCTACATCATCACCTTCATCATAACATCACCATCAGCACCAAATCTTCTCATCTTTTGTTTATTCCATATTTAAGAAAACTAAAAAAAAATTAAAAATAAATTTAAAAATTTAATCACAACAAAAAAATCAAAAAATAACAAAATTACAGGCGCACGCCTGCCGCCCGTCCCCAACCACTTGCAGTCGCCCGCAACCACTGTTACCGCCACTCGTGCCAACCACCTGTGACCGCCCGCAGCCTCCACTGTCATCATCCCTCCAGTCGCCACCTCTTACTCACATCCCCAGGCCTCCACATGTGGTCTCCTTCAGCCGCAGGCTGCTCCTTTCTGCGTAGCCACAGCTGCACAGGCCTCCAGCCGCGGGCGTCCCTTCGCCCCGCCAACCTCCGTCCCTTCGTGTGTGGTACAGTGGTCGAAGAGGAAGTCAACTGTCGAGGCCGTCAGAGGTACGTACGGTAGTCGAAGAGGAAGTCATGTTAGCAGGAGAACAACATATGAAAATCAAATCTACCCTTGATTTGTTATTATAATGTATGAAAAATTGAGAAAAATAGGGTTGTTCCCTGGGAGCTAACTTGGCTTTTTTGCATCATTTTCCTAATTTTTTATTTTTAAAATGATTCTTTGGATTTTCATCATTATATTAATGTATTATGTCATTCAAGTTTCGTGTGAAACAGAAACTCATATGGTATCCATCCAAACATTCATTTTTTAATGGTCTTGGAATTGTTGAGATTGGTCATGTATAGATGGAGGCAACATGAGTCTCTACTTCGCACGAAGTTTGAATGACATAATATAAGAATATAGTTATGAAAATTCATGGAGGTATTTTAAAAAAAAGAGAGAGAAAAATAAGTGGGTGGAGCTAAGTTAGCTCCCGGGGCAACCCATGTAAGCCTTGAAAATTACCATTTCTTTCATTCGATTTTGAATATGCGTAGACGATTTAGATTCTCACGTAATTCATATCGTTTACATGCAAATAACTTTGATTCCATGCACGAAGATCGCCTCAGCCAAGTTGACAATTCCTTACGCTATATATGTACGGATTATGAAAATTATGTTGCTTGTTTTCTTGATCTTAGACTTTTCCCGGCTCTCATTTACAATAAACTAGAGATATAGTGACGCATTTTTTAAACCTATCACTGTATTTGAAATTAGTAACAAATGTTATCTCGATTATCATATTATTAGCGATGGTCGCAAAGCAATGCTTATGCAATGATTTTTTTCAGTTTTTTTACTAATCGTTGTTATTTTTTTAGTTTATAATTATTTTACTATGATTAGTTAAAATTTGAAAATAACAATGAATAAGCTAGCATTGCTACAGCAATATGAAACTCATTGCTAATTTCAAGTATAAAAAATAATTTTGCTTGACGGATTTAATAAAAAAACGTCACTAGAGAAGAGTCTTAACTCACTTTGATTTCGTATCACTTATGATTTTTTGTTAGTCGTTTGTAACATCCATAATTATTCACGATTATTGTCTTCCTAACACGTAAATTCAGAAGAAAAAAAACGGGGGGCATGGAGAGAAAGGTTGCATAAAAATACTCCAATAATGTTGTGCATTAGAAATTATTTTATCCATGTCACCATTCGTACTGGAAGTTTGATTGGATGGGAGTTTGATTGGATAAAATCTGAAAGTCGATTTTTTTAACGAAATAACATCATGACAATAATTTGTTTATGTAATTTGTTTATGGATAGAGTAAAAGGAAGTGTGTAACAACCAATTACCCCTTTTTTTCCAAAAAATTCACCATGTATATTTTTCTATACATCCCTCTTACATGTCATTCAAATTTCGTGAGAAATGGAGACTCATATGCCCTCCATCTAGACCGGGTAAATTTTAACAGTCTGAAATTTGATGTAATCTACCTATTCTAGATGAAGGGCATAGGAGTCTCCGTTTCACACGAAATTTGAATGACATGTAGGAGGGATATATAGATGAATATACATAGAATTTTTGGAAAAAAAAATAAAAGGGGGAGAAGGGGGGAATTGCTCCGTGTAACAGCCAACTTGGTTGTTACACAGAACAGCTTCCCCGGCCTCTTATGGATATGTGTATATAGGCAATTTACGTGGTCTCTAGGACGATCGCGAAATCAGGAATGAAGTCAGTCAACTCGGGGGTGATAAAGAATAAAGGTATATTATATATATATATATATATATATATATATATATATATAGAGAGAGAGAGAGAGAGAGAGAGAATTTTTATTTAAGAATACAATTTATTTTGACTTCATATCATGTCATCTTCAAATATAGTAAATTTATATACATGTAATGATTGATATATAACTTTACTATCGTTTTATTAATTATAAAGGGAGTTTCAAAGTTTCTAAGTAATATATTTATAAAACATTCAGACAGTATTTTGTACTCACAAATTGTTAATATCATTATAACAATAGATTAACGATTAAAAGTAACATTTCGTTCAATATAACTTTAAAAACGGACATCTGTATCTCCATTTGTATTCATATTTAAAAATAGATATCTGTATCCGTCGATTTGCATCCGTACATCTAATAATTGATATATAACTTTACCAATGTAATTACTGATATACATGTAATAGTTGATATATAACTTTATCATCATTTCATCAATTATAAAAAGAGTGTCAAAGTTCTTAAGTAATATATTTTTTATGAAACTTTCTGACGGTATTTTGTACTCACAAATTGTTAACATCGTTATAGAAATAGATTAACGACTAAAAGTATCATTTCATTCTATCATTTTTTCTATGATTTAGCAAAAAACTCCAACATCTACTTTAAAATTTATGTTAATTAACCACAGGATATAAATATATTTGTTGGAAATTTGATGGTGTGGAAACTATATAAGCATATCTGTAAGAAAAACTACGATTACCGTCATAAAAAAACGGACAAGCTAATGTGATTAAGTTTTTTATATACATGTATGAATAATTTTATTTACATATATCATTAAATCAATTCAAAAAGAAAAATAAATTGAAAAATATATTCAATGATGTTGATATTTGCATGCACTTCTTGCAAGCAATGAAGGAAGATTGAACCAAATAAATAAATGTGGAGGCCGGAACGGTATCGAGACGGCTACGTCGGATCTGGGACGTAGGAAATTGCCGAAATCTTATCAGTTCGTGTTGTTGATATCAAGACAAGGAAGAAGCCAAGACGGTAAAGATGCTATTATTGAGTTCGGAAATTAAATTAAAAGGGAGAAGAATAAGCTTCTGAAATCAGAAAATTGAAATCTAAAAATTAGAATATCTCATGGGATGAGATTTTTTCCTAAAATTAAGGAGCAGGGAAGGCCTGCGCAGCTGCACACGAATAGCAGCTAACTTGGTTGGTCCGCTTGCAACTTTTGTTTTGTTCTGTTTCTCGTCTATTTCAATTACAAGATAATGGTAAATGGCAGCGCAGCTTGTTGCCCATCTCCCATCAATCTCTTTAATATTTTTTGTGTTTCTTGTTAAATTATCGTAAGTAACCTCAAACATGTATTCGCAACATAGGTTTATGTTTGATCATAATGAGACCAAGTACCTGCATATGTAGGTGTATCTACAGATATTATTTGCATGATCAATTATTGGATAGAAATGAAACCTCGTTTTTTAATTTGGCAGCCATCCCTT
Organism: Ottelia alismoides; assembly: GCA_037367405.1. Classification (NCBI taxonomy): domain Eukaryota; kingdom Viridiplantae; phylum Streptophyta; class Magnoliopsida; order Alismatales; family Hydrocharitaceae; genus Ottelia; species Ottelia alismoides. The sequence continues at coordinate 477,587 of JAZKJV010005768.1, forward strand.
AAAAAGGAATATTTTCGAAACGGCTATTTTGATGGATACTTCAATTTTTCGTGTACAGTATTAGCGGATAATGTTACAATGATGATTACCATTGCATGTTGAAGTTACGGTCGAGTACACAAGACATGCTTCACACGCAAAGATCATCAAACAAATGAATCCATTAATTAGTTGCGGCCACATAAAATGATATGTATGGAGTAAATTAAGAGTTACAGGAGAGCGTGATATATCATATAATAATAATAATTACGTGGGAAGCAGGGACGGAGCCAGAACATTTTTGAGGAGGAGGCACGCGTAGGGATGAGCATGGGACGGGCCTGGGCCGGGCCCTACAAGGCCCAGGCCCATTTATGTTTGTGGACTTTAGGCCGGGCCTGGGCCTACTAAAAATTTTTTTGAAGGCACAGGCCCAAGCCCAGCCCAATTATTATGGGCCGGGCCTAGGCCGGGCTGGCCCATAATGTCTCAAAAATCAATTGGGCTTGGACCGGCCCAAAACTTATGAGACTAGACTTGGTGGGCACATAAACTTGGTGTGCCCTCGTTTGGTTATTTTGATTATAATCTTCGTTATGAAGTATTTATTAGTTATTTAGGTCTTTATTATTTTGTTATCCTACTGTTTTGCATGGATTTGGTCATATTATGATTCTACAATATCTAATGGAAAGAGTTTCATAGAGATATTATAGAAACATGTGCAAATAATAGTAAACAAACAGATTGAAAGTGTACCTCAAGTGGATTAATATGTCGACGTCGTCAACTCCCTCATTAAATCCAGATGAATATATCAAAGTGAGATATCAAATTCTAGACACATATGGGCTCTATGTGGGCCAGGCTATCGGGCCTAACGGGCCTAATTTTGGGCTTCTTTGCGGGCCGGGCTATCGGGCCTAATGGGTTGGGCCGGGCTAAGCCCGAGCCCGGCCCAATTATTAAATGGGCCTACATCTTTGTCCCAAGCCCGTCCCATAAATAATTCGGGCTCGGGCTGGGCCGGGCTATGCGGGCTGGGCTTCGGGCCGGGCTGGGCCGGCCCAGCCCAATGCTCATCTCTAGGCACACGGTTTTAAAAAAATATGTCTATCAATTACAGTACAGTCATATTCATTATATAACAATAATTGTTAGGGACAAATTATATCTATAGTTTTCACGTATATTTTCATCAATTTTGAACTTATTAATTTTATAAGAATAGTCAATTTTGAACTTATTTTTTAATCAACTATATCTTTTATTCAATTTTACATAAATTGGTATCATATATGTTCCACAATGTCGGGATTTTTTGTGAATGATATTTATACTTTTTTAAAAGTAAGTCATATTCAAGTATTTTATTTATTTTGAATTCAATATGTAGATTTTGATTATTTACAATATAAACTACACTTTTCAAATTTGTATCAAATCAAAAATATAAAATATATAATCCTATACTTTTTTTATCAATAGCAAGAAATAATAATATTTATGAATAAAAATACACCGATCAAGAATTTATGTGCACTTGATCACTTTACGTGATAATAAATAGGACCGATGAATAATATATGAGACTCGACAATAAATGAATTTTTTAAATTTTTATTTTTTTAGATTGCAAATTAAACCCCGTATATGTATAAGTGATAATGAGATTGGATGAAAAATCGATTCATTCTATAGTCCGATTCTAAAAATATGGATAATCAATAAGATTAGGGTAGTCATTTATTATAAGTTGATCGATTGAAGAAATTATCCACTATAGGTTGATTAAAGTTTTATGTTATGAAGTATATTATCTATTGGTAAAAGTTATTGGATATTTTCTAAAGAAATGAGGGGGGCATATACCAGTTTTACCCTAAAAAATCCAAATGAAGCATTATAATTATGAAATATTATGATTACTTTTATCTTAAAAAATCTATAGGGAAAAATTAATATACATATAGTATGTAATCTCAAAATTTAGGGGGGCACTTTCCCCTCCTTGCCCCCCCCCCCCCCCCCCTAGATACGTCCTTGGTGGGAAGATACGCTGATGTAAGGTAGTGCATGACTTGACCGTAGTGGAGTCAGTCGTGTTCGAGGGGCATCTCATGACGACGACTGGAATACGCACCTTGATTCTGTTTGTTAAATCATATCCGCATTTTAGCCACCGGGAGTTTCGGTTCACATTTCACATCTTGTTGTAGTTGAAGGAGTTTGATTCCTCGTTCTCTCGTGGAGGGTCATATTTGCTAGACTCGCTACACGTTCCTACTTAAGGTTTGGATTTATGATTCCAATGACGAGTTGTCCTTGACATTATATATACTTATCTAGGGTCCCAACTAACAAAGTTAATAATAATCGAGTCCAAAAAATATTAAATACAATAGGTACAACAACAACAACAAATCCTTCTCCAACATTAAATAGGGTTGTCTACATGGATTCTTTACCTCCATTTTGATCTATTCTGGATCATTCTCAGATTTAAATTCAAATAATTTGAACCCCTTTGGATAATCTCCTTCTGATACTTCTTGTGCCTTCTTCGCCCTCTCTTAACAGGCTCAACAGCCGAAATCTCGCATCTTCTAACTAATGCATCAACCTACCGATAAATCCCATATTTATCTATATTATGTTCTAATATTATATATCTAACTTAAGTTATTCACCAAGATTCATTGACAATTAACAGTAATTTATAATATGTGTACTATAAATAAATGATTCTAATTAATATATATATTATATAACCATATTATTGTGCTATTATTCTATGTATTTATTTCTCATTAAAAATCAAATAAAATTTAGTATAATATTGTATATAAATAACTAAACATAAAACCTAATTCTAAAATATAAAAAATAACAAAAGAAATTTGTTTTTATTATTTTATATGTATTTAATTTTTATTTATGTATAGTTGACCTCTTATTGAATTCTGCAAGAAAGTTGTAGATCTCATTGAAATCTACAACTTTCATGTTTTATATTTTTTTCTAATTTGCCTCCTAATTATTTCGTTCCCTATTTTCTTTGATTTTTCCTTTTTCTTTAATTCTCATTGGGCTACGTAGCACAATATGCGTGTACCACGTGGCCAACCCTTATTTCTCCCTACGCCTTAATCTTTAACTATTGGGTCTCTATTGAGATCCAATTCCAACCGTCATTAACCACTTCAATTCCAGCCGTCTGATCTGTTTCAATTAGATTTTATATGAGCCTTTAATCCACGCCCAAATCTGGGTCGTTGGATCTCAATCCAAAGGTTACCTTCAACCTCCGACCTTCCCCCTTCACATGTAACCACCATCTAACCACCTAGCCTTCAACGATTTTTCTTACCATTCTGACAACCACCCAACCAACTGCCATCGCCAACTTCTAACCCTAACTCCCCTCTTCTTCATCGGCCCCTTAATTCCTCTTATCTCTCTCTATCTATATATCTATCTATCTATCTATCGCCAGTTGAGGGCGGTGAAACTACCCCCTTCCTCAAACCTCCTGCAACCTCCATCTTCACAAAAACCCTCATCCACCTTCAGTAACCTCCACCCGCCCTTTGCAAGAGTCTCCCTTAAGCGATCTAACTCCTTCAGTGACAGAGAGTGGGTTTGTGATTAGGCGACGATGGGTAGTCGACTTTGGCGACATCCATGTCTTTGCTGACATGCTACATGCATCATTGCGTTGTTGGAGCTTGGTTTCTAAGCTGGGAACTTCAAGCAAAGACTTGTAAAGCTTTAAAGCTTCGCTTAGGCTACTGATTCATCTTCAATACATCATTGAATTCTTTCACCGATTCCAAGTAAGTGAGTTGATCTTATTTTTAATTGTTTTCATCGAATAATTCCATCTGAACTTCATCCTTAATTTACGATCTAAAAACTCGAAAACTTTCACCGCTAATCCATCCTTCACGTGTAATATCTTGTGATATCTTATCATTTCTCCATGATCGTGTACATCTCGATCTAGGTTCTTTCTTCTCCATGAAGAAGAACCCATGTTAAGGGTTTGATCTTCCACATCCAAAAGCCTTCTATTTTACCTCACCTAATATCAAGATGATTCGCAAATAGTTTGGTTTTAAAAATAATCCATGCATGTATTCATTGGTCGGATGTCCATCGAAGGACACTTCTAAACTTTCAATATCCTTCAAGCCTTTGATGCATCATCCTTTAGAAGTTGAGCTGAATACTATCTTCTTCTCGGAGCTCTAGCACAGAAGCACCAACAATCAGGAAGATGAGAGGCGATTGGAGGAGCAATAGCATCATCATCGGAGCACAGGCTTCTCCATCGCACGTGAAGGAGGAAGAAGGAAGCATCATTCAGTAGTTACCATCCGATCAGCCTATTTGGGCATGATCTGGCTTTAAGAGAGCCACGTCTCCAATAGAGGCAATGATTCAGACCAGAGCCTCGGCATATCCAAGCCTGATATGAACCTCCCAAGGTTGTTGTTGACAAGATTTTACGCAGTTTTAAAAGTAGATTTTACGACATCATTATTGTTCCACGAAAAACCGCAATCAAACAAATAATATTACAACCACAAGCATAATAAAAACACACAAGATGTATAGTGCAAGTAGAGGTTCGTATCCGCAGGGACTAAGCAAACTCACAATTTTTGTTCTTCTTTCAAGTTGATTACAATTCTAATCTATTGCGATGAAATAAAATTATGTTAAAGAGATTTTGAGTATAAAATGTAATCTACGGTGAAAATATTTGTTAGAACTTAAAATAAACGAAAGAGGGTATGAGTGCAACTAAATAAGAAAATAGGAGTTGAATTATAAATTAAGATGGAGGAAATGAGATGACACTTGCAATGTTTCAAGAAGAATAATGAGATATAAGACTTGCAGTGCATATATTTAAAGAAAACTTGGACTTCAAAAGAGAGATCTTACCAAATAAAAAATGCTTTCAAGTTCAACTTAAATCAAATCAAATGCAAGAGAGCTTACAAAATGAGAGTTTTTTCTTTCCAATTCAAATTAAAAAAAACTGACTAATGTAACAAAATGCAAATCATGCAAGGAAGAAAAGAAATGCTTCTTTACTAAGATTCGGAATGAAGACGATGACGACGATGACGTGTGAAGACGAAGGCGCGTGGGCTGATCGCACGCATGGATTGCACGAGGAAGATGTGTGGGCTGATCACGCGTTGGCTGGAGTTGGTGGCGGTGTCGAGGAAGAGGAGGCCACGAGCTGGAGTTGAAGGATCTTGGGGGACTCCTCCTTTTATACATGTTATATGCATCCTTTGGCCTTTGAAGGATCTTCATCTCATGCACATAAAGATAAAAGAAATAAAAACATTCATGCATAGGGAGTAAATAATGCATGGTCAAGAGAGAGAAATAAAGAGGCATTCATGCATTGTATATTACATGGGAAGGGTTGTGTGTTGGGGGTTTCATGCATGGGGAAGGGAGAGACCATTTATGAGATGCATGGATTGGAAAATTTTTACAACATATCCTTCTCTTTTCTTTCCAAGATAAATTGTTAAGGAAATGTGTAAACCAAATTGGATAGATAAATGTGTATGGTTTGAAAGTGATGTTTTATTTAATGACCATGCAATTTTTGTTTGGATACATAAAGTATTTAATGATTAATTGAATGATTGAAATGTGATATTAATTACTTGTACTTTTTAGAGGTTGTTTTCCCATTGTATTTGTAGAATAAATAATATTTGGATTAAGTGGTATTGAGGTGTATGTGTCAGATATTAATGGGTTTCTGTTGAAAATATAATTTATAATTTGCTTAAGAAGTATTATTATTGAAATGAGGCCATATACAAATGGACCTACAATCCTCCAACCCATATGATGACAAGTGGGCCTATATACTCCACCAACATATGGAAAAGTTTAATAAAGATATGCACTTGGGAGAATATTCTAGAAAAGAGAGAGGTGGAGAAAATATCTAGATATTTCTCCACCTCCCACCAAAATATCTAGATATTCTACTTAGAGGAAGAGGAGTCTAGATCCCTCTTTCAAAATATCTCCACCCTCTTGTGGGCCTATAAATACCACCTAAGAGGTCTCCATTTGAAACACAACAACAAGAAGTCCTCTACCAACACAAGAGTCTCCCAAGTGTCATCATCCTTCAAAGTGTTTTAAGTCCCTCTTTCTTTGTTGTAAACAGTGTAAGTACTCTTCTTGTAAAGGTTCAAGTGTTGTATGCAAATTTAAGTTTTAATGAAAAGAAGTTCTTAAGTTTACATCTACCTTATGTATTGATTCATATTCTCTCCATATAATTTACCTCTTATACACCACCAATATTCTGCTGCTCCAACAAGTTTGGTATCAGAGCCTATTCATCCTTATGCCCTTGTTGAAACTTTCTCTTCTTTTTCCACGCCATGACATCCATCTCCAACATACCTTTATTCAATTACTCGCAAAGCTACATTCCTATATTTGATAGAGAAAGTTATGATTATTGGAGTCTTCAAATGAAGACTCTCTTCATCTCACAAGACTTGTGGGATCCTGTAAAAGAAGATTATGAGGAGGTTAAAGATGCAGATGCACCTGCTTCACCAAGTGAAGGAAAGAAGAAAGAGTTCAAGGAGAACAAGAAGAAAGATGCAAAGGCCTTCTCTTCATCCAGGAAGGAGTAAGTAAATTTATTTTTCTTCGTATTTCTGGAGCAACTACTTGTAAAGAAGCATGGAAAATTTTAAAGAAAGAATTTCAAGGATCTGCTAAGGTAATTTCTATCAAACATCAATATTTATAGAGAGATTTTGACCATCTCTTGATAAAAAATATGGTGAAACTATCCAAGGTTGTTTTGAAGAGCTTCTATTATTATAAATCAAATTCGAAGTTATAGAGATATTATCACCGATAAAAAAGATGTTGAAAAGATTTTAACAAGTTTACCTGCTAAATTTGATCATGTTATTGCTGCTGTTGAAGAATCCAAATATTTATCTTATCTTTCTATATATGAATTAATGGGCTCACTTGAAGCGCATGATCAAAGAATTAGCAAGTTTACTACTCAACCCTTGGAACAAGCTTTTCAAACAGAAATAAACATATCCAAAGTTAAGAATGGAGATCATGACAAGCAGAGAAGGGGACAATATACAAGAACACAAGAGAATAATGAAAGATATGAATCCTACAAAGGTCAAGATAATGAAAGAGCAAAAGGAGGATACAATCAAAGAGCTCTAGGTATAAGAAATCTTCGTCTTATTGCATCATTTGCAAGAAAGATAATCATGAATCTAAGAATTGTAGATTCCGATGCTTAAGGTACAAAATTACAAATCATTCTCAGAGTCTAATTATATTGCAAAAGATGAGGATTCCAACCCATTACTTTATTCGTGCATGAATACTAAAGAAGTGTCTAAAGATATTTGGTATGTCGATAGTGGTTGCAGTAATCACATGACAGGAAACAAAGATGCATTTGTTAGCCTTGAAAAAGGGCATAGTTCAGAAGTTAAGCTTGGAGACGGAAAACTGCAAAATGTGAAAGGCAAAGGAGTTATTGCAGTACAAATAAAGAAAGTATTTCTAAACTCATTCATGATGTTCTCTATGTTCTAAGCTTAATTGAGAATCTTCTAAATGTTAATCAACTTATGAATAATGGCCATTCTCTAAAATTTGATAATAGAGTATGCAAAATCTTTGATAAAAAGAAGAAAGCTACTGATTGCAGACATTAAAATAGCTCCAAATAAAGTCTTTTAATTATCAATAAGAAAAAAGAAGGATATGCTCTAAAAGCTGTAAATGAAGATGATTCCTTATTATGGCATTTACAATATGAACACTTAAATTTGAGAAGCCTCATTTTATTAAAGTAGAAGAACTTGGTTGTTGGCCTTCCGTTCATCAAGAAAGATGAAAACATATGTGAAGGTTGCATATATGACAAGATGCATAGATTGCCATTCACAAAGACATCATGAAGAGCAAAAGCTTCACTTGAGTTGATACACTCAGACGTATGTGGACCAACTCAAACTCCGTCTATCAATGGAGCCAGGTATTTTCTATTATTTGTTGATGATTATAGTAGAATGATGTGGGTTCACATCTTAAAAGAAAAGTCAGAAGTCCTTTCTACTTTTATCAAGTTTAAAGCTTTTGTTGAAAAACAAAGTAGAAGAAAAATAAAAGTCTTCCGATCAGATCGTGGAGGAGAATTTACATCTAAACAATTTCAAGACTTCTGTATAACTGAAGGAATAAAGAAGGAGATAACAACAAGATATACTCCTCAACAAAATGGAGTAGCTGAAAGAAGAAATCGAAAAATCGTTGAAATGGCAAGAAGCATGCTGAAAGGTAAGGGTCTTCCTAACAAACTTTGGGCAGAGGCAGTAAATACTGCAGTTTATATATTGAATAGATATCCTACCAAAGCAGTGTTGGATAGGACACCTTACGAAGCTTGGTATGAAAGGAATGCCAAGGTTAGTCATTTCAAAATCTTTGGCTCTGTTGCATATACTCATATTCCATCTCAAGTTAGACAAGAAAAGTTTGATGAAAAAGGAGAAAAATATATCTTCATTGGATATTGTGATGAATCTAAAGCTTACAGATTATATGAGCCTAAAGAAGGGAAATTAATTATATATAAAGATGTCATCTTTGATGAAACATCTTTATGGAAATGGGATGATTCTGCAGTACCACAAAAAGCAAGCTGCAACTGAAGAGGACATTCCAAATGATGAAGATATTTTTCCTTCAATTCAAAGACCAGCTGGACCAAATGTCTCTGACCCAGAACATCCACAACAAAAGGTACGGTCTCTTCAAGAAATTTATGCATCATCTTCTATTATTGCTTTATTTGCTTGTGAGCCTCAAAAATTTGAAGAAGCAGCTAAAGAAGAAGTGTGGATTCAAGAAATAAATGAAGAGATTGCAGTCATTAATAAAAAATCACACTTGGGAGCTTGTAGATCGTCCTAAGGATAAAGATATCATTGGTCTTAAATGGATTTATAAAGTCAAATATAATGAAGATGGCTCCATTCACAAGTATAAAGCTCGATTGGTTGCTAAAGGCTATTCGCAACAGCCAGGTATTGATTATAATGAAACTTTTGCACATGTTGCACGTATGGAGACAATTAGAACCTTACTTGCACTTGCTGCTCAAAAGAAGTTACCAGTTTATCAGTTCGATGTTAAATCTGCATTTCTTAATGGAGATCTTGAAGAAGAGATTTATGTTGAACAACCTCAAAGATATATCTCCAAAGATAATGAAGAAAAGATTTATCGTCTCCGCAAGGCCTTATATGGCTTAAAGCAAGTACCAAGAGCTTGGAATAATAAAATTGATGGATATTTTTGTGATAATAAATTTCTAAGAAGTCCTAATGAGCCATCTCTTTATGTAAAGAAAGAAGGTATGCAGAATTTCCTTATCGTATATTTTTATGTTGATGATCGTATATATACAAGCAATTACTTCAAGATGATTGAAAAATTCAAGGAAGCAATGATGAAAGAATATGAACGGTCTTATGAGATACTTTCTTGGTATTCAAGATAAATAGAAAGAAGGTGAAATATTTATCTCTCAAGAAAAATATGTTTATGATATTCTCAAGAAATTTTATATGTTAAATTGCAAGCCAGAAGCAACTCCTATGCCAGCCAATACAAAACTTTCTGCAAATGATGGAGCTCAAGAAGCCGATGTCTCTCTTTATAGGAGTCTTGTAGGCTCCTTGTTATATTTAACTAATACAAGACCAGATATAGTATATGCAGTTACTGTCGTATCAAGATTTATGAGCAGGCTCAGTAAGCTTCACTATGCAGCCGCAAAAAGGATTCTTCGCTATGTTCAAGGTACCAAGAATTTTAGGATTAAATATACTTCAGAAGAAGATAATTCTCTCAAAGGCTACTCAGATAGTGATTGGGTTGGATACATAGATGATAGAAAAAGTGCATCCGATTATTTATTTTGCATGGGATCTAAAGTCATATCTTGGAGTTCTAAGAAGCAAAAGACAATAGCCCTTTCCTCTACTGAAGCTGAATATATTTCTGTTACAAGTGCAACATGTGAAGTTGTATGGCTGAGAAGACTTCTTCATGATATTCAAGAAGAAAATGTTCTTCCAATAATTATACTATGCGATAACATGTCATCCATTACTATAATGAAGAATCTAGTCTTTCATGGAAGAACAAAATATATTGAACTTCGTCATCATTATGTTCGAGAGCTAGTGGAGAATGGCGACATCACGCTGGAGTCATCAACACAGAGGATCAACTTGCATATATTTTTACAAAGCCACTTCCAACAGAAAAGTTCTAATACTTCAGGAGGATAATGCAAATTACAAATTAAAAGGGGAGTTGAAAATATAATTTATAATTTGCTTAAGAAGTATTATTATTGCAGTGGGTCCATATACAAATGGACCGACAATCCTCCAGCCCATATGAAGACAAGTAGGCCTATATACTCCACCAACATATGGAAAAGTTTAATGAAGATATGCACTTGGGAGAATATTCTAGAAAAGAGAGAGGTGGAGAAAATATCTAGATATCTCTCCACCTCCCACCAAAATATCTAGATATTTCTACTTAAAGGAAGAGGAGTCTAGATCTCTCTTCCAAAATATCTCCACCCTCTTAGGGGCCTATAAATACCACCCAAGAGGTCCCCATTTGAAACTTAACAACAAGAATTCCTCTACCAACACAAGAGTCTCTCAAGTGTCATCCTCCTTCCAAGTGTTCTAAGTCCCTCTTTCTTTGTTGTAAACATTGTAAGTCATCTTCTTGTAAAGGTTCAAGTGTTGTATGCATGTTCAAGTTTTAATGAAAAGAAGTTCTTAAGTTTACATCTACGTTGTGTATTGATCCATATTCTCTCCCTATAATTTGCTTCTTATACACCATCAATATTCCGATGCTCCAATAGATTCATCATGTAATTTGTATGATATTATACTAGCATAATATGTGATCATCACACCCCCATACTTAAATCTTGCTAGTCTCGGAAAAGAATAGGATAAAATATAATGAGAAATAAGGGAAATAATCAAGAGGGACCGATTGAGGGTTTGCAGCAGACACACCCACAAAGTTTTGAATTTTCAGATCACAACCCACAAATACACAAACTTCAGTAGAGTTGACCCATGGATTAAAGATTTGTTCGAATTATCGACTTGACTCGAGTTTGTAGTTTCAACAACCTCTCAGTTCCGAAAAAATTGAATTGGTTTCAAAAATTCGATCAAGTCAGATCATTCTAATCAACTGGTATTCTCTTTGACCTTGAGTGGATATAAACGGTGTTCGTGATGTTTTAGCTTTTGTGAGTTAAGAGAACGAGCTAACATAGCAATCTATCAAGGTATCGAATGATTCCCTACACAAATAACCTTAGTCCTCACCTGAATTCAAGCATATTCTCTTTTCACCCAAGTATGTCAGTATAGAAAATAGGTCATAGTTTATTGGAGAATGGGACTTATTTTTTGGGTTTTTTCGTAGACCGCTTTGGTCCGTTGCTCTCATTTTTTCCTTTTGCATAGCCTAACTCTGGGCCTCTTTGGGCCTCTTTTAAGAAATTAGGTAGCATTGATGAATACCCATTCATCACTCTTTATTCTTCTATTTTAGCTACAAAAACCTTTGCAAATACATGTAAATATGTGTAAATACAAATAATTACCAAAAGCATGCATTGTGTAAAAAGATATAATTAGCATGTTTTTGTGCAAAAAAATAAAAGAATAAAAAGTAAAAAGAAAAAGAGGGAAATATTTAGAATAAATATTGAGCAACCTAACCCAAGGGAGGGCTCAGCATGGGCCTGACCGCATAAAAGCCAAAGTAGAGGGAGATAGGAGCTCATGTGTACATACTTTTGTAAATAAATAAAATTATATTTTCCTCACCCAAAAATATGCTTGTATACATTTTGTATATATTTAGAAACTATTAAAAACAAAATAAAAATTCAAAATTCCAAAAATGCCCTTTCACCATGTACATAGACCATCATCCTTTATTTATTTAACCCTATAAATAAATGTATTTATTTTCAAAACTTTTCGTGAATATTCTATGATATATTTTGTAAATAAAGCAAATAAAAAGAAACACAACAAAAATCAAATAAAAAGAACAAAAATTGAAAATACAAAAATACAGTGTATATATACTATGTATATAAATATATATAACTATTTATTCCACCCATGTATATAAGTGATAAAAATAAAATAAAAATATCCTTTTATTCCTCATTTTATTCTATAAATAAATAAGATATAAAATAGGAATAAAATTGTATAAAAATAACAATAAAAAAATCAAAAATAAAAAGCCTACATAGTATATATATTCCTATATCATGTACATACATTATTCTTATTTCCAAAAATTAATTAAAAATCACCAAAAAATAGAAAAAAATAAAAGAAAAATATTTCATGTTTTAAGTTTTTCTTAATTCGGCCATTTTCTACCTTAAAATAAATAAACAAAGAAATCAATAATTGGCAGCTCCTGATTGGTCCACGGGGGATTGTTGACCCCGGTCAACTCCCCCGCGGACTCTTTCCTTTTGGGGAGACCCGCGCCCGACCCGACTTCGCCGATTTCTCCACGCGTCTCCAGCCTGTCGCCTCCGCAAACCCCGTGCCCGGATCCTTCGCCAATCATCCGACATCCTCGCCAGATCCTTCGCCGAAGGATCCACGCTTTCCATAGCCGTCTCCACCCAACCCTAATAAGCCCTGCCTCCATATATATCTCGACCTCCGCCGCCTCTGCGCCTTATCTTTGGACCTTCTCCTTCTTCCCAGTGACCTCCAGAAGCACCGCGAGAGTGACAGCAAGCGATCGCCCCTGTTGCAGCGAGGCGAGGAGGCGAATCCACTGATCCGGCGTTCTTCGCCGCCGTTGCTCCGCCACCAGCGTGAGCACCGAGCCTCGGGCCGAGACGACCCTTGAGGCTACGACCAGGAGCACCACCTGCTCTTCCCCAGTCTCTCCGACCACCCAGGTAGATCACTTAGGCCGTAGATTAGCGTAGGTTTCGATTTTTAGCTTACTGGTAGCGTAGCTCCGCCGCTGTCGCCAGCCACCTCCGATCTCCCATCTGCCATTCCGACCCGACCATCATCTTCGTCAGACCTCTCCGCATCTTCTTCACCCATTCACCCAACCCAGATCGCACAGGATCTGGGAATCGAGCTCCTCCGCCGACCACCTTCGCCGGAGCTCTCCATTCCGACGCACCATGCACCTTCACGCCGCCTAACCGGGTCGAGGCAATTTGCCCTCGACCCGTGAGTCTTCTGGTTCGCTTTTCAGGTCAAGACAAGGGTCATCTGAGACCCTTCGCCATCCAGCCAGGAGACCCGGCTCTGCCGCCTTCGCTCGAGCTCCTCGGAGCTCGGTGTGCTCGTCGGAGACCACCAGCAGACGCGGGAGCCTTCCGCGATTCTTCTCCGACCTCCAGAAGGCTCTCCAGAGGACCCTAGCGCACGCACGAGCCCGGCGAATCTCGCCGGCGACCAGTTCTTCCAGGATTCTCCAGAACCGTCAGATCATCCTCCTCGCTCCAGATCTGATCTGAACCATTCATCTGCGGAGCACTGCCACCGTCCGATCATCCCGAGGGTCGATCTTGACCGCTCGCGCAGAGAGAGAGGCACCAGCTAGCCTCAACCGTCAGATTCGCCACGCGTCCTCCTCTCAGCCGTCGATTCACCAAGAGTATCTCCACCATGCTTCGTCACCGTCAGATCTGCCACGTGGAATACTTTCCACCGTTCGATCAGGCCAGCCCTTCCAGAGTTGAAGTCGCACCTGTCCTCCACCGTCCGATCAGCCACGTGGCGCACATCAGGCCGTCGATAATAATAAAAGGGGTAAATTCATCTTAGGCCCCTCTGTTTGTTTTATTTCATTTTAGTCCTGTAATTTTTAAATTCAGTTGTTTATTTTCTGGGATATTTGCATTAAGGACCTCGTACTTACTTTATTTGCACTTATACCCCTGTCTACGTGGACCACGTGCTTCGTCACGTGAACTTTATTGGGTTATTTGCAATATAAACCCTGTAGTTCTGGATGTTACGGATTGGATAAAAAGTTTTCTTTATTTGCATTTATGCCCCTGTGCGTGATTTAATTCCCCATGTGCGATATTTTTTGGGTTATTTGCAGATAAGCCCTTGGACTTTTGGTACTTGTTACCAATAAGCCCTTGGAACTTATTTTTCTTACATTTGGGTCCCTGAGTGCCCCAGACACGCGCCTCGCGTGTGATTTCTTGGGAATTTTGCACCAGGACCCCCAGAACTTTGGGTATTTGCACTTTGGTCCCTGTGCACAGTGCCCCCCTTTATTTTTGAATAAAATATCAAATCACCTCCAAATTCGATGAAAATTAGACACATGGCTCCTGCCATGGTGTAGAATTTTTGTGAATTTTTGAGGACATTTTTGATTTCATTTGCTATTTTTAAAAATTCAAAAACCCTTATTTTTACTATTGTTTAGAGTCATAAACCCCAAAAAAATATCAAAACCCTTTTAAAAATTCCATAAAAATTAGTTACTGTTTATTTTGTGTTCCTTGATTTTGTAGCCAATTTTGGCTATTTTTCATTGAGTAAAAACCCTAAAAACTTAAAAACACCTCAAAACTCCTAAAAATCATAATAAATAATTTAAAAACTCAAAAACAATAATTTTGGTGCTCAAATTTTCCTTGTTTTCTCTAGTATACAGGAAAATTACCTCCAGGTCCCTTTGAGATCCTTAGATATTTTGTCTTTGGGTTTTGGGTCTAGCTGGACAGTACCCCTTGCTTTTCGCACTGTTTGATTTTTAGGAAATAAAATAAACATCAGAAAAATCTCAAAAATTCACCAAAAACATAAAAAAATATAAAACACATAAAAATATTTTTGTCTGAATTTTTGCTTGCTTTTTAATGCATTAAATAAATTGTTCAAGTTAATTGTTTGTGTGCTTTTCCTGTTTTCTTTATATTCCAAAAATCCTAAAAAAAATATAAAAACCCTTAAAAACACTAAAAAATTCTCTCTCGGATTTCTGACTACATCGTAGGCCGCAAGGCCAATCTGTGCTCCTTGTGTTCGACCCTGGGTGCTATACCAGGTTAATCTCATAGCAGGACCGCTCTCTTTTGTGCTCGATTAGTTTTACATGTTCTGAGTGGTTGATTTTTCTTGATATACCCAGTCTGATTGATTGAGGTCGCAACGACCATTTCTTTACCTTTACCTTAGTCAGTCGGGCGGATATCAAGCATCTTGGGCTGCTACCACGGCTTGTTGGTGGAGAAGGGTTATTTGGTGGTCTTCTTTCATTGCTTTTGCTTTGTATATCTTTGCATCATTGGTGGGTTTTGGCATTCTTTTGTATTGTGATATGTCTTTTTGTGGTGTTTTTGTTTTGGATTTGGAATCAAAGGTGGTATCGGCTTAATATTGATTATGGAGGCATAATACTAGCTTATTTGCTGACATACTTTGATTAGAGAGATCATGTTGCTCCTGAGTCAAGTTCCTTCACTGGCTATAGACAAGGTTCAGGCATTGGCACAACCAAGAGGGAAACTCCTCACCTCAACTAGATTGTAATTGTATATCGTAAAATAAACTCAATCAAGCTAAGTGGAATGTGCAGTAGCTTAATATCCACTGAAAGAGTTTAAGAGTGCCAATAGTTGCTCAGGTGATCTAGTTAGATATAGAAGTTCATTCACCGGTAGAGTTAGTGGAACTGAGAGAATAAAGTCCATATGGACCTGAAGAAAGCTTAAAAACTCATGCCTAGTGAAATTCTGATGGAATTAAGTGGACTAGGGTCAACTCAGCTTCAGTCTATGATCTATACAATGAAGAGATGATTTCTCAAAAGTAGGATAAAAATAGGGAAGGCCATATTTTTGGTGGTTTTTCTCTCTTTCTCTTTTTTATTTTATTTTTTTAATTTTGTAAAACATATGCAATTTTTGAAAAAATACGCAAACACCCCCCAAGCTTATCAGAAACCATGTCCTCATGGTGAAAACAAAAATTAATAAGAGGACCAAATGATCAAGGGAGTGTAATGATGCAGGAGTAGTTCATAATATTTTTTTGTTTATTTTTTCTATGTATTTGTTTAATTTTTATTATTTTTCTAATGTTTTTGGGTTTGTAATTTTCAAAAGGCTACCCCCATACTTATTTAATACTAAGAAGAAGAAAAATAAATTTAAAATGCAGAGAAAAGAAACATACCTATGGGTGTGGACCCACAAAATGCTGTTGGTTTAGCGTCCCAACTTGACGATTCAACTTTTCAAGAGTATCCAGTATTACGTGTGAGTGCAGAAGCTGTGTTCAGAAAATCCCGATAAAACCATTGGTTCAACATGAATATCCTGACCAAGATGTGGGAGTATGGTTGTTGGGTTTGATAGATGTGTGATAACATTAACATAGTGAAGAAAGTAATTGGTTGGTGAACAGGAATGAGAGATGAAGTTGTCTGATCCTGGACTAGATGTAGTGGGAAGGGAATAGGTGAATTGGTGATGGGCTCA
Source organism: Ottelia alismoides (assembly GCA_037367405.1). Taxonomy (NCBI): domain Eukaryota; kingdom Viridiplantae; phylum Streptophyta; class Magnoliopsida; order Alismatales; family Hydrocharitaceae; genus Ottelia; species Ottelia alismoides. The sequence goes on from JAZKJV010005768.1 coordinate 494,244, forward strand.
AGGACCAGAAGTTGGTTTGATGGGTTGAAGTCAAGCTCCAAGTGACCAAGAATTGATTCTTCCATCAAAGAAGGTTGAGTGGTTATAAGTGAAGGATATTGATGAATCCTTAAGCGCATCACGGAAGCGTGTCGATCGCATCGTATGCAATCGGAGCAACTAGTCGTACTAGATGCTAGATGCAGCGGAAATTAAAATTTTTTTAACTTTAAAGATGAAACCACATGATCACGAGAATACTTCTCGGATCGTTTCATCAAACCACAAAGTACAAGGAATACCTCTTGAAGCGTGGTTGTGATCGCGAGATCCCAAAGTAGAGATCCTCCTATCTTAAGTCCGATCCACGAAGAACGCACTTGCGGGCGCGATGATGAGTCACGTTCCTTCCCGCAATCCTCGATGAAGATCCAAGCGATGGCTCCCACGATTTCGTCAAACGAAATCCGTCGTCTTCCTTTAGAGTAAGAAACTCCAAAGAAGATGGAGATCCACGAGTCGTCGAAGAAGAAGCCGAGAGTCTCTCCTTTCTCAACACAAAGTGGACGGCCACTTGATGGAGAAGAGAAAGAGAGAGGGCGAGAATGAGAAAGAGAAAGAGAGTTGTAACCTTGCACAACTCTTAATGATGTACCATGGAAGGCTACCCTAGCCCTCTATTTATATTAGTTTAGGATCCAATGGATCTCAATCCATGGGACACATGGATCCAAGGGCTATGCTTGGTCCATGCTAAATCAATGGCTATGATTGTTGTTGGTTAAAACCAACAACATTAATTTAAATTAAAAAATGTTGCAACATTATCAACATAATTTAATTTAACATTAACTAATTAAGAGATAATGTGATAAATAAAAATGGAGTCAACCAACCTCCCTAAAAATGGGGTGTTATTTTGTCTCCTTTTATTTTATCTTATTATTTCTTAATAAATTGCAATAACTATTATTGCAATAATATCCACCAAATTAATTCCAAATTAATTTGTGAATATTTCAATCATGCCATTGATCATTATGTGAATCATATTCACAACCCAAACTAATTTGTAAATTACATTTCCAATTAATTAATTAATGTGAATCCAATCCACACAATTAATTAACAAATGCTATTTACATAGATTCTCTCTCTTATATATGTATATTATAAATCATATTTATAACACACATATATCATGGATAGTATTATCCACATTCTCTAATCCTTGATAATTAAATCCCATTTAATTATCTTGGATAATAATTCTCACAATATGAATCATATTCATATTAAGCTTGATAATTAAATCTCATTTAATCATCAAGTTCTTCTTGCTTGGATATGGAATTCATCAAATGAATTATTCTTGAACTTCTTCAAGAATAATGTGCTTTCTCCGCAGATACTTGGAGATAAGGACAGGGCGATTGTATTGTTCCACGTATAGTGACTTGGATATTGAGATATTATCTCAAATCCAGATCGTACGAACCTCCCATAGATGCTTGATTAAATCAAGACCGCAAATCTAATCTTCTCATTACATCTGAATCTCATTCAGACCAATGTCCAACACTTGGACTAAGATCAGATTGCTTCTCTACTGGAAGGAGTCACTAAAATCCAGACCTGTTTCATCACTCCCTCGGAATGGAAGCGTCATGGATATACAATCGTTTATGATCACATCACCCTCAGGTATTCCCAATACCTGTACATCCTGCATACTGGAAGACCCATGGTCAACCCGAAGATCAAGATCTATTTTCCACTGTCTTCTTCAGGGTTTGATCACCAAGTTTCTCATTTGATCATTGGGATTTGGTATCGATCATATGCTTTCCAAAAGCATATATCATACCTAGGTCTTGATCATATACTTTCCAAAAGTATATATCAAACCTACAAATTCAGTCAAGCTTCCAAAGCGAGACGACCGTGCACGGAATTTGATTCTTCCCAATATCTCATGAGTGAGCTCATGTCTTCCGGTTCAGTAGTGAACCTGTATGATCCCTTTGAGAGATCGTATTACTCATATGCCCTTATATGCACACCAGCTCGCCGGTGTATAGACCTTGGTTAGGTCATCAACCTATTGGTCTGCCAAATGTACATACTCAGACATATAGCAATACATCTGTCTCCGGTCAGAGGATGCGTGCCTATGCTGTGACAGCATTCAACATAGGACTTAGGTTATCTCGATCTCGTTAAGTCAACTCTTTGACCTAACTAATCTGACACCTCCGAATCTCTATTCCTATGCAGAGGACCTGCATCAAGAGGTCGGTCAGATATTAGCCTATGTGAGAAAGGATTGCCATCTCCTACTCAGGCTGGAGATCACATCTTAACAATCATTTGACGGTGCTTGATGAGTCCTCAATCTAACCCTTTAGATATTCATCCAAACACCAGCCTCTATGATTCAATAATTGAATCAACAGCTGTATGATCATTAAGACAGCCATGGTACATAACCCTAATTGTACAGAGGGACCTATTATGCAAATTATTTATTCTTCATTTCAGATCAGGGAATGATATTTGCAATAACATTTATTGCATAATGGCTCGCCGTGGGCTCACATGTCCAACAATCTCCCACTAGCCCAAAGAGCCATTAATGGGCTAATCATTTAAACCCACACTCATGTGACAATCATAAGCTATTTAGAAATAGCTAGGTAAGCTGATCAGTCACTCTGTTCCCGCGAGACTACGCCAAGTCCTTTTACGGCACTTGCATATCCCTAGGTAACCGTGCTCGCATCCAATGCGAATGTTGCATCTAATGCAACCAATACTCAATCTAGTCAAAGCAGTTATAGTGTCCTTGACACTATTTCTCAATAACTATTATAACCAGTATTTCCATAATCCTTATCAGAATACCTTTATTCCTGGAGATCACTATCTCTTAAGGTATCCATAGTGAAGACCTTTTAGATCTCTATCTATAAAGTCTTAAGCTTTTGAAGATATGACTTTGAGATCACTATCTCAAAAAAAACTTGTCATCTATGAAGATTTTGTTATTTACTGCAATCAAGTGTTCTTTCTCAATAGTAGGATTAGTAACAGTTTACTACTCCCACTGCATGGCAGATATCTGGCTTTTGTACACATCTAGCATACACTTAGCTTCTCGTAACTGATGCACAAGTGCAAGCAGTTTTAGCATACTTCCTCAAGTCTTTGAGGTGCTATCCCTTTTGATAGGTCAGTACCAAATCTCAAGGGAAGGAAGCCTTTCTTGGAATTTCCAAGAATGGATTATGTCCAAGGTGTACTACAAATGTGACAGTCCCAATACCCTCTTTGCTTTGCTTCTGAACAACTTCAGAACTAAGATCTAAGAGGTATTCTTGAGATCATATATCAAGGTATGGAATAGCCAGTCTATAAAACACTTATTATCATCCTTATATCATTCCAAATGATTAGGATATTATCTACATTTAGCACGATGAACACAATGGCACTCCCACTAAGCTTCACATGGTACATCAAGATTCTATCTGAAATCATAACACTTATGATTTCATCAAATCTGATGTTCCAACTACAAAAAGCTTATTTGAGTCCATAGATGGATTTCGTTAGCTTTCACATTACTTTCCTCAACCATGAAGCCCTGGGGTTACTTCATGTGAATATCCTCCGAGAGGTATTCTTAGAGGAATGCAATCTTGAATTACATCCTGAAGATGCAATCGTCAAGTTGTGTAGCTAAGGTTAGCAATATTCTGATGATTTTAAGCATGGTTACCAAAGAGCAAGTCTCATTGCAAGCAATGTCTTCTCTTTCGATGTGTAGCTTATGGCTACGAACCGAGCTTTGAAGGTCTCTACCTTCTCATCAGGTTCCCTTTCTCTTGAAGATCCATTTACATCTTAATGGGTCTAAGCCTTATAGGTGGATCCTCGAGGGTCCATATACAACATTTGTATATGAAGTCTACTTTAGACTTTATTGCTAATATCCATCATTCCATGTCATGATCCTTAGGAGCTTCATCACATGAAGTTCGATCATTGTCAGACTTGGCTGACACATGGAATACATCCTCAAACTTATTTGAAGAGGTATTAATGTTTCATCTTTAATTGTCCTTTTAGTTTCCGATTTCAGGAGCCTCATTATCTTCTCAAGATTAAATGACTTCCTTTACTTCATTTTCATCTTGATTCTCAAGTGTCTCAATCCTCCAAGAATCACATTCTCAGAGATGAGATCTTTTAAGAATCTCAAGGTCATAAAGTAGGTATCCAATACCATACTTTATTTTCCTAATGAAGTAGCACTCTCAAGTGCTAGATTCCAGCTTACATCCATGGAACCTTATTAAGGATATATATTGTAGTCTCTACTACACATATATACCAGGAAACTAAGAGGATAATTATGCTAAAATTCATCATTGATCAAATCATGTCACACATGATCCAATTGTATCTCCCTACAACTCCATTGAGTTTAGGTGTATTAGGAGGAGTGAGATAGAAATGATATTCATATCTCCATAAGGTATTCTTTGAATTTTATCTAATAGGTACAAGCTACCTAGGTTAGATCAAATTCATTTCATCTTTCTCCAAACTTTGGTTCTAAACCAAAATTGTGAAATCTTTGAACATTTCAAAGGTTTCTCAGGTGAAGAGAAGAAATCTCATATCATACGTAATCATCAATAGATATCACATATCCATAATGTTCACTATGATATAGATGATCCACATACATCAATATGTATGAGATCCTGAATACCTTGACATCTAACACCATTCCCAGAGAAGGGTGTATTGGACATTTTTACTTTGAATACAATATTCACAAGTATGTAAGATTTGAAATTTTAGACATTCTAAAGTTTCATATCCTACTAGTTTATTGATCATATCAATAGACATATGTCCAAGACTCGACGTCAGATCATTGTCAAATGATCTTCATCCTCCTATTGATCTATCAAGGTTTAATTTTCAGTGTTAGAAATCTTAATGAATCATTCATTAATTTTCTAATTTTGTGGAGTCCACTAGATGTTAGATTACTATCTGAAATATATCCATCATAACTCTTTATGATAGTTCTATCTCAGATATTCTTTATGTCCAACATTTAGAAATAAACAATGAGGGTATTCTAATATCTAGGTCATAGAGACATTCTCTAAAACAAAAGGGCTCTCCCACTGAGAATATGAAGTTTATCTATCCAACAGAGATTGCTGCAACAATTACAACAATATCCATGTAGATGATTACTAAACCTTAAGATCAAACTTCTAATCTTCTAATATATATATGCAACTAATTGCAAATGTCATTAGAAGATTGGGATACAATTGTCAGACTTAATCTTATGAAATAAGAAAGTCAGAGTCAATGATTATATGTAGATTATTCTGATGCTCTATCTGAGTCCTTCACTAAGGATTTTAGACAGACTTGATAGTCATACTATCAACACATCAACATATTGCAGTATTGGCATTCATCCAACTCTTTGGATATTATATGGAAGTCACAGAAGTAGGTCAACTCTTTGACTTTCCTTCTTACTCGGGTCCGACCCATGCTTCCACTGCGCTCTCTTCATCTATACACAACCATTGTTCAAGACAAAGAATCTCTTATGTTGAATTCAAAGGATTTCAATACAAGAGCATTTCAACATTTATACATGCTTCATTAAATTCATTCAAAATGATTATTGTGAAGCTTCATGAATGACTTGAGTATAGATAGTAGAATGATGACACTCATCATATCTACATTCATCTTAACTCTTGGAGACTTAGGTTCAGGTAGGTATTCAAACATTTTGAATACATCATCTCTTTCGAGCCACCATTCTGCATTATGCAGAGAACCATGTCATTCATGATTAAATGTCTAAAGCACATATGTATGCCAAAATATCTTCTTTTATTTTATAAGGATTATTCGACAATTACGATCACCATCGACATGTTACTTCCAAAGTACATTCGATGAAAGATCAAGACTAGAGAGACATACAAACCCTAAGGTGATGTCTTATTATCTTATTTAATTGTCAATCCTCATTATGTTGAGGAAACTTGCACACTGCAACCACATACATTATGTGTCCAATTGCAAGTACAATATCTGGATCATGAGTCCAATCCAAGATATTTTACTGGTTATTATTGAGTATAACATTGAGTGGGTTTAATGAAGGATTATCTGAAATAAGAAATTTGCATAAGGGTATATATATATACATGTTTTACTTTGATTTAGGAATTTTTATATCAAAGTTGTCTTGCCTTGTCAACACTGAATGTTCATTCCCTTAATCACTTTCAATGTAAGAGATATTCTTACCATTATATCTCTAGCAAGATCTGGGATCTCCTTTCCTATCTTCGTTGCATCCCAATAATATGAGAACCTACAACTCGGATAAAAAGAAGCGGGAACACATTCCGCCTTGCAAGTCCAACTTGCATCTCCCAATTCGGTCTTTAACACCCGGGCCCACCACCCCTAAGATGATGTTGACCCGTCATTAATTGAACCAACCGTCAACATGCTTAATACTCGCTATACGCAATCCAATATCGCCCCAATAATATGAGGACCCGATATTGGGGTCACTACGTATACGGCCTTACTCTTTCGAGAAGCAAAGAACCCGATCCAATTAAATCATGCACAGGATCTGTCACTTCGGACAGGCGTCTCCCATACACAACAACTGGCGACGGAATCCTTTGCCTTGACGGGAGACCATGGATGTCACTTATGTGATCCTCCACCTCATATTCAAATTGTAATTAATTATCGTGAATCATATTCACATAATTAATTCTTCCAAGGGAAATACACATCTATTCATAATAGAGTGTTTATTGGATATAATTAATTTAATCATATTAAATTAATCATTAATCCAAACATCAATCAACGAACATGTCTTTTACTTGAATAGTAGGTATATACTCAAAGTACGTATTATTCGAATTTTAATAATTAGAAAAAATACACATTGTCTGTCTCCGGTATTATACAGTCCCTACCCGCTGTCATGGCCAGTACCGACGAGAGTGGGACGGACCACATACGTTGCAACCCGCTACCCCAATGCTCTCCGACTAGGCACCACATCCGCCTCGGGAAAGGATAATACCAGATAGACCATCATGTACTTTGAGATGTTCATCGGTTTTTCAACCGAAGTTATACCATATAATATAAATCAAAACATTTTTGATTATAAGGAGATTTGCTAGACAAATCCCCAATCCTATTCAAGCAAAAGGGTTTTCATGTAAAAGTTGTCCTACAACAATTGTAGGATAAACTATAGTTTTCATGAAGGCAATGTTTGTTGATGAACCAATGATCAAGATCTAATATCTCATCATTGTGATTTAGGTAAGTGTCATTCAATGAAATAATTATTTCTTTAAATATTTCACAAATATTTATCACTAATTATTCCAGAAAATTAACAATTAATTTTCATCATGATAATTGAATGACATATCACAAGGTTCAAGATCAAAATTGTTAATTTCCAGCAGTGACCCCCAATCACTAAAATTAACTTATCTTGATCAATTTAAATCCAAAAAATACAAACTCAGTTTCCAAAGATTGCTTATTTGATTTATTAAAGAATCCAAGTGATAATTCACGCATTTCAAGGCGGATTAAAACCGTAATTATCTCATTAATCACGTTCAAATCCGCAGTTCCCGCAACAGTGAATATAGTCATATTCAAAAAGCCATATCTTGAGCAAATGAAGTCCAAATTTAGTAAACTCAAGTCCTATGGTTTCCTTGTTTAATGGGGAACAAAAACCAATTGAAAATTTCGTGTTTAAACATTTTAAACAGAGCCGAAAAATTCAATTTTACAGAGGTGCGAAAATTGAAATGCAGTAAAAATTTCGCAACCCTTTCAAGAACCAAATCATCTAAGGTCTATGGATCATATCCAAAACCTTATTCAACCTGGCTCTGATACCACTTGAAGGATATTGATGAATCCTTAAGTGCATCACGGAAGCGTATCGATCGCATCGTATGCAATCGTAGCAACTAGTCGTACTAGATGCTAGATGCAGCGGAAATTAAAATTTTTTTAACTTTAAAGATGAAACCACATGATCACGAGAACACTTCTCGGATCGTTTCATCAAACCACAAAGTACAAGGAATACCTCTTGAAGCGTGGTTGTGATCGCGAGATCCCAAAGTAGAGATCCTCCTATCTTAAGTCCGATCCACGAAGAACGCACTTGCGGGCGCGATGATGAGTCACGTTCCTTCCCGCAATCCTCGATGAAGATCCAAACGATGGCTCCCACGATTTCGTCAAACGAAATCCGTCGTCTTCCTTTAGAGTAAGAAACTCCAAAGAAGATGGAGATCCACGAGTCGTCGAAGAAGAAGCCGAGAGTCTCTCCTTTCTCAACACAAAGTGGACGGCCACTTAATGGAGAAGAGAAAGAGAGAGGGCGAGAATGAGAAAGAGAAAGAGAGTTGTAACCTTGCACAACTCTTAATGATGTACCATGGAAGGCTACCCTAGCCCTCTATTTATATTAGTTTAGGATCCAATGGATCTCAATCCATGGGACACATGGATCCAAGGGCTATGCTTGGTCCATGCTAAATCAATGGCTATGATTGTTGTTGGTTAAAACCAACAACATTAATTTAAATTAAAAAATGTTGCAACATTATCAACATAATTTAATTTAACATTAACTAATTAAGAGATAATGTGATAAATAAAAATGGAGTCAACCAACCTCCCTAAAAATGGGGTGTTATTTTGTCTCCTTTTATTTTATCTTATTATTTCTTAATAAATTGCAATAACTATTATTGCAATAATATCCACCAAATTAATTCCAAATTAATTTGTGAATATTTCAATCATGCCATTGATCATTATGTGAATCATATTCACAACCCAAACTAATTTGTAAATTACATTTCCAATTAATTAATTAATGTGAATCCAATCCACACAATTAATTAACAAATGCTATTTACATAGATTCTCTCTCTTATATATGTATATTATAAATCATATTTATAACACACATATATCATGGATAGTATTATCCACATTCTCTAATCCTTGATAATTAAATCCCATTTAATTATCTTGGATAATAATTCTCACAATATGAATCATATTCATATTAAGCTTGATAATTAAATCTCATTTAATCATCAAGTTCTTCTTGCATGGATATGGAATTCATCAAATGAATTATTCTTGAACTTCTTCAAGAATAATGTGCTTTCTCCGCAGATACTTGGAGATAAGGACAGGGCGATTGTATTGTTCCACGTATAGTGACTTGGATATTGAGATATTATCTCAAATCCAGATCGTACGAACCTCCCATAGATGCTTGATTAAATCAAGACCGCAAATCTAATCTTCTCATTACATCTGAATCTCATTCAGACCAATGTCCAACACTTGGACTAAGATCAGATTGCTTCTCTACTGGAAGGAGTCACTAAAATCCAGACCTGTTTCATCACTCCCTCGGAATGGAAGCGTCATGGATATACAATCGTTTATGATCACATCACCCTCAGGTATTCCCAATACCTGTACATCCTGCATACTGGAAGACCCATGGTCAACCCGAAGATCAAGATCTATTTTTCACTGTCTTCTTCAGGGTTTGATCACCAAGTTTCTCATTTGATCATTGGGATTTGGTATCGATCATATGCTTTCCAAAAGCATATATCATACCTAGGTCTTGATCATATACTTTCCAAAAGTATATATCAAACCTACAAATTCAGTCAAGCTTCCAAAGCGAGACGACCGTGCACGGAATTTGATTCTTCCCAATATCTCATGAGTGAGCTCATGTCTTCCGGTTCAGTAGTGAACCTGTATGATCCCTTTGAGAGATCGTATTACTCATATGCCCTTATATGCACACCAGCTCGCCGGTGTATAGACCTTGGTTAGGTCATCAACCTATTGGTCTGCCAAATGTACATACTCAGACATATAGCAATACATCTGTCTCCGGTCAGAGGATGCGTGCCTATGCTGTGACAGCATTCAACATAGGACTTAGGTTATCTCGATCTCGTTAAGTCAACTCTTTGACCTAACTAATCTGACACCTCTGAATCTCTATTCCTATGCAGAGGACCTGCATCAAGAGGTCGGTCAGATATTAGCCTATGTGAGAAAGGATTGCCATCTCCTACTCAGGCTGGAGATCACATCTTAACAATCATTTGACGGTGCTTGATGAGTCCTCAATCTAACCCTTTAGATATTCATCCAAACACCAGCCTCTATGATTCAATAATTGAATCAACAGCTGTATGATCATTAAGACAGCCATGGTACATAACCCTAATTGTACAGAGGGACCTATTATGCAAATTATTTATTCTTCATTTCAGATCAGGGAATGATATTTGCAATAACATTTATTGCATAATGGCTCGCCGTGGGCTCCCATGTCCAACAATAAGCATGTGATCATCCAATATATATTGTGATAAATCGTCATTTTCCCTCAAATGATCATCATGGTTATTTTCGGTGGCATCTATTGTGAATTTCATTTCGGTTCTCTACTTGAGCCACGAGGGTGATTCTCTCCCAGAAATATGATTTGGGTATTCAAAGGTCAGGAGTAGGGGAGTGTTGACTGTTGAATTAGGAGGTATGACAGTAGAGGTCGGATTTGGCAAAGGTTGTGTCGCATGAATGATTGAATGATCGTCTTCGAATGTTTTGAGTAGTTCCTCGGTTTCATTCCAAAAAGGATCGGAGAATAAAAAATCATTCTGATCAGGTTCTGACTCAGTAGTAGAAGATGTATTCTTATAGTCATCAACCGAATTGAGTGGATCTTCTTTCTTAATGGTGAAGGTAATGGAGTTGGAAATCTCATCCTTGAAAGGATCATCATAAAAGATCCTTAACATAGAATCATGTGTTGGTTGGAAAAGAACCTTGGTGCATGAAGAAGTCAATTCATTGTCTACTATGTACTCATATTCAAATTCTATGTTTGGAATTTTTTCATTAATCGTAAAATCACATCCAGGATTAACATCAAACATCAAATCTTCCTCGATTTCTTCGTTGGAGTCAATACCAATACTATCCTCGAATTCAACTATTATCTCAGATCAATTGATATCATTAGTAGACTAAGGTTCATAACCTTCAGAATAGTCTAAGGAAAGATCGATGCCATCATTAATACATGTATCCATCAAGAGTGTGTCATGATCGAGTTGTATTAGGGGTGTGATCTCAATTTCAAAAATGTCCTTATTATACTCTCCAAAATCATTCTGATCAACATGATTCATGAATTCTGAAATTATATCACATTCCCCCTTAATTTCATCCATAGAGTCATATTCCATAAGATGCCCCTCAAGATCACAAAATGAAGTTTCATGCTCAAAAGTTTTCGAGTCTTTCCAAGAGACAACATTCATCTATTAAATCATTGGGCATCTCAATTAATACATGGTCTGAACAGGAGGAGCGAAGATGGGGATATCATAAAATTTCGCCAATCTGGGTTTGAGGAGACATGGAGATGGCCCTATTTCATCAATAAATTCTTCTTCTATACATCTCACATCTAGTTCATCAAACAGAAGTATCACTGTTTGGTTTACTAATATCGAGACCTATTTTTCTTCTTCCCTTGAGTATCTGAAATCCTTAATTTTCTTTTCTTGATGTTTCTCAAAATATTGTTGAGATATATTGAATTCATCCGTCAAACTATTTGGCCTATTCATCAAGTGAGCACAAATTTTCAAAAGTTGTTTATCGGCATTCTCATGCATCCTATTACACTAATCCATAAGTGCTTTCTGGTTTTGTTAGATTTGGATAACTAATTCACGAAGAGTATGTTGAGAGTCACTTTCATGTGTCGGTGATAGGGGTAAGGAGATTGAGTGATTTCTTAAAGAATCAGAGATTAGTCCAGTATTCGAAATGGATGAGTGTTCTACGTATGAAAGTGGCTTCGAAGAGACAAAGGAAGGGCATGCGGGAGAAGGTAATGCAAGAAATTCCTCAAATATAGGATCATCATGGGGTAGTTTTGGCGTTTGATCGGATGACTCGTTTTTTTGTGTTCCTGATCTTCTTGATATTTTTGCACTAGATGCATCATTTCATCAACCTCATGGTCAATCGATAATAAAATAGGTGGATCAATGGGTCGAGAAGATCGTTTCCTATCCTCCAAATAATTCAATGCAATAGCCCGATTCAGCCTCGTTTTCTCGTGCATCTCATTGAGCATAACTTGAATTTTTTCCATGAATAAAGATTCTCAAGTACAGACAAGAATGGGTGGGATTTTCTTTCATAGATCGGGTCGTAATCTAGCGGTTGTTGCAATTGATTTTTCAAAGATCTACGACCTAGCATACACAGCACAAACACCAGACAAGTTGTTAATTCACAAACTCACACAAAAATTGTCGCGGAAGCAATTTTCTTTTCGATTTTAATTTAGTGATTCAACGAATGCTATCAGAGAAGTAAGAGTCCTTAATGAAGAGGTGAGTGTGGAAGATTGTGAGAAATCGATGTCCTAATCTGGCTGGGGGATCCAGAGTGTGGTACTCAGATCAATGATCTGTTCTTTCCACAAGGACATGTGCCCAACGCGTCGATGAGTTATGATTTCTCTCTGCAATCCCACGTAGCACCAGGGATATTTGTCTCTAACCTAGGGTTCTATGTGCTTGTGAGTTTTGTGTCATTCACCATGTGCATCAAACAAGCATTCAAATTTTTGACCACTATCGCTCGGATCACCGCGGTGATCTTTCAAGCTTATCTTTTTAAGATGATAAAGCACGATTTTGGTGGTCTTTGAATTAAGTTATCAGAGGGAGAAGATCACAGAGATGATGCAATCAAGAACTCTTTTTTAATTTTTTTCGATTTAATTCGATGCGCAAATAAATGCAAGAAATGTAAATCTTAGAATGTCTAATTGAAAAAGGAAGCTCATATTGCCTGCACTTCTGGCGCTAAATCCGTAATATTTTGTCCTGCTGATGGCAAGCTTTTCCAAGAAGGGGGGAGAAAGTAATATTACAAAAAATTCTTCCAAGAACAAATTACAAGTTTGCAAAAAAATGCATGGATTCTTCATTTTTTATTTTTCAGGATTCAAGTACCTGAAATAAAAAAATTGAACGGATTAGAATATCAAAAACAAGTTGAAAGTGAAGAAAAATTTGCAAATGTTGTCAAGTCCCCGGCAATAACGCCAAAATGTTGACAAGATTTTACGCGATTTAAAAAGTTGGTTTTACCATGTCGTTGTTATTCCATGAAAAACCACAATCAAACAAATAATATTACAACCACAAGCATAATAAAAACATACAAGATGTATAGTGCAAGTAGAGGTTCGTATCTGCAGAGACTAAGCAAACTCACAATTTTTGTTCTTCTTTCAAGTTGATTACAATTCTAATCTATTACGATGAAAGAAAAATTATGTTAAAGAGATTTTGAGTATAAAATGTAATCTACGATGAAAATATTTGTTAGAACTTGAAATAAACGAAAGAGGTATGACTGCAACTAAATAAAAAAACAGGAGTTGAATCATAAATTAAGATGGAGGAAATGAGATGACACTTGCAATGTTTCAAGAAGAATAATGAGATATAAGACTTGCAATGCATATATTTAAAGAAAACTTGGACTTGAAAAGAGAGATCGTACAAAATAAAAAATGCTTTCAAGTTCAACGTAAACCAAATAAAATGCAAGAGAGCTTACAAAATGAGAGTTGTTTCTTTCCAATTTAACTTAAACAAAACTGACTAATGTAATAAAATGCAAGTCGTGCAAGGAAGAAAAGAAAAGCTTCTCTGTTAAGATCCGGAATGAAGATGATGATGACAATGGCGTGTGAAGACGAAGACGCGTGGGATGATCGCACACGTGGATTGTACGAGGAAGATGTGTAGGCTGATCACGCGTTGGTTGGAGTTGGTGGCAGTGTCGAGGAAGTGGAGGCCACGAGTTGGAGTTGCTGACTACGCGAGGAAAATGGTGTGGGGGAGAGCTACCTTGCAAGAGAGAGAGCAGCGAGTGGGGTAGAGAGGGTGCATCGGGGAAGAGATCTCCTTCGTGTCCTGATGCCTTGGGGGGCTCCTCCTTCTATAGATGTTATATGCATCCTTTAGCCTTTGAAGGGTCTTCATCTCATGCACATAAAGACAAAAGAAATAAATACATTCATGCATGAGAGACATATGCATGGGAAATAAACAATGCATGGTCAAGAGAGAGAAATAAAGAGGGTATTCATGCATTGTATCTTACGTGGGAAGGGATTTGTGTTGGGGGCTCCATGCATGGGAAAGGGAGAGGCCATTTATGAGATGCATGGATTGAAAAATTTTTATAACATATCCTCCTCTTTTCTTTCCAAAATAAAATGTTAAGGGAATGTGTAAACCAAATTGGATGGATAAATGTGTGTGGTTTGAAAGTGATGTTTTACTTAATGACCATGCAATTTTTGTTTGGATACATAAAGTATTTAATGATTAATTGAATGATTGGAATGTGGTATTAATTAATTGTGCTTTTTTGAGGTGGTTTTTCCTATTATATTTGTATAATAAATAATATCTGGATTAAGTGGTATTAAGGTGTCTGTGTCAAATATTAATGGGATTCATCATATAATTTGTATGGTATTATACCAGCATAATATGTAATCATCAGTAGCCACGTCAGCCCGAGCCAACCCATCTGAGCCTAGCATAGTCACGTGCAACAGACATGTGACAAGGAAATTTTGCAGAATCACCATTCCAACTTATTAAAATTATAGATAAGGCCCTGCCTTCTTGGTTAAATTACATAATTACCCTGACGATAATTTTATTTGCTTTTGACTCCTATTTTAGACTTGTTTGTGATAAAAACTCTATGTTTTAATTTCAATCATGCCCCTGGATTGTATCTTGAATAATTTTTTATCTATAGATTCAATTGAAGTAATTTTGTCTCGTTTGAAAGCTACTTGAATTCTCTACATGTTGGCATATCTAAAGAACTAATTTGACCCTTAATTCATGCTTCTATTGTCAGAGAACTTTAATTGATAAATTCAACTCCTTGTTCAATTGAAATTGATCAATTGTGCATTAATTAAATAATTGAATATCTGAATTAATTGTTGCATTGAATACGATTATTGATAAATTGTTGAATCCATTTAATCATGATTAGTTCTGTATTAATTGTTTATTTGGAGTCATCTTCGAATTAATTTGACGAATTAAGACATTCTTCAAATCACTTGGATCATTCTTATTGCTTGAATTATGTATTGATATATTCAGGAGCTTTGATTGTATCGTGTATCTTTGCACATTGTTGTATATTGTTGTCTTCATTTAAACTATATGCATAAAAAATCTTTTAAAAATTGCATTCATTTTGTGTATTGCATCTGTGCAAAGCAATTAGCTTCCGAATAGCTATCTTAAATGTTTAACACTCAGTAATAACTCATAAAGTACTTGTGACTTTTTGTTTGACCCTAGACTTCCCAGGTTTATAAATGTAAACTGAGGAACTCTTCATAAAGATACTTCTCTTGGTTCCGTGTAGTTCACTAAGTGCATGTACTACAACGAGTATTTTTTTATCATATGTGTTTAGCGAGTTATCAGATGGTGTCATTGACGGGGACATGGCACGTTTTATAATTGTTTTTAGGGTTAAATATTTACTTAGTGATTCTAGGTTAGTTATTTGAGCTTGTTTTATTGAAGTATTTATTTTGTTTGTCATTTGATTTGTCATCGTTACTAAAATTGACTATTTTAACTCTCTCAAGAATTGTCTAATCATGTATTGTTTTTGTGGTAGGCTTATGGAGCTGACGACTTTTGGAAGATCGTGGAGGTGAGGATATTGGAGTTTCTTGCTGGAGAGTCCACGAAGCAAGATATTAGAGAGGTTACTTTAGTTAATTGAGTTCAAGTGTCGTGTTGTAATTAATTGTAATCTTAATTACCTACTTACAATGATTCTCAATTGAGATCTTACATGTGTAATTAAAGGCATGTTTATTTATTCTTATTGTGATGGTTGTGTCAAGAGTGGTTCTCGACTTGAGTGGTGATATTAGATAAAATCACTATGCCAAATAGACACATCTTAGGATATTTTTGCTTGATCTAAATCGTAATTTAGGATACACCACTTGATCTCATAAGATTCACAATTGCAATAGTATTAGGAGCTTCATAGATACACATAGCATACCTTCTACTTAGTCAAAAATAAATTGATTTCTTGCCGCCAATAGAACTTCTGCTTAGGTATGGTTTTTCAACTTGTATAATTTAGATAGCTTTTTATATTCAGTCTATGCATCGACATGGAGAGTATTGGGAAGCGTTGTAAGTATCTTTAAATGACAATGTTCATCATAGTTTTTGGATGCATTCTGATTTCTAACTTCTTCCTCAATTTTTGAAACTCATGACTAAAAGGAAAAAGGACTATTCATTAGATATTGATTGTATGTGCACATTAATTCAAGCGATAACCTAATCTCTTAAAATCGAGACTGAATTGGTGCAAGTTGACCTAATTTAATTTAGAATAAAATCAACCTTGTATTAGAGACAGTAAACTCTAATTGTTTGCATGTACTTACCCTCAGACAGAGTGGGTGAGGATGTAGTCCCTATGGAATAGAGCCAAAAATCCATGGACTTGTGCCCTAAGCGCTTGGACTCACTCTTAGGGTCCTATTATTGCTGCAATGACTTGCCTCCGACCATTAGAAGAAGTAGTTTTGCTTGGTGTTGGTGTGTTCCGCCAGCTTGAACTTGAACTACTTTAGGTGACCACATTTATGAGCTTGATAAGATTGTTTTGAATCACTAAACTAAATTTGACAAGATAATAAGGCCATCATCCTCGGCCTTCAACGTTGAGTTGGTGAATCGATTCAAAGGGGTTTGTATTGATTATTTTGTGTGAGTAACTCCGCACATTCACGTGCCCAGTAGTACTAGAATCTTTTTGTATTGAGCGTGCTCAATTCTCGTATCTTTTGAAATCAAAGATGGATAATTGGATAGGTATTTTCTCAGACTTCGCGAGCTTGTTGTTGAACCGCCCAAAAAACACTTCTTCACAGGTCCAGTCACATTCTTCTTCTTTTACTGGACCATCATGGTGTAGAAATAACCCTTGTTTCGAACTGGTATATCATGAACCAGTATATGCCCCTGCATTGTTTTTAACATATCTTGAGCATTTTAAGTTATGAATGATGTCAGTTTCATTTTGATTCTTATTTCATTGTCTTTATAATGACATTAATAATTTCATGGTTTGACGTTCTATTAAATGGGATAATTTTTGATAATCTATAGGGCCTCCTACTCTTTAATTTAAATGCCATTCATCATCGTGAATGCTCGATTCGACTCTGAAATTGATCTATATTTTCTTGCTCAATGATTTGATTAATTCATGACATATTTTTATATCATTTCTCTGTTAACATATCATTCATATTTCATCTCATTTAATTGCATCTAAAAATAAAATAAAAATTGCATGCATCACTTCTCTTGCATTGTTTTGTATGTATTGCATATCACATCTGCATGAAGATCTAGGACTAGAAAATACTCACTCATTAATTAATCAATATTTTTTTAATATATAGACAGAGAGGCTCGTTTTCGTGTGTTCGACCTTGGTATACTTACCAAGCAATTTCCACATATTCGAGATTGTGATTTTTGCTAAATTGAAATCTGCCTCATGTGTTATGATAATACGACATTATTATAGAGGCATTTTTGGAGCTCATCACCTATATAAAGGGTTTTCAACATTAGATCCTTACAAAGCACACATGGAGGAAAATCTATAATTCACTCGATTTTTGGAAGATCAAGTCGATCAAGAGTTCACTGAAAAGAGTGATGTCGATTAAGGAAGATGATTTATTGATAGAAGAATTGTACATGGAGGTCCCAACACCATTTCTTGAGGATGTTTTATTTTTGAATTATCGTATTTCTTTTAAGTGGGTCATCCTTGTGTGTTTAGTTTTCTCTTCTAAGGAAAACCCAAAAGTCTGTTGCAGAATTCTAAGGTTTGATTCATTGATGAATACCCATTCATCACTCTTTATTCTTATATTTTAGCTATAAAAACCTTTGCAAATGCATGTAGATACTTGTAAATACAAATAATTACCAAATAGCATGCATTGTGTAAAAACTAATAATTAGCATGTTTTTGTGCAAAAATAAAAGAATAAAGAGATAAAAGAAAAAGAGGGAGATATTTAGAATAAATATTGAGCGACCTAATCCCAAGGGAGGGCTCAGCATGGGCCTGACCGCATAAATGCCCAAGTAGAGAGAGATAAGGAAGCTCATGTATGTAAATATACCTGTAAATATAATAATAATATTTTCCTCCGAAAATAAAAATAAAAATGGGTCATATTTATTTGTATATATTTGTACATACAAATCAAAATAAAAATTAGACAATTAAAAAGAAAACAAAAAAATAACCTTCCTTGTACATATTCACCATGTACATAAGACCACACATATATTTATTTAGCCTTGTAAATAAATAAATTAAATTTCATAAAAACTTGTATATATTCCATATCATGTTGAGTAAATAAATAAAATAAAATCATAAAAACAAAAATCAAATAAAAAGAATAAAATTAAAAATCAAAAGAAACATTGTAAATATACCATGTATATAAATGTGTATAACTATTTATTTAACCCTTGTACATAAATAATAAAAATAAAATAAAAATATCAAAATATTCCAGATTTTATTCTATAAATAAATAAAATATAAAATTGGAATAAAATTGTATAAAAATAAATAATTAAAAATCAAAAATTAAAAATACATATTGTATATACCTATATAAAATAATAATATTTTGTAAAAAACCTAAATTATATTTCAAAAAAATAAATAAAAATCACAGAAAAATAGTTTAAAATAAAATAAACATTTTTCATTTTTTGAGTTTTTCGAAATTCAGTCCTTTTCTATTTAATATTTAATTTTTAAAATCCTGAATTCTTATTGGTCCACGGGGGATTGTTGACCCCCGGTCAACTCTCCCCCGCGGACCAAACCCCTGCGGATCTCGCGCCCGACCCGCGTTTCTCCAAATTTTCCTCGCGTGATCCGAGACCCATTCGACTAAACCCCGGGTCCCATTCTTTCTTCGTGCATCCGAGACCCTCGCCGACACATCCGCTTGGGGATCCGCGCTTCACGGAACCCTGCCCGATCTCTCCTTCTCGAACCTGCACTCGTATAAGACCTCGCCTCCGGCCAGCTATTCACGCATCTTTGGCTCATCATTCTCCACCCTAGGACCTCCATCATCTCCGCCTGAATGACAGCAGTCGGTCGGTGGTGTCGCAGCGAGGAGGGAGCGTGTAGACCATCGATCCAGCAACTTTGCGCCGCCGTGCGTCGCCCAGAGGTGGTGCTCGAGCCTCGGGCACCGACGGCCCTCGAGGCTAGGACCTGGAGCATCCCCAGCTCTTCCACAGTCGACAGCATCCAGTAGGTAGCCTTCTTTCCTTCTCCATTTCCTTAATTTCGCGTTTCGCCCAAATCGACCCGTCACCGACGACTTCTGATTCCGACCACATGTGCCTTCATCCCGATCATCGGAATCGCCGACCACCTTCGCCTTTCCCCCGCGCATCTTCTGCACCCATTCGTTCACCCCAGTTCGCACAGGAATTGGGTATCGAGTTCCATCGCCGTCGCTCCGCCGGAACTCGCACGCCCCACCGCACCGTTCACCTTCACCACCGCTAACCGGGTCGAGGCACTTTGCCCTTGACCCAGGAGCCTGTTGCCGTGATTTTTAGGTCCAAACGAGTCCATCTGAGGGCTCGTCATTCTGGAGCAGCAGCTCAGCCTCCGCCGGTGTCGCCTGAGCTCTCCGGAGCTTCGTTGCGTCATCGGAGGAGCCCATTAGACGCGGGAGGCCAAGGCGCATCATCTTCGATCTTCAGCAGCCTCCGAGGAGCTCTCCTGCACGCGCACGAGCCCGGCGAAACTCGCCGGCGTCGAGTTCATCGAGCATCCTCCCCGACCGTCCGATCGCCCTTCAGCTCCAGATCTTCCGAGGACCGTCCGATCAGGGTTAAGAGGAGGCCCAGCAGTCACCGTTGGATCTTTACGTGGCCTCCTCTCAACCCTCCATCCAGCGAAGGGGACCCCAGTGTACCTCGACCGTTGGATCTACACGTGGCGTGTCCCCTGCCGTTGGATGAGCGCCGAGGAGCCCTTTGCTTAGCTGCGCCTCTTCTCCACCGTCAGATCCAACACGTGGCGTGCATCCGGCCCTCGACTTAATAAAGGGTAATTTTCTCTTAAGCCCTTAGCTTCGTAGTTGTCAATTTTTAGTCCTGTAAATATTTTAGAAGCTTTATTTTAGTTGGGTAATTTACATAGAGGACCCTGTTGTTTCTTGTATTTGCTTTTATACCCCTGTTTGTAGTGGAACACGTGCTCCGACACGTGTTTTTGTGGGATAATTGCATGTATGGGCTGGTTGTTTCAGGGTGTTAATGAATGAAATTAAGCTTTTAGTAATTGCAGAAATGCCCCTGTGAATGTTTTATTTGCGCATATGCTATATATCATGGGTAATTTACACTTGAGCCCCTAGACTTTTAGTACATATTACTATTTAGTTCAGGGACTTAAGTTTTCTTGCAATTTGGTCCCTGAGTGCCCAGGTCACGCGTTTGGCGCGTGAGTTCTTGGAGAATTTACACCGGATCCCCTGGAACTTATTTTAATTCTGTATAGGTCCCTGTCTACTGTACCTTTGTGTTTGATTTTAATAAAATAGCAAATCGATTCCAAATTTGATGAAAATTGGAAACATGGCTCCTGCCATGGTGTAAAATTTTCTCTAATTTTTGGAGACATCTATGAGCATTTTTTATATTTTTAAAAATTCAAAAACACGCAATTTTCTTACTGTCTAGATTTAAAAATCACAAAAAAAATATTTAATCAACTTTAAAAATTACAAAAAAATAGATGGTGTTTGTTTTGTGTTGTTTGATTTTCTGACCAATTTGGTCATTTTTGGCTTTATAAAACCTATAAAAATTACAAAACCCCTAAAAACCCATAAAAATTATAATAATTAAAATAAAAATCAAAAATTAATAATTCCAGTGCCTATATTTTCCATGAATTTTCTACTTTACAGAAAAATTACTTCAGACCTTGATAGGGCCATTTTATATTTTAATTTGGCCCTCCAAGTCTGATTGGACAGCAACACTATTTTCTTGCCTTGTTTGATTTTTATAAAACTCCCTAAAAATCAGAAAATCACTAAAAATTAACCAAAAACATAAAAAAATTATAAAAAACATAAAAACATTTTTGTTTGAATTTTTGGAATAACTTTGTGTAGTTAAATAATTGTGTGTAGTTGCTTGTTTCCTTATTTTCTCTATTATTTGAAAATCCAAAAAAACATAAAAAAATTAAAAATCCACCAAAAATATTTGTCTTTTATTTTTCTCTATTTTTGACTACTTTGTAGGCCGCAAGGCCATTACGTGCTCCCTGAGTCCAACCCTGGTCGCTATACTAGGCTAATCTAATAGCCAGGGCCACTATTGATTTTTATTCGATTTTTATCTCTGTTTGGTGGTCTGATCCTTCTTTTTTCTTATTGATCCGATTGATTGCTCGAGCGACTGAGGTCGCAACGACCTTAGCTCTATTTTTTTATCTACCCTTAGTTGCTCGGGTTAATTTTTTCGGGGTCGTCAGAATGGCGCCGTTGCCGGGGAGCACGGCTTAGTAGTCATAGTTGATTTTTCCGCGGTTTTATTTTTCGTGGCTTTTTGTGCATATTTTTGTATATATATCATTTATTCGCGTAATTGTTTAAATAATCTGGTCTGACATTCTGTTTGCTTTCTTGCAAGGGCCCGAGGATCGAGGCGGCTTCTTCGAAAGCCGACGCAACCGCGAGAGTCGGAGGTGGCTCTCTTCTCTACAGAGCCGCAGGAGAGCGCGAGGAGCAAGCAGAAGTACAGGAGCTACGGAATAGCCGCGAGGATTAGTCGTAGAATAAGGTTAGATTAGATTTACATTTCCGCATTATTTGAACTGTTGTAATAATACAGGGACCAGAGACAGAGATTTAGACTCTCGGGGTCTGTTTCGTCGAGCACCGGTGTGCTCGGGGGACCCCCTTAGCTAGTTCGATTTTCTTCGTGGCTTTTTACGCGATTTATTTCATTTACTACCTTTTACGGTTTCTCGCGGTTTTTCGAGCCCCTAGCCGTAGGATTTTTTGCTTGACTGTGACGTAATAATTAGAATCCAAATACCCTAATATATCTGCCTGCACCTATAGATCGGTAATTGGACCTACAATAAAATATTAATGAAAATAGTTGATTCACCACCTTCGAGCCTACGCGTCGCGAGCCCGCCCCGTCAAGCGCTACTCCTGAACTTGACCTGTAGAGAAGAGGAGGGGTGGGTCTAGACCGGACTCTCTGGATTGGAGGCTGGTGGTCAGCTAGTGGTTCTTTCGAGTAGCACTGCTGTTTAGGGACTCGGTTTTCCGCCTGCACCATTTAGGTAGTTTATTTTCTGTCTTTCAATTCTGCGCGGATCATCTTGCATGTAGACTGCTGGAGTCAGGTACACATTTCTTACTCTGCATGCATCATTGATTTTTGCGCATCGGCTTTTTCGACTTCTCCCCCTGTTTTGGATTAAAATAACCAGGAGAACCGAAAAATTCGTTAGGCGATTTGTTTGAGAAATGAAAAATATCTAAAAAGAAAAACAATAAAATTTGGGACTGGGACTTCTAACATTATCGACCCTAAAAGACACCTCACTTAAAATTTTGTCTTGGGGAGAGCAACCCCCTCATTGTCTGGTTTGCTTGCGCGAGAGAGTGACCCCGCACACTAGGTAGAGCCCTCCGATATTCTTCTTGACTGATTACCAGCTATTTTTGTACGGGACAGTTGGTTGGGAAAATATCGGGTAACCCAACAGGTCACGTAATCGCTTTGCTATCCTGACTGATCAACAAAATAAAATTAACAAGATAATTGACCGAGCCTTTACGGTCTTCAGCTCGCGTTGCGTTGGTGAATCGGGGGTTTGCTTGTGATCATATTTGTTACCAGATCTCATCCGCACTATTCGCCAGATCACGATGATGGGCAGGAGATCTCTTAGGCAGCCCCTGGCTGCACCGCTTTTTAGCACTCCAGCCCATTCATCTAGGTCGGTTCGTGGGAGCTCAGACCCGCTCTCCGAACCCGAGTACGACTCCACCCTGTTCCCCCTCGACCACCCTTCTTCTGAGATCGAGATACTAGTGCCAGAGGAGAGACAGACAGATGATTTATCGGCACCTGATTTGGATGTTTTGATTTTGCAGAGACTATGGCCGGCAGTAGTGATGATCACCCCAGAGGTCCGCAGCAGGAGCATTTCGTTCTGGACCAGGGTGCGATCAACTCCACCCTGATCGCCTCCCTAGACTCAGTGCAGCAACAGTTGAGGGATCAGGGAGCATTTATGATAGAGATGAGGCGAGAGCTTGAGCAGATGAGAGCCGACCGTGAGAACCGCGACCCAGGGAGAGGACCCGACGAAGCGGCAGCAGCCGCAGCTGCCGCAGCCGTGGCAGCCGCCGCCGCAGCAGGAGCAACAGGACCTCCGAGACCGATGCGGGAGAATCACAACCCCGGATCGACTTTGACGCACCGTTGGGTGGTGCTACCAGCTATCAAGTTCCCCCCGAACACACTTCAACTCCTACCCCGA
The DNA here is from genome assembly GCA_037367405.1 of Ottelia alismoides. Classification (NCBI taxonomy): domain Eukaryota; kingdom Viridiplantae; phylum Streptophyta; class Magnoliopsida; order Alismatales; family Hydrocharitaceae; genus Ottelia; species Ottelia alismoides. The sequence continues at coordinate 518,175 of JAZKJV010005768.1, forward strand.
TTCTATGGGCTGGCTACTGAGGAGCCCCATCTCCACCTGCAGGAGTTCGAGATGATCTGCAGCACTGTCCACGATCGTCAGGTGGACCAGGATACCATACGGATGATTGCCTTCCCCTTCTCCTTAGCAGACAGAGCAACCACCTGGCTGAAGCACTTGGGGAAGTTCGTCTACACCTGGAGCAGCTCCGCGCCGAGTACTTGCATAAGTACTATCCACTCGGGCAGACGAACGCCGCTAGAGCCCTGATCAGCAACTTCTCCATTCTCCCCAACGAGCAGTTTCACGAGGCATGGGAGAGGTTCAGAGAGCTGACTGACAGATGCCCGCACCACGACATTTCCAAGTCGAACCTTGTTCAGAGCTTTTTCAGCGGGCTGACACCAGAGCTTCAGGGCTTGGTGAACGCTTCTTGTGGCGGGTCTTACTTCACCAAGGATCACGATCAGGTCTGGGCCATCTACGAGGAGATGGCTGAGAACTACATGATGATGTTCCAGACCAGATTGTACACTCAGGGCAGACCCCAGCAACCACAGACCGTGCAGTACCAGCGGATAGCACGGGTCGATGCTGGTCCATCCAGTTCGTCAGCGGTAGTCGCAGCACAGGCCGAGTCCACAGCCGCAGACATGGGGATCATCAGCGAGAAGCTGGACCGGATGGAGATTATTGAGAAGAAGCAGTTCCAGGGCATCACGCAGATGGAGCAGATGGCACAGACTCTGAGTGACCTGAAGACACAGCTCATGTGTCTCCAGGAGGCACAAACGGCTTCACAGCCTTGTCTTCAGGCACGAGGCGATCCGAGTAGCAGCAGCAGCTCGTCCCAGCGCTCCAGCTCCTACCAGCAGCCTAGACAGGTCCATCTTGTACAGGCGGAGCCGTACCAGCAGCCGCAGCTCACCTACCAGGCACCACCATCCACTGACACTCAGATGGTGGTTTACCATCCGGATCAGCCTCTGGCAGTACTCCCGCCAGATCCTTACGATTCATAGCCGTTGATGGATGTCAACGGAATTTGGTACGACCGCCCCCAGCCCGATATCCGACAAGACCATCCCGGATTCTGTTGGGCGGCCGGAGGTGCCCAGCCCCAGCAGCAGCCGTCAGCACAGGGTGGCCAGTACAGCCATCAGAGAGATCACCACCGCCAGCAGCCCCCAGTGTATCCACCACAGCAGCAGCAACAGTCACAGCAGTGTGGTCCTCGTCCCTACCAGCAGGGACAGTCTTGGAGGCGTGAGCAGCCTCAACAGCAGCAGCATCCCCAGTCTTACCCCTCTCAGCCACAGTACCAGCAGCCTCTCTTCCAGAGAGGCTACCCGTCAGGTTCTCATGGCCCACCCTATGAGAACCCCGCCTTGGATGACATAGCTTGCATCCTCACAGATCAGCAGGCTACTTTTCGACGGGAGATGGATGAGTTCCGCCAGGAGATGCGGGACATCATGAGAGGGAAGGCCTCCATCCCTGCCCAGATAGAGCCCAATCCGAACAACCTCAAGAGGAAGTCTGAGCAGGTAGTTTGTACTGAGTATGCCACTCCGAGTGATACTTTTGGTGATATGTCTACATACCTTTTTGATACTGACTTTGTCACACTTAGGAGAGGTAGGATGCCAGCAGGCGGCGCCTCGTCTGAGCTACACCACGAGGATACTTCCAGAGCACCAGACGAGGAGGAGAGCGGTACTGAGGCCGCTAGAGATGATGATGGTGGTACTGACGCCACCACGGATGCTGATCCCACTGGCAGTACTGAGGCTGCCATTTCACCAGTCCGAGGAGGTGTTACTGAGGCCACCCATTTTGCCGAGCCAGAGCGTGGTACTGAGGCCGCGAGTCTTCCAGCCGAGGGTAGTGCTGATGCCACCAGTTCTTCTGAGATTCATGTTGTTTTTCCTGTTACTGATGTATCTCGGAACATTTCTATGAATAAAGGAAAGGGTTTATGTTCTTCTGGTCCCACTGTGGTGCTTGATGTATGTGTGGATCCGGCCGTCGAGTCGTCTAGACACTCTCCTAGTCCTTCATCTGAGAAGGACCCTGAGATCCCCTTCCCTAGAGCCCTTCAGATGGGGAAGGGTAAGAAAAATGAAAATCAAAAAAGGAGGCAGCAGGAAGAGTTCACCCAGCAGATGATCAAGATCGGTTTCACATTCAGCTGACTCTTCAGAAGGCTTTGCATCACATTCCTCTACTCCAGCGTTCACTTAGAGATAGGACCACAGTCAGAAGGAAGAGGAAGAACCACTACTCAGAGATCCATGTGCTAACCAGAGCTACTTGTTTCGTGATCCAGAACCGTCTGCCGACCAAGAGGCCAGATTCAGGAGCCTGATGAATCCACATTTCATCATCTTTATTCTATCATTTTGGCACCAAAAACCCTAGCAAATGCTTGAAAATAGCATTAAAATCATCATCTTATCATTCATGCATATGCATCTATTGAGTGTATAAAATACTGTAATTAAGGCCAAAATTATAGAATAAATAAAGAAAAGAAAAAGAATAAAATATTGTAAATATTTTATGACCCAAAACCCCCGAGACCTAGGCATCTTGATGAATAGGTCGACAAGGAATAAAGTAGGGGGAGATAAGGGCCAAAGTACAGATAAAATACCTATACCTTGTATTCATTCTTTAATTCATTTTGGGACCTATTTTTGGTTTCACTTTCTATACATCAAATAAAGAAACTTTGTACATGAAAATTGTATATAATTTTATAAAGAAAAATACAAAATTTATTTCACAGAAAAATGATGTACAGATAAAAAGTTATGGTCTGAATAAGAATCCAAAATCCCAACTTCCCAGACCCGTATCTCACAACTGACAACTCCAAATGCAGCATACTCACCTTTAATTGTATATAGAATAAAATAATCTATTTAATGACGGTGGTTTCGCACTTAGCGGAGCTACGGTTTGAAAGTTAAGTTTTGGACCCCTATTGTCTACTTGTACATATTAAAATATTCAATTTATTATTTATTTATTATTTTTATTTTTATTTTATATTTTTATAATGTTGTAAATATTACTTATAATAACTATGTACATTAAAATTGGAATAAAAACCTAAATAAAACTTAAAATAAAATACATACATATTTGATACATAGGTATTATACCTGTATTTATGTCTATATAAAATATACTTCTATTTTATTAATTATACAAATTATATCAGAAAAATAAAATAAAATATATATGTGTATATAAAAGTATTCTACAATTTTATAAAATACTAAATAAAAATAAGAAAAATAAAAAAATAAAAAAAATAATAATAAAAGAATACAATATATAGAATAATATACATATATAGGGATATAAAAGCAACTTGTAAAAATATACTTCATAAAATAAATTAAAAATCATAATAAAATACTACATAAAATTTTAAACATTTTTTATTCTTTAACCAAAAATTAATTCGGCCTTTTTCTATTTTTAAACGAATTAATAAAACATTTTTTTAATCTTTTTCCTGGTTGGTCCACGTGGACCAACCAGGTGCGGTCTAGAGTTGACCTTGGTCAGCTCCCTGACCAAGGCCTGCCACTTTTGACGCCCTGATTTTCCCCCGTTTTCAAGAAATTTTGGCGCCCGATCCTTCCATTTTCTCGCCTCGAATCCTTCTTGGAACTTCTTCCCTGATCATCCCTCTCCCACGACGCATCTTCAGATCACGCAAAATCCTCATGATGTGCGCGTGGATCTCGCTTGAAGGAGACGCCTCCATCTTCTACTTAAACAACCCGCCACCTTCGAGCCCAAGTTTGAACACCCTTCGGTCCACCCCTCGCGCCTCTTTCGTGCTCCAGAGCTACCTGGAGGTGACAGCTCCGTCGTGGGCTCTTCAGTCAAGGCTCCCGAGGTCGGAGGTGCTTCCACTACCTCCCGCAAAGTCGCCGGTCGAGGTACCCTTCTTCCCTCTGGCCCCGGCCATTGAGGGCTCGCTCCGCTCTTTTATTCAGCCCATTTTATTCCTGTTAACCTTAGTTTCGAAAACCCCAAAAAGATTTGAAGTTTAATCTACCCAATCGCCAAATCAAGCACCTTGGCCGGAGCACACCTCCGGCCGTGCATCTCCATCTCGATCCGAGCATCCCCGAGTGCATCCAAGGGTCCAGGCAGTTTGCCCTGGACTCTTTGACCATTTCTGCAGGTCCAAGCAGCAGTGAAGACACTTGGAGGCGAGTTTTGAAGTTCGCCGGAGCTAACGAAGCTCTCCAGCTCCGCCAGCTACCAGCGAGCACCACGGCCACCGCCGTGGCTTTTTGACGCCACCAGGAGATAGAGGAGGACCAGAGGAGGCTCCGGCCCAATTTTGAACCCCAGAGGCCACCGGAGTCGGCCGGAGGAGCTCGAGGAATCTCGCCCAGCCGGGGCTCCGCCTTGTTCTTCCAGCCGCCTTCGCCACCGTCCGATCAAGGGTGGAGTCCCAGATCGAGCAGCTGCCGTTGGATCTCCACCAGCTTCGACCGTTGATCATCGCTGGAGATCTGATCGTCGCCGCTCATCCGCGAAGCGTCATCGGCCGTTCATCAAGCGCCACGTGTCTAAGTGGCTCCTTCATCGCCGTTGGATCGCGCGTCGAGGGTATTTTGCATCTACACCCTCGCGCCTTTCATATTTCGTATTTAGTATTTAAACTTTCGTCTGTAGCATAAAAACTTTGGGTTATTTGCACAAAGACCCCCGAACTTTCGATATTTGCATCCAGGTCCTGAGCCACGTCACCTCACGTGACCTGTACACGTGAGGTGTGGGCATTTTGCACTGGGACCCTCGGTCTTTGTTGTATTTTGTTTTAGTACCAAAACTGTGACGTCAGGTGTTAAATTTGTGGATATTTTGCAAGTAAGCCCCCAGGGTTTTGGATTATTACATCTCAGTCCTCGTCAGGCGCGTGCCAGTCACGCGCCCTGGTGGGAAAATTGCTAGGACACCCAGGCGGGTTTTGTAATTGGATTTTGGTGCTATAAATTGAATATTCAGTTCAAATTTTTGTGGAAATTTGCATGTATGCCCCTGGATGTTTGAGAAATTGCATAAATACCCCTGCCAGACCTGTTTAATGATTGGATGCTTATTCTAATTATTTAACCTATCTTTTTAAATCCAAAAATTCCACAAAAATAGGCTTAAGCTCCTGGTAACTTGTACTTGCACGCCATATTTTCACATTGCATTTTTATTGCATTTTCACATTTATTAAAAATAAAAAACATGCATTTATTTCACTGTTTGCATTAGAAAACCCCTAAAAATTATAAAAACGTTTTGAAAAATTCCAAAAAAATTACCTAGTGTCTATTTTAACCTATTTTAGTGTCAGTCCAAAAATCACTAAAAATCTCAAAAGAAAAATACTAAAAATTTAAAAGCACTCAAAAACTTCAAAAAAAATATAGAAAATCCTAGAAAACACCAAAAAAATACAAACTCAGTTCCTGTTTGTTCTTTATTTTATTCTCTTTATTTGAAAAATAGTGTGAAAAATTTTGAGTACTGGTTGCTATTTTTAAATCCCATTTTACTCACAGCCAGCACATATTTCACTGTTTTGCCTTGTTTTGATATTTAAAAATATCAAAAACACCTTGAAAAATCCCCAAAAAACACAAAAACAGTAGAAAACCACAAAAATACCAAAAAGATTTTATCTCTGAATTTTTGGATATTTTTGCACATTTTTATAAATACTTTATCTTGTCTTTCATTACCTTGTCTTTAAGTTCCAATATTGACAAAAAGAAAAAAATATATAAAATATAAAATTATAAAAATCAGGAAATTAAAAATCAAAATACAAAATTAAAAATTAAAAATAAAAGATAAAAATTAAAAATTAAAAACCCACAAAAATTTCATTGTTTGCTTGCTTAGTGTAGACACATATCACACACACACACGCTTGTGCACACTTTTGTGAATTACCCTGTTTGCTCCCTGTGTTCGAACTCTCTGCATACTTGTCACTATACACCATTTGTGCAGAGTTAAAAATAAATTTTAACTCCACATTATTTCTAATTTATTGATCTTTAGTGTGGGTTAATTGTTGATTAAATACACTTTATTGTGGGTCGCCGCATCGACATCGGTTGTCTCCGCCTTGTGTGAGCCATACTCTTTAGACCTACGATAATTTGTGTTTATCAGAGCCCCATATGTCAGATGCCATATCAGAGAGCAGAGGTTCGATCGTACTCTACTAGACAGCGGATCGTCGATCAACCTACTTCCGACAGCCCTTCTCGACCGTTTCGAGTTGGGTACTCTTAGACAGAGCAGGACAGTCCTTCAGTTTGCTGATCGATCTGTCAAGAGGACGAAGGGGTTGCTTAGAGACGTTGTCGTCACGATTCAGGGCCTGCAATTCCCCGTGGACTTCGTAGTGTTGGACATGGAGATCCCTGAGTCGGTGATCGATACCCCCATCATTCTAGGTCGCCCGTTTTTGGCCACAGCCAAGGCAGTGACCGACCATGATAGCGGAAAGGTATACTTTCACGTCGAGGGCGAAAGTGTACAAATAGAGACGGTCGAGGACAGCAGAGCCAGAGACAGATCATGCTCAGAGACTACTTCAGACACAGAGCAGATGACAGATGTTGGGCCAGACATCCACCAGGACTGCAACTTTGTGATTACAGATGATGAGGCAGTTTGGGCAGATCCTGACGCGCATGCCATCCTCTCACTTTCAGATTACGCTGATGCAGAGACGACAGCAGAGGAGATCTTGGAGAGCGCACTACTGGTCCAGGATACTTTTGAGGCAGCAGAGCCGGTTCTCGACTACGAGACTGATTTTTGTGATGATGGTGGTACTGAGGCCACCTTGGATGATACAGATCCCTCGGAGTCAGGTTTTGACTGGGCAGAGTTTGATGATTACATACCATATCTGACTTCCACTGAGCCTGCAGATAGGGAGGAGGTAGATGCCGAGCAGAGCAGAGACAGTCCAGTTGAGACGCCTTCTCCAGATCCAGTTTGTGAGAGAGATTTCTCATTCTCCCGGGCAGATTTGGCCGCATACACTCGGATTCTTCAGAAGCCAGATTTGCCAGCACCAGTTTGTCTAGAGCTGAAGCCACTACCTGCGTCGTTGAAGTATAGGTTCCTTGCGGGTGAGCATGAGATGTACCCAGTCATTATCTCAGCCGATTTGACTGGAGAGCAGGAATCCCGTTTGATGAGGGTTCTTGAAAAGAACCGCAAGACGATAGGATGGAGCGTAGCAGATCTCCAGGGGATCAGTCCGGCTCTGTGCTCTCACCACATCTATCTCGAAGATGAGGCAAAGCCGTCGCGTGAGTTCCAGTGGCGGCTGAACCCGAATCTGAGAGAGGTTGTCATGAAGGAAATTTCGAAGTGGTGGAGCACCGATTTTATCTACCCCATCTTCGACTCCAAGTGGGTCAGTCCGCTACATGTGGTGCCCAAGAAGACGGGCATCACTACAGTGGTTACGGAGTCCGTAGAGGAGATCGCTACACGAGTACCCACTTCTTGGAGGGTCTGCGTGGATTACAGACGACTTAATCAGGCCACCAAGAAGGATCATTTCCCCTGCCCTTTATTGATTAGATCATTGAGAGACTGGCAGGGAAGAGCCATTATTGTTTTCTGGATGGGTACTCGGGCTACAACCTGGTGGCCATCGCTCCCGAGGACCAGGACAAGACGACCTTTACCTATCCCTTCGACACATACGCCTTCCGACGCATGTCATTTGGGCTATGCAATGCCCCTGCAACTTTTCAGAGATGCATGTTGTCGATCTTTTTGGACATGGTAGGGGAATGCTTGGAGGTCTTCATGGATGACTTCTCGGTTTACGGCGACGGATTCGACTCCTGTCTTGACTGCCTAGACCGAGTACTTCAGCGATGTATAGAGGTTCTCCTGGTATTATCTTGGGAGAAGAGTCACTTCATGGTGACTCAAGGGACAGTGCTTGGCCACATCATCTCCAATAGGGGTATGGAGGTTGATCCGGCCAAGGTGGATGTCATTAGCAAACTCGCACCACCGTCCAACTTGCGGCAGTTACGGTCTTTTCTGGGGCACGTTGGTTTCTACCAGTGATTCATTCGTGATTTCAGTAGAGTTGCCCGACCGTTGACTGATCTGCTGACGAAAGACACCGAGTTCCTTATCGATGACAAGTGTCTCTCTCGTTTGAGACTCTCAAGAGGAGTGTAATAGAGGCTCATGTCCTTCAGCCACCCGATGGGTCTCTCCCATTCGAGATCATGACGGACGCCTCTGATTTTGCTGTGGGGGCTGTGTTAGGACAGAGGAGGGATGGAGTTCCATTCGCCATCCACTACGCTAGCCGCACATTGGATTCCACGCAGCGGAACTACACAATCACAGAGAAGGAGATGCTAGCAGTAGTCTTCGCCCTAGATAAGTTCAGATCATACATTATTGGATCTAGAGTGACCTTGTATACGGATCATACCGCCATCAGGTACCTCATGGCAAAGAAGGATGCCAAGGCCAGACTGACCAGATGGATCCTTCTACTCCAGGAGTTTGACATAGAGATTAAGGATAAGCCTGGAGTCAAGAATGTGGTGGCGGATCATCTCTCCCGATTGGAGTATCTTGAGGATTCTGAGCAGATTGACCCTATTTGTGAGACCTTTCCAGATGAGGCGATCCTTGCTATTGCCTCGCTCCCATGGTACGCCAATATTGTAAACTATCTTGTCGCCAATTTCACAAGATTGGCCCAGACAGAAACTTGAGACCTTCCTCGCGAAGGCCAAGTTTTACCATTGGGAGGATCCCATCCTTTACCATGAGGGAGGGGATAGTATCTGGCGTAGGTGCATTCCTCAGGAGGAGCATCACAGCGTCCTTACTTACTGCCACAAGCTTGAGGCAGGAGGACATCACTCAGGGAGGAGAACGGCATAGAAAGTGCTCCAATCCGGCCTATGGTGGCCTACTCTCTTCAAGGACTCTGATGTGTTCGTGAAGAGATGTACTGATTGTCAGAGGATGGGCACTTGTGGACAACGTGATATGATGTCGATGCAGCCCATACACTTCTGTGAGGTTTTTGACACATGGGGCATCGATTTCATGGGTCCATTCCCTAAGAGTCAGGGATTTGAGTACATTCTGTTGGCCGTAGATTATGTGAGTTGTTGGGTTAAGGCCATTCCTGCCCGAACCGCTGATGCCAGGACAGTTTGCAGATCTCTGAGGAAGCACATCATTACACGGTTCGGGGTACCTCGAGTATTGATTTCAGATGGGGATTCTCATTTCATCAACGACCAGGTGAAGGCCCTTGCGAGCGAATTTGGCATAGACCATCGAGTTGTCACTCCATACCATCCACAGACGAATGGTCTAGCCGAGGTGTCGAATAGGGAGATCAAGACTATTTTGCATAAAGTCGTCCGCCATGACCGAAAGGATTGGTCACAGCTTTTGGACTCAGTCTTGTGGGCATATAGGACGTCTTTCAAGACACCATTGGGCACATCTCCCTTTCACCTCGTATATGGCAAGCCGTGCCATTTACCAGTTGAGTTGATGCACAGGTCACTTTGGGAAGTTACAGATATTATTTTGGATCCAGATAGTGTAGGAGACCAGAGGAGGGCAGAGTTAGCAGCCCTGGAGGAGCTTCGTGATACCGCCTTCTCAAACAGCCTACAATATAAGGAGAGAGTGAAAGAGTGGCATGATTCTCATATCAGCCACAAGCATTTTGAGCCTAGACAGAGAGTATGGATGTTTGATGCTAGGCTTCGTCTATTTCCAGGGAAGCTACAGAGCAAATGGAAGGGACCTTATCTTGTGAGAAAGGTACACGACAATGGGAGTATTGACATATCTGAGTTGTCTTCTGAGAGTACCTTTCGAGTGAACGGCCAGCGGCTCAAGCCATTTCTAGATCATGAGCCACGGGTCGTTGATGTTGCCCCTATTCATTTTGCGTGAGATGTGGTCTCTTGACTCACATCCATTGCATCTCACGCCTGATTATCACTGTTCTTCCGACCTGTATAGATCCAGTTGTCCATATCACTCTATTCTCTAATCCCACATCCCTTTTCTCATCCTATATTTATGCTATACTCAGGGTGTACTTTACCCTAAGTATAAGGGGGATGTAGGACCTTCGGGTATTCTTTTGATTCTTTCTACCCCTGTTTTGCTGCCTATACTTAGGGATATTTCACCCTAAGTATAGGGGGGCAGACTCTGTACATCCTTCGCTCGGATTTCCCTTCATGTACCGCTTGTTATAGTTAGGATTACTTGATCCTAAGTATAGGGGGAAACCACCGAGTTCTCCTCATTCATTCATCTCTGTATCTAGCCATTCCTTTTCACTTCCCTATACTAAGCACGAGTTATGTCTTCTTCATTGCTCTTAATCACTCTGAGGACATCGTTCGAGCTAAGTATAGGGGGTGTGTATATATTTCATATATACTTTAGCCATAACTCGCACTTTGTGTGAGTGTGTGAATAAATAAAAATGGCCAAAAACCCATAAAATTTAAAAAATTTTCTCCCTTGTATATAAAATTCATTCTGCACATACCTATTTATTAATACAAATTATTTTTGTACAAATGATTGTAAAATGATTTTTGTAAAGGATTTGTAAATATGTGTATATCAAAATTATGTATATAGTACAAAATTTTTCCAAAATGTTTTGAAAATAAAAAAGTTTGCAAAAACCTTGTGTAAATGTTTGTAAATATTTTGCAAAACTTGCATTCATGCATACATTCATGGTTTCAAAACATTTTTCAAAAATTTTGCATATTTGTAAAGTCACATTTGTAAATAGCATCCTTGTAAATACTTGTATAGTTTTTCCTGGATCATAGTTGACATTTAAACTAGCCTGGAATTAAATTGGGAAATGGAGCTTGATCAAGATCTTAATCCACCTAATTTTAAGAGGAACCTTATAGGGCTTAGGGTTAAGGCTTTTCAGGTACATTGGGACTTAATTCTTTGAGTCCACTAGGCTATGAGCATATGTCATCTTGATGAGCCTAAGTAGAGCACTTAACAACACACGCACGACTCTTAGAGACAATGGCTTGACTTGCACCAGCACTTTACACATAGCTCTCCACGGATGAGGTGGTGAGAAGGCAGTTTCCTTTGGCTTGGGGTAGCATATGAGGGTACTACTTCTAGGCGGAACCTCTCTTCTTCTTTTAGTGAAGGAAGTGCACCTCAACTTGGTCTAGTGGTGATGAAGGCTAAAGACAGAAGCCGTGGGTTGCAATAAAGCTTCAAAAGAGGGATAGTCTACTGGCTCAAGAGGAAAAACTCCTTGTATATATGCTGCACCATGTAGATATGTTGTACAGTTGCACATGAAAAAAATGTGCAAAAAGAAAAGAACTCCAAAAAGTGGTGGATCGGATTGAAAATTTAATAATCCCACCGAAGTGTATATAGTCAAATAAAGCAAAAGCGTATGGTATACATGTTACATCTCATGAAGCTTGCAGCGGGAGACTCAGCTACACTGGTTAGAGCTCCCAAGGATACATGGCTACACCGGCCATGGTCCATTCTCTTCTTCCCCCTCTTCTTGAGCCGGTTGCACTTGAACTTAGAAGGGAATACCCGCTTCTCGAGGAAAGAGTTGCTAGACCGAGGCATTAGAGTTACCAGGTTGGGGGAGGTTGTTTCTTTGTTACTTTTGAGGTGGGAAGCTACATATCACTTACACTGCATGGAAAGATTCATGGTCATTAGAGTTTATGTATGTAGACTTGTTCTGATCTGATTTATTGAGGAGTCTTGTCCATAGATTGGTGGAACTTAGAGGCTGTTGAGTTTTAAGCTTAAGTACAAATAAGGTTCCGACACAATAATAATCCAAAGATCCGATGGAGCTCCATATTTCAATTTAATGAAGGCAAGTTTAATAATCAGCCTTAATCCATGTATATTCTCCTCTTTTTCTTTTTCTTTTTCTTTTTCACTTCTTTTTCAAATAAGTGTTGCTAAGGGACTAGCAAAGTTAAGTATAGGGGGGTGATGAATACCCATTCATCACTCTTTATTCTTATATTTTAGCTACAAAAACCTTTGCAAATGCATGTAGATACTTGTAAGTACAAATAATTACCAAATAGCATGCATTGTGTAAAAACTAATAATTAGCATGTTTTTTGTGCAAAAATAAAAGAATAAAGAGATAAAAGAAAAAGAGGGAGATATTTAGAATAAATATTGAGCGACCTAATCCCAAGGGAGGGCTCAGCATGGGCCTGACCGCATAAATGCCCAAGTAGAGAGAGATAAGGAAGCTCATGTATGTAAATATACCTGTAAATATAATAATAATATTTTCCTCCGAAAATAAAAATAAAATTGGGTCATATTTATTCGTATATATTTGTACATACAAAATCAAAATAAAAATTAGACAATTAAAAAGAAAACAAAAAAATAAATATTTTTTTGTTCACGGGCATCGTCGCCGCAGCCCTCCCCTCGCGCGGCCGCCCTCGCCCCCAGCCACGCCTCCTCGCGCCGCGCGCGTGCCTCCGCCGTGCGCGGCTCTGCCGCCCAGCCCTCGCCGACCTCTCCTCTGGCGCAGACGCCGCCTCCGCCACCCCTCCACCCGCGCCCCGTTCACCGTCGCGTCATCTGATGATTCGCTAAATACGATATTTAATTTGGTCACGTTGTAATACGTGTACTTAGCGATTCGGTCAGAACCGAGAGAAGATCTCCGTGAAGAGTGTCTCGGCTTTAATTTATATCCCGGGCAAGTCCGGGGTCGAACTCAGGGAGGCAAAGGAACAACTTTGGGTTAATTTGAAAACTTAGATCTTGATTCCCAATGCGGTATTTTTTTTATAATTTTTTTAATGCAAAAAGAAATGCCAATGCAAGATGCGGTTGAATCAAGTTAATAAGAAAGTATACAACTTAGCCAAATTAATTTTAATGTCAAATTAATCCAATTTAGCCAAATTATATTTTTCCAGTGAACTTAATCCAATGATGAATGCAAAACATATTTTTTCAGAATTTTAGGGGTTAAAATGCAATAACTAAAAATGCACACTTTTTATGGGTTTTTCGCAATTTATCACACAAACAGTAAGTAAAAATCATGAAAACTCTATTGGAATGAAAACATGATGAAAGGAAGCTACAGTAATTTTTTTAGAATTTTTTGACAAAATATGAATTTTTTATGGATTTTTTAGTGAAATCAGAGTGACAGCGAGTAAATAATTTCTAATAAATCCACCTTATCAATTTAATCAGAGTGCGAATTATCTCAGAAAGATGTTTAAATAAGCAATCCAAGAGATTTGAAATTTCGCAAAAAGGATATACATGGATTTAATTAAAAATCAAATACTAAATTCACTCTACAAATTATTTAAGGCACAAGACATCTCCATTTTCGATGAAATTTGGACAATAAATTTATCACATTTCAAGGCAACATCCCTAATTTTTGTGGATTTTTTGGAGCAACCGTGTGTGAGATATAATTTTAAGAGTACAGAATGGGTAAACTATGCAAAATTTCAGTAGAACAATTTTAGTTAATTACCCATATCTTACAAAAATACAAATAAACAATCACATGACAGAGGATGAGTTGCTCAACATAATGATCATTTTTATTGAGTAAAAAGATGCCAAAACAAGGTCCAAATTCAAGTACAAACACAGGGATATCTTTGCAAATAGAGAAACTGAAATTACAAAGCAAGTTATGTACAAGGACCTTTTTGTAATAACAGAAATATAGAAATAAAATCACGCAATTTTTACGTAAAAATAAGGGAAAAAATGCACCTTCTCCTTCCTTCGGTAGGGCTCAGGAAGAACCCAACGAGGGGGGTCAACGGCGGCGGGCACGGGGTCGTCGGCGGGCCACCGCGCGGCCGCACGGTGGAGGGCGGCGCGGCGGGTCGCTGGGAGGTGGAGAGGGCAACGCGGCGGGTCGGCTGGGAGCGGGGCACAGCTGCTGCTTGTGGCGGCGGAGGCGGCGTCTGCGCCAGAGGAGAGGTCGGCGAGGGCTGGGCGGCAGAGCCGCGCACGGCGGGGTTGGTGGCGACGCCGGCTGCGAGGCCGCCGGCTGGCGGCGGGAGGGGGGCGGCGGTGAGCCGCTTGGAGGAGAGGGGGCGGCGGCGGTGGGTGTTCCGCTGCTGCTCCCGTGTTTTTTTTATTTTTTTTAAATTTTTTTTTTGCTGCTGCAATAAATAACAAAAGAAAAACTTTTTTTTGTTCTAATTTCTTTATATTTTTTTATGTTTTGTTAATTAGGGGATGCACATGATGGAAAAAAAATTGATGTGATGATGTAGAAGATGATGTGGAACAAATGTGGGTATATGGATGACAATATGATGGACTAAAAAAATTGCAAAGATAAAAGTAACGACAACAAGATGAAAATAAAATTACCTAAGATGGATGGTCGCCTATGATGTGCTCACGTGAGCATGGTCTTCGCTCAAATCGCCGGCGAGCGATGAGCTCGAGCAACGTGCGTATGCGGCTGCGATGTTGGCCAAAATGCCAACGGATCTCACCGGAGAGAGGGCCGTCGTCGCTCGACCGCGGTTGCGTCGCTGTCACCGATTCAACTCAGGGAACTAGGTTCTCCTCACATAAAGATGGATCAAAGGCAAAAATGAGGAGAATGACATGTATATAAAGATGATGGAATGAGAGGTTATTAAAGTGGTGGAGTTGAATGGGAAGTTGTATTATTAATGGAGTTGAATGGGAAGTTGGGAAAAATGATGGAATAATGGAGTTGAATTGATGGTTATTGTAGAGAATGGAATTTAAATAATAAATAAATAGATAAATAGAGTTGGCTACTTTAAATACAATAAAATAAAGAGAGAAGACAAATAGTGGAGAATTTACAAAAGAAGACAAAACACCATGTACAATTTTTGTTTACTTTTCTAATTTGTATTTTTTTGTCTTTTTAGTAAGAGATATTTACAACAGAAAAATACTATAAAATAATATAATTAAAATACAACACAATCATGATTTTTTTTGTATTTTTAGTAATTATGAAAGATACAATAAAAATTAAAGAAAGAATGAATATATACAAGGTATACAATGTACATCTAGGTCCCAAAACCCAACTTTTGCAAATGAGCTCCGATTTTAATGAAACCACTTCCGTTGGATAGATAATTTTCTAACTTGAACTATAAAAGTGAGTTTGGTGAACTTGGAGTTCATACGGAGCGGGAATTTAGCTTGGAAGTTGGTCTTTACGACTTTTTCCCATTGGGATCTAGGAGTATTTATTTGAGGTAAAATTTGTTTTGTATTTTTGTATTTTTATATACATTGATATGAATATGTTGGAGAAAGAATTAGCCAAAAAGGAGTTGATATGAAATTATTAAAAATACATAAAGTTTTGGGCTATTTACATGTATAAAACTCCTTTGATTTTGCGGCTTTTTATGTGTAATTTATTTTGTACAATCTAATATACAGTAATTAGTGAGTTTTATTTACAAGAGTCATTTTGTTAATTTATTGATTTTATGGACATTTTTATGAGCTTTTACTCGGGGATTTTGCTAAGATCAAGATATTGAGATGATGAATCGTAGATTCATCACCCCCTATACTTAAACTTTGCTAGTCCTCGAGCGAATAAAGAATGAATACGTTGGGTTAACCCATGACTGTGCATGTGAAAACAAAACTTGATCTATTCAAGAACTCTCGGTTTTAGAAATCCTAAAATTCTAAGCTGAACCAAGCTCTAGTCAAAAGGTATCCAATTTCCCTAATCATCAGACTCTCTTTGTATACATATATAGTAGGGATATGACTTTAAGTGTTGACTACAGTTACAAGAGTAGAGTCACAACGTCACCCAAGGTTTTAGTCCAAGAGACTCTCCTAAGGACCCGATCCTCAACACTAGGGAATAAACCATTTCTTGCATCCAATCCACCGTCTTTTTAGTTGTCAGACTTAAAAGTGTAGATGGAAGGCCAGTTGATGGAGGGCATAGGATTGTGTCATTTCTTCTCTCCCTCTCATTGGAACAAGGATCCTCTCAAGTGCCTTATTACTCAACGCATTTTTTGGTGTTGATCAGTGCGTCCGTCAAGAGAAGTTGGAGCCGTCTGCACTTGTTTTCCTGGGAGTACACCGGGGTGTGTCTTTTTTGAGTATCTATTATACCTTCTACACCCAGACTTGTAGCATTTACGATGCAGGGCCCTTTTTTGGTGCAAGCCCGACTCCTGGTCCTAATAGCGGTGGTCCAAGTGGACACTTTTGAAATGGTTGGTAGCGCTCGCCTTTGGTGGAAGCTCTTTGATATTTGACTTTGTATGGAATGAGAGCTTTTCTTTGACATTTCATTGCTTTGTAGTATTTTTGGCTAGCTCCACTGCTTTTACCAAGAGTTGGCGCACACTGATCAACATTTTTTATTTTATCACACCTTGGCACATAGGTAAATGTCAAGAGATAGTACAAGAACCATGTTCTCATACTGGCTAAAGATGCTGACACTCAGGTTTCATGAAGCCTTCATTGATTTTATCCCATCCTCGAGCATCATTAAATCAAGTCCAAACTCAAATCCCTCATCCCAGATCCTCAAGTGAAATTTCAACTCATCTCATCATAACTGCAGTCGTGTATGTGAGGTGCTGATCATATTCTTAAGGTAGAGACTAAGCATGCAATATAGCACACAAATCTTTCAAAGTAGGGAAATGTGCATAATTAAGTCCAAGACCCTAATGACTAAGGCTGATTAACTCAAAATCTCAAGAGCTCATAAACCAAGTGTTCTTGAACATCACTAGTCTTGTGTGAAAGTGAATGTGTCAGGGGTTAAACCAACTTATTAGTTAGTTTTTTTAGTGTTTTTTATGATTTTTTTAAGTTTTACAAAAAGTGTTTTTTTTTTCAAAAAGTTTTTTTTTGACAAACAAAGGCAAAGAAGTTTTTTTTTTAGAAAAGTTTTTTTAAGAGTTTTTTTTGAAAGATAGGTAGATAAGAAAGGACTCTTTTTTTTAAAGAGGATTTTTTTTTAAAAGTTTTTTTTTGAAAAGGTTTTTTTTATCTTTTTTTTTGAAAATATTTTTTTAGAGCAAATAAGAAAAGAGAACAAAAAAAACATTTTTTTGCAAAGTTTTTTTTAAGAGATTTTTTTTTGAAAAAGTTTTTTTTTACCCACCCCATAATTATTGTATAATATATACAAAAATACGTGAAAGTACGAGCTATGGGTAAAGTATATATATAATGTATACACGCCCCCCTATACTTAGCATGTGCTATGTCCTCATGGCACAAGAAGCGAGAAAAAGATATAGCTCGTGCTAAGCGTAGGATGGCTAAAATAATAAATAGTATAGAAGTCGATCCGCCCCCCCTATACTTAGGCTCTGGACAGCCTAAGTGTAGAAGAAGGGCAAAAAATAGGGTGGACGAGGTCAAAAAGAGAAATGGATGAGTATGTACACACGGCGGGCATCGGCTCCCCCTATACTTAGGCTCTTGGTAAGCCTAAGTATAGGACAAGAGTAAGTGTAAGAACCGATGTGATCTGGAGAATACACAAAGAACGGCGAATGTACAAGAGGAATGAATCTTCTAAGATGTTGAATCTTGATTCTGCATCTTCATGATGAGTAATATGATGTATCTGCTCTGTGCTCACTCTGCATGAAGTTGAAGACCTCGACTTGGACTAACTTCTCTTTTGAATCAACAAAATGCTTCAACAGTTGTCCATTTACCACATGAGATTGTGCACCATCTGTGAGATCAGCTATCTCTACACTTCCATTCTCGTGCACTTTCTTAACAACAAAGGGACCCGTCCATTTAGATTTGAGCTTCCCATGGAACATCTTCAACCTGGCATTGAACAACCATACCTTTTGTCCAGGGACAAAGTCTTTGCACCTAATGTGTTGATCATGCCATCTCTTTACTTTGTCCTTATAAATCAAACTGTTGTCAAATGCCCTGTTTCGGATTTCCACGAGCTCGTTCAAGTTCAAGTCTCGACAAAGCTTCCCTAGGTGACAACTCCAGTTAATCTTCTTAATTGCCCATTCGGATTTATGAATCAATTCTGCGGGCAAATGGCATGGCTTGCCATAGATCATTCTAAATGGTGAAGTACCCAATGGTGTCTTGTAGGCTGTCCTATAGGCCCAAAGAACTTGGTCCAAAAGCTGAGACCAGTTCTTCCTATCGGGACGAACCAATTTCTGCAAAATACTCTTCACCTCTCTGTTCGAAACCTCTGCCATGCCGTTGGACTGTGGGTGGTAAGGACTAGTAACTCTATGCTCAAATCCATAGTCCTTAGCTAAAGATCTCATATCTCGGTTCACAAAATGGCTACCCCCATCAGATATCAAAACTTTTGGCACCCCGAACCTAGCAATAATATGATCTCTCACAAACTTACAGACAGTCTTGCTCTCTGCGGTTCGGGTTGGAATAGCCTCCACCCACCTGGATAAATAGTCAACCGCCAACAATATGTACTCATGTCCTTGGCTGTTGGGAAAGGGACCCATAAAATCTATGCCCCATGCATCAAAAACATCACAAATAATCATCGGTTGCATGGGCATCTCATCTCTCTATCCAACTATCCCTCCCATCCTTTGACAGATAGGGCACGACCGTACAAAATCAATAGCATCTCTAAACAAGGTCGGCCAATACAATCCACATTGAAGTACTTTGTGAGCGGTTCTCTTTCCCGAATGGTGTCCTCCAGCCTCAAGTGAATGACAATATGTGAGGACACTATGGTATTCCTCCTGAGGAATACACCTTCTCCAAACACAATCCGGTCCTTCGAAGAAAAGGAAAGGATCGTCCCAGTGGTATCTCCTCGAATCCGACTTCAGTCGATCAATGCTGCTCCTAGTCCAACCATGGGGAACCTGCTTGGAGACAAGATAGTTCACCATGTTGGCATACCACGGGAGTGAGTCAATAACACAAATTGACTCATCTGGGAAGGTCTCTCTAATCCGCTCATAATCAGGAGAATCCTTAAGTTCAATCCGAGAAAGGTGATCAACCACAACATTCTTCACTCCAGGTTTATCTTTTATCTCCAAATCAAATTCCTGGATGAGTAAAATCCACCTAAGAAGACGCGCCTTCGCGTCCTTCTTTTCCATTAAATATCGAATGGCTGTGTGATCTGTATAAATTGTCACCTTAGAGCCCAAAATATATGATCTGAACTTCTCGAGGGCCCATACTACCGCGAGCATTTCTTTTTCAGTCACTGTATAATTCTTCTGTGTAGGATCTAAAACTTTGCTTGCATAATGAATAGCAAACGGAATCCCCTCTCGTCGTTGTCCTAACACAGCTCCTATAGCAAAATATGAAGCATCAGTCATGATCTCAAAGGGGAGAGACCAGTCAGGAGCTTGTAGGATTGGCGAGGCACAAATCTTCCTCTTCAAGAGATCAAAGGCCTCTAGACACCTGTGATCTACAATGAACTCCGTGTCTTTCCCTAAGAGCTCAGTCAGTGGACGGGCGATTTTTGAAAAATCCTGAATGAATCTTCTATAGAATCCAACATGCCCTAAGAATGATCGCACTGACTTCACGTTGGTTGGTGGATCGAGTTTCTTGATCACCTCCACCTTGGCAGGGTCAACCTCCATTCCCCTTTTGGAGATGACATGCCCCAACACGATACCCTCCGTCACCATAAAGTGGCTCTTCTCCCAGGAGAGTACCAGATTCACCTCTCTACACCTCGTGAGGACTCGGTCCAAGTGCGCTAAACATGTATCAAAAGAATCACCATGGACCGAGAAGTCATCCATGAACACTTCCAGGAAATCTCCCACCATTTCGGCAAATATGGCTATCATGCACCGCTGAAATGTGCCCGGGGCATTGCAAAGCCCGAATGGCATGCGCCTGAAAGCATAAGTACCGAATGGACATGTGAATGTGGTCTTTTCCTGGTCCTCAGGGGCTATGGCCACCTGGTTGTAGCCGGAGTACCCATCAAGAAAACAGAAGAACTCTTTCCCTGCAAGTCTCTCCAAGATCTGATCAATAAAAGGCAAGGGAAAGTGATCTTTCTTGGTCGCGGCATTCAAGCGCCTGTAGTCAACACAGACACGCCACGACGTAGGTACTCGTGTCGCGATCTCTACCCCCTCCTCGTTGGTGACCATCTGAATTCCCGACTTCTTCGGGACAACATGGAGTGGGGCCACCCACTTGGAGTCAGAAATAGGGTATATAAACCCTGCTTTGCACCATTTCTCAATTTCTTTCTTCACCACTTCCCGTAGATTGGAATTAAGTCTCCTTTGGAACTCACGGGAAGGTCTCACATTATCCTCAGTAAAAATGTGGTGCGAGCAGAGAGCGGGGTTGATGCCCACGAGATCCGACACTGTCCAGCCTATTGCTTTGTGGTTCCTCTCTAAGACTTCTAACAACCTAGACTCCTGTTCTAAAGTCAAGTCTGAGCTAATGATGACAGGATATCTCTCTTTGGGTCCCGCAAGAAAGGCGTACTTGAGTGTAGGAGGTAGTGATTTCAGTTCTGGCAATGTGGTATCATCAAGCAGATCTGGCTGAACTGAATCTGAATCTGGTTCCGTGCTGCGTGAAGGTGGGCTAAGCTGAGTAGTACTCGCCACCAAATCAGAAGTATCGGGAGTCGGATCGTCAAAAGTATCCAAAAAATCGGCAAAAGCCATGTCCGACTCGTCATCTATGTCCCATGATTGTTCCGAAGAGGATGGAACTGACAGATCCGAATGGATCTCTAAGTCATCATGAGAATAGGTTGATGCATCTCTAACAAGATCAGACAACGCCTGGCAAACTGCATCATGCACTATATCCTCTCCAGATGAAAGGGTCTCGCTCTGTCCTGAAGGAATCTACCCCCAAATCCCAACTGTGCTAATCAAACTGCAGTCTGCCTCTGAAGATGAGTACTCTGTGCTACTCTCTGAATCGGGTCGCTGACACTTGGTTTGCTTCATCTCAAGATTCACCTCTCCTCCTGGAGAACGGAACTTCATCATTCCCGTACCATAATCGAAAGCTGCGCCTGCGGTCCTAAGGAAGGGCCGCCCAAGAATGATCTGAGATTCTCTCCAATGATTAGAGGTCTCCATGTCCAAGACTGTGAAGTCAACCTGATAGTTCTGCCCCTCAATTGAGATAACAACGTTCTTCACTTCTCCCTTAGGTCTCTTCACTGAACGATCTGCAAATTGGAGTAAAGCTCTAGATTTGCAAAGTGGTCCCAACTCCAATTTTTGATATAATGCTAAGGGAAGTAAGTTAATCGAAGATCCGTTATCTAGGAGTGTGCGTGCAAACGCAATGTCGTCAATACGACTCTCCACATAATGAGCACCCATGTCTCTCTTTTTTCCTTGGCAAAGTCTGATTCTTGAGACAATAGGTTGTGGCTACCGATAAGATATGTGTCTTTATATTTCGGTTATCTTTCTTCCTGCTAACCCTTCTAGGTGTGCATCTCACCTTAAGGTATTTTTGGAAGGCAGGATGGTTAGCCACATATTCATCAAATGGCACCTTAACTGTGATATTTTCTTTACAAAATCGTGCCATATCGGGGTCATCTTTTCTGAATCTTTTTGATGCGCTTTCCTGCCGTAAGAGCACGGGGGAAAGGGATGGAAGCTCGGGAAACAGAGGATGAAGAATCTGAATCATGAACTGAAAGATCATTCTTTGCATGAACGAAAACAGAGTTCTTCATACAAGAATCTTTTTGATGCAACATGGACTCAAAATCTAAACTATCTACTACAGGTTGTGGAATAGAAGCTGGAGTGGTATCCGCCACAACCGGAGATGCAAGGTCCTCCGTAGACTCAGAAGAATATCCATGCTGACGATGCTGCATACGTGCTCTCCTCCTCCTCTCGGCTCCCTGAGTAGAAATCCTCAAATGGTGCTGATGGGGCTCCGAAATATGATGCCTCTCCTCCTCGTCCTCTGAAGACTCCTCAGGTAGAGCTCCAGAGATGCCCCTCCTCGTATCCCTCGCCCGGTCAGGTACGGTCACGGTCCTTCCGCTCCTGAGTGACATGTGGTTAGCCTCGTCACACGAAAGAATCTCATGTTCAGATCTAGGAGATGCTGAATAGTATACCTGACCAAAGTGCTGCTGAGAACTAGATTTGTTCAGGCTATTGGGGTTAGCCTGAACTTGGGCTGGGATAGAGGTAGAGGGTGCAGTCTGCTCGTCTCGCCATCTGGACAGGCGGTTGACATCCACCCGTAAGTCTTGAACCTCGTTCCTGTAGGAACGTAGCTCGTCGAGTATCTGCTGCTGAATATCCACGGAACTAGACGAAGAAGGAAGTGGATAAGACTGGGAAGAAGAACGGGAAGACTGGCCCTGCTGGCCAGAGTACTGCCTCTGCTGCTGCTGCTGGGGTTGCGGACCCTGCTGGCCCGCCTGGTAGTGGCCCTGTCGGCCATGCTGCTGGTACTGCTGCCTCTGCTGCTGGGGTGGCTGGAATCCAGGGCTCTGCTGTGAAGGAGGTGGTGCGGAGGTGAATGCGGTGTTATGAAAGGTCGGGGGACGCTGATAGGACTGTCGGTCTCCCGTACTTCCCTGCCTGGCAGGGTCCTGAGTATACCATACTCCATTCACCTCCCAAACCGGTGGAGGTTCCTCCTGGACTGTCTCTGCTAATGGAGGTGGCTGCTGGAAAGAGTGGGTATAGGATTGGTCCTGCTCCCACGGCTGGGGTTGCCCTGACACCAACTGCTCCTGAACATGGTGAACTCGGTATACGGGAGCAGAGGGTGCAGTCACGGCAGGTATCTTTATCTTAGATACCTTCTCAGTCAACTCCTCCATCTGTTTTGGAAGTTTGGAGACACTCCGATCTAACTCATCAATCCTTATGTCGATCCTCTCGACTACAGTAAGCTTGTCAGCAAGAAGTCCCATGCTAGGGATCACGTCCTGAGAGAGATCAACTACAGCTGATTTTCCCCCTCCAAATGAGAGTGAACTGGGGGATGGTGTATAGGCCCTGCTGGCCATCTGTGAGCGGCTAGTTTCAGCCATCTGCTCGAATACCCTCCAGACGGTATCCGCTCCTCGAGATGTATAGCTGCCTCCACAGGCAGCGCTCACTAAACCCTGCATCTCAGGGTTGAGACCAGTGAAAAATGATTGGACCAAGATGTTATCATTTAGTCCATGACAGGGACACTTCTGCAGGATGTCCTTGAATCTTTCCCAAGCATCACAGAAGGCTTCATGGGGTAACTGGGAAAACTCGTAATTCGTGTCCTCATCATGTTAGTTCTACTCAACGGGTAGAACTTCTTCAAAAACAGGTCCTTGAACTGGGCATATGTGGTGACAACGATCCCAAGATTCTTTACCCAGTAATCAGCTTTGCCACCCAAGGCAAATGGAAGGGCTTTGAGCCTAATATAATCCTGGCTAACATTTTGATTTTTGAGGTTAGCACATATGAGCTCAAAGTCCCTTAGGAATGCATATGGCTCCTCAGAAGCATTCCCATCAAAATGTGGCAGCAGGTTCAGAAAATGCGGCTTCAACTCAAAGTCAACAGTGGGTTCGGCCGGACTCAAGTAGTTATGAATTTGATATTGTCCGGGGTTGTATGCCGCATCCATTGGTAGTTGGACCCCAACATTTTAACTGTCCTAACTGAGCTTTCAGTAATGCTTGTTGCTGCTCAGATGCAGCTAATCTGGCAAGTATCATTTTCATTGGGTCTTCATTATTCTCTTCTTCCTCTTTTTTCTTCTTTGGAGGCATTTTACTTGTGTCTTCTATATGGCCTGAATCAGCAATGTGTTCTTGATTAGAAGAGGATTTATGAATCAAGACATTCTCATCGAGGCGAAGGTCTTCCTCGGTGAGGTGGGAAGAGAGAAAGGGAATGGTTTGAGAGTAACCATCCCGAGAGGGGGTGATCCTGGGCTCAAGAGGGTCATGAGTCCAGGTTGGTCCACGTTGCGCATGGACCTGTGAAGACATACTTCTTGAAGGGTTCAACGGGAAATTCGCAAGGTCCGAATAATTATCCCCCCAATCAGTCATCTTCGATGTCAAAAGAACCATTAGAACACGATATTTCAATGAGGTGCTAGTTCTACGGTGCACGTAAATGTGCGGAGTAAACTCACACAATACAAACGCAATTCAAACCCTCAATTTCACCAACGCAACACGTGAAGGCCGTAAGAGTTCGGCCGAATTATCTTGTCAATTTTAGTTGGTGAGAAGACAATCTTGGAAAGATTAACGAGCTGTTAGGTGCCCATATTTTCCTACAGACTGACCCGGTTCTTACAACTAGTTTGGCCTACTTTCAGCCAGTATAGGAATAAGTACAAGCCGAAGCCCGCTCCTTGAGGACTAAAGCACCCTCTAAACCTCCCACTCTGCTAAGGAAGTCCGGACCGTATAAATACGGCTACCCGTATTCCTCACTGAAAAGTAGCTAATCGCCTGAAAATAAAGAACCAGTAGTAAGTAAGAAATCCAGACTTGGCTCTATCCTAGGGTCGTCTCTCTCTCACTTGCAAGTAAAACAAACAATGAGGGCTTTATGCACCCGAGAACAAGGGTTCTTTTTATTCCAATTATTTTAAATCGACCTGCTCAATTCAGTCCCAATTTTAGAGTTAGGTTATCACTTGAAATTTATGTGAACACACAAGCACGTCTACCGTTCAGTCCCAATTTCCTTTTAACCTTAAGTTATAAAACAAGAGGGGAATCGGAAATCAGAATGCAAACGAGAAATTATGATGCATGGTCAGAAGAAGGTATACTTACAGTGAATCCCAGCACTCTTCATGTGTTATGCAGAACAGAATTTATAAATGTTACACTAAATGCATGCAGATCGAGAAAACCGCACCTAACAGTATACTATTAGCGGGGAAGAATTTATTGAATTTGAGCTAAGTAGTACGTGTCTATGTGCGTCTCATTATGAATCTTATAAGATATGTGAATCTTCTAAGATATGTGTGGCCTAACTTACGATGGGCACAAACAAATTTGATTCTAAGCTACCGTGTGCCTAATCCTTAAGTTCGCCACTCAAGTCAAGCCCCACCCTCGCCGGAGAGTGAAACAGGCTCGACACACCACAAATGTCCAAGTCTTTTTACACACGCGAGCTCTCAAACAAGAGCCGCTATAAAGGAGCAACTACCTAAATAATTACAACAATTTACAAAAACTCTCTCAAAGATAAATAAATTCTCCAAGCTCTTCAGCAGTCGGCGCGCGTCGCGTCCGTCGACCTCCGATGCACTCCAAGTCCACCGGGCCCTCGCAAGGAAAAAGAGATTTATATTAGAGAGATAAACAACAAAATATATACAAAAATATGAAGAGAAATAATTGAAAGGAAGATGGATTAATTACAAGTGGCTCGGGGGTCAGACTACCCGAGTAAGTGAAAAACTAAATCCAAATTTTTAAATTAATCCCTAAGCCATCTGCCTCCCCGGCAACGGTGCCATCTGACGAGTCGCTAAATACGATATTTAATTTGGTCACGTTGTAATACGTGTACTTAGCGATTCGGTCAGAACCGAGAGAAGATCTCCGTGAAGAGTGTCTCGGCTTTAATATATATCCCGGGCAAGTCCGGGGTCAAACTCAGGGAGGCAAAGGAACAACTTTGGGTTAATTTGAAAACTTAGATCTTGATTTCCAATGCGGTATTTTTTTATAATTTTTTTAATGCAAAAAGAAATGCCAATGCAAGATGCGGTTGAATCAAGTTAATAAGAAAGTATACAACTTAGCCAAATTAATTTTAATGTCAAATTAATCCAATTTAGCCAAATTATATTTTTCCAGTGAACTTAATCCAATGATGAATGCAAAACATATTTTTTCAGAATTTTAGGGGTTAAAATGCAATAACTAAAAATGCACACTTTTTATGGGTTTTTCGCAATTTATCACACAAACAGTAAGTAAAAATCATGAAAACTCTATTGGAATGAAAACATGATGAAAGAAGCTACAGTAATTTTTTTTTAGAATTTTTTGACAAAATATGAATTTTTTATGGATTTTTAGTGAAATCAGAGTGACAGTGAGTAAATAATTTCTAATAAATCCACCTTATCAACTTAATCAGAGTGTGAATTATCTCAGAAAGATATTTAAATAAGCAATCCAAGAGATTTGAAATTTCGCAAAAATGATATACATGGATTTAATTAAAAATCAAATACTAAATTCACTCTACAAATTATTTAAGGCACAAGACATCTCCATTTTCGATGAAATTTGGATAATAAATTCATCACATTTTAAGGCAACATCCTAATTTTTGTGGATTTTTTGGAGCAACCGTGTGTGAGATATAATTTTAAGAGTCCAGAATGGGTAAACTATGCAAAATTTCAGTAGAACAATTTTAGTTAATTACCCATATCTTACAAAAATACAAATAAACAATCACATGACAGAGGATGAGTTGCTCAACATAATGATCATTTTTATTGAGTAAATGATGCCAAAACAAGGTCCAAATTCAAGTACAACACAGGGATATCTTGCAAATAGAGAAACTGAAATTACAAAGCAAGTTATGTACAAGGACCTTTTTGTAATAACAGAAATATAGAAATAAAATCATGCAATTTTTAGATAAAAATAAGGGAAAAAATGCACCTTCTCCTTCCTTCGGTAGGGCTCAGGGAAAACCCAACGAGGGGGGTCAACGGCGGCGGGCACGGGGTCGTCGCCGGCCACCGCGCGGCCGCACGGTGGAGGGCGGCGCGGCGGGTCGCTGGGAGGTGGAGAGGGCGACGCGGCGGGTCGGCTGGGAGCGGGGCACAGCTGCTGCTTGTGGCGGCGGAGGCGGCGTCTGCGCCAGAGGAGAGGTCGGCGAGGGCTGGGCGGCAGAGCCGCGCACGGCGGGGTTGGTGGCGACGCTGGCTGCGAGGCCGCCGGCTGGCGGCGGGAGGGGCGGCGGTGAGCCGCTTGGAGGAGAGGGGGCGGCGGCGGTGGGTGTTCCGCTACTTCTCCCGTGTTTTTTTTATTTTTTTTTTAATTTTTTTTTGCTGCTGCAATAAATAACAAAAGAAAAACTTTTTTTTGTTTTAATTTCTTTATATTTTTTTATGTTTTGTTAATTAGGGGATGCACATGATGGAAAAAAATTGATGTGATGATGTAGAAGATGATGTGGAACAAATGTGGGTATATGGATGACAATATGATGGACTAAAAAAATTGCAAAGATAA
Organism: Ottelia alismoides; assembly: GCA_037367405.1. Classification (NCBI taxonomy): domain Eukaryota; kingdom Viridiplantae; phylum Streptophyta; class Magnoliopsida; order Alismatales; family Hydrocharitaceae; genus Ottelia; species Ottelia alismoides. Next base: position 545,533 of record JAZKJV010005768.1, read on the forward strand.
AAATAACGACAACAAGATGAAAATAAAATTACCTAAGATGGATGGTCGCCTATGATGTGCTCACGTGAGCACGGTCTTCGCTCAAATCGTCGGCGAGCGATGAACTCGAGCAACGCGCGTATGCGGCTGCGATGTTGGCCAAAATGCCAACGGATCTCACCGGAGAGAGGGCCGTCGTCGCTCGACCGCGGTTGCGTCGCTGTCACCGATTCAATTCAGGGAACTAGGCTTTCCTCACATAAAGATGGATCAAAGGCAAAAATGAGGAGAATGACATGTATATAAAGATGATGGAATGAGAGGTTATTAAAGTGGTGGAGTTGAATGGGAAGTTGTATTATTAATGGAGTTGAATGGGAAGTTGGGAAAAAATGGTGGAATAATGGAGTTGAATTGGTGGTTATTGTAGAGAATGGAATTTAAATACTAAATAAATAGATAAATAGAGTTGACTACTTTAAATACAATAAAATAAAGAGAGAAGACAAATAGTGGAGAATTTACAAAGAAGACAAAACACCATGTACAATTTTTGTTTACTTTTCTAATTTTTATTTTTTTGTCTTTTTAGTAAGAGATATTTACAACAGAAAAATACTATAAAATAATATAATTAAAATACAACACAATCATGATATTTTTTTGTATTTTTAGCAATTATGAAAGATACAATAAAAATTAAAGAAAGAATGAATATATACGAGGTATACAATGTACATCTAGGTCCCAAAACCCAACTTTTGCAAATGAGCTCCGATTTTAATGAAACCACTTCCGTTGGATAGATAATTTTCTAACTTGAACTTTAAAAGTGAGTTTGGTGAACTTGGAGTTCATACGGAGCGGAATTTAGCTTGGAAGTTGGTCTTTACGGCTTTTTCCCATTGGGATCTAGGAGTA